>JAJFZO010000862.1:0-232500 GCA_021397835.1 Moringa oleifera
CCGCATGCTCGAAATCCCCCCAAATATTGGGCCGTCACTTAGCATGCATTATTTTTAGCGTCGCCCCCCACACCATCAAGCTTGTCTAGCCACATCCCAGCTCATTATCCCACGATTATTCTCGCTTCGTTGCCCACATTTTCCCCAATGATGAGGCCTTAGCAGTAGGGGTGCCCAGGCTGGCCGTGTGGCTCGCTCATTGCTAACGGCTGACGATCTTGTCGTCGATCATGTTGCACAATGAGTCCTCCTAGGCAAGCATGAGCGTTGAGATCCAACCCCACGTCTGCCACCTCAAGGGCCTGTAACGAAGCACTCCGCATGCTCCAAATCCCCCCAACAATTTGGCCCTCACGTAGCATGCATCATTGTTCGCTTCGCCGCCCACACCATTGAGCTTGTCTAGCAATATCCCAGCTCATTATCCCACGATTATTCTCGTTTCGTTGCCCACGTTTTTTCCCACCGATGAGGCCTTGCCAGTAGAGGTGCCCAGGCTGGCTGTGTGGCTCGGTCATTGCTAACGGATGACGATCCTGTCTTCTATCGCGCTGAGCAACGAGTCCGCCTAGGTAAGCCTGAGCATCGAGATCAAACCGCACGTCTGCTACCTCAAGAGCCTACGAAGAAGCACTCCTCATTCTCGAAATCCCCCCAACGATTTGGCCCTGGCGTAGCATGCATCATCGTTCGCTTCGCCTTCCACACCATCGAGCTTGTCTTGCCACATCCCAGCTCATTATCCCACGATTATTCTCGCTGCGTTGCCCACGTTTTTTCCAACTTATGAGGCCTTGGCAGTAGGGGTGCCCAGGCTGGCCGTGTGCCTCGCTCGTTGCTAACGGACGACGATAGTGTCATCGATCATAATGCACAACGAGTCCACCTAAGCAAGCCTGAGTGTCGAGAGCAAACCGCACCTCTGCCGTCTCGAAGGCCTGCGATGAAGCACTCCGCATGCTCGAAATCCCCCCAACAATTTGGCCCTCACGTGGCTTACATCATTGTTTGCTTCGCCGCCCACACCATCGAGCTTGTCTAGCCATATCCCAGCTCATTATCCCACGATTATTCTCGCTTCGTTGCCCACGTTTTTCCCACCAATGAGGCCTTGGCAGTAGGGGTGCCTAGGCTGGTCGTGTGGCTCGCTCGCTGCTAACGGCTGACGATCATGTCGTCGATCGCGCTGCGCAACGAGTTCGCCTAGGCAAGCATGAGCGTCGAGATCCAACCCCACGTCTGCCACCTCGAGGGCCTGCGACGAAGCACTCCGCATGCTCGAAATCCCCCCAACAATTTGGCCCTTACGTAACATGCATCATCGTTCGCTTCGCCGCCCATACCATCGAGCTTGTCTAGCCACATCCCAGCTCATTATCCCACGATTATTCTCGCTTCGTTGCCCACGTTTTTTCCCACATATGAGACCTTGGCAGTAGGGGTGCCGAGGCTGGCCGTGTGGCTCGCTCGTTTCTAACAGCCGACGATCGTGTCGTCGATCGCGCTACGCAACGAGTCTGCCTAGGCAAGCCTGAGCATGGAGATCCAACCCCACGTCTGCCGCCCCGAGGGCCTGCGACGAAGCACTCCGCATGCTCGAAATCCCCCCAAATATTGGGCCGTCACGTAGCATGCATCATTGTTAGTGTCGCCCCCCACACCATCAAGCTTGTCTAGCCACATCCCAGCTCATTATTCCACGATTATTCTCACTTCGTTGCCCACATTTTCCCCAACGATGAGGCCTTGGCAGTAGGGGTGCCCTGGCTGGCCGTGTGGCTCGCTCGTTGCTAACGGACGATGATTGTATCATCGATCACACTGCAAAACGAGTCCACCTAGGCAAGCCTGAGCGTCGAGATCAAAGCCCACGTCTGCCGCCTCGAGGGCCCTGCGAAGAAGCACTCCGCATTCTCGAAATCCCCCCAACGATTTGGCCCTCGCGAAGCATGCATCATCGTTCGCTTCGCCGCCCATACCATCGAGCTTGTCTAGCCACATCCAAGCTCATTATGCCACGATTATTCTCGCTTTGTTACCCACGTTTTTCCCCACTTATGAGGCCTTGGCAGTAGGGGTGCCCAGGCTGGCCGTGTGGCTCAGTCGTTGCTAACGGACGACGATAGTATCATCGATCACGCTGCACAATGAGTCCACCTAGGCAAGCATGAGCTTTGAGATCAAACCCCACGTCTGTCGCCTCGAGGGCCCTGCGAAGAAGCACTCCGCATTCTCGAAATCCCCCCAAAGATTTGGCCCTCGTGTAACATGCATCATCGTGAGCTTCGCCGCCCACACCATCAAGCTTGTCTAGCTTGTCTAGCCACATCCAAGCTCATTATGCCACGATTATTCTCGCTTTGTTACCCACGTTTTTCCCCACTTATGAGGCCTTGGCAGTAGGGGTGCCCAGGCTGGCCGTGTGGCTCGCTCGTTGCTAACGGACGACGATAGTGTCATCGATCACGCTGCACAACGAGTCCACCTAGGCAAGCCTGAGTGTCGAGATCAAAGCCCACGTCTGCCGCCTCGAGGGCCCTGCGAAGAAGCACTCCGCATTCTCGAAATCCCCCCAACGATTTGGCCCTCGCGAAGCATGCATCATCGTTCGCTTCGCCGCCCATACCATCGAGCTTGTCTAGCCACATCCAAGCTCATTATGCCACGATTATTCTCGCTTTGTTACCCACGTTTTTCCCCACTTATGAGGCCTTGGCAGTAGGGGTGCCCAGGCTGGCCGTGTGGCTCACTCGTTGCTAACGGACGACGATAGTGTCATCGATCACGCTGCACAATGAGTCCACCTAGGCAAGCATGAGCTTTGAGATCAAACCCCACGTCTGTCGCCTCGAGGGCCCTGCGAAGAAGCACTCCGCATTCTCGAAATCCCCCCAAAGATTTGGCCCTCGTGTAGCATGCATCATCGTGAGCTTCGCTGCCCACACCATCAAGCTTGTCTAGCCACATCCAAGCTCATTATGCCACGATTATTCTCGCTTTGTTACCCACGTTTTTCCCCACTTATGAGGCCTTTGCAGTAGGGGTGCCCAGGCTGGCCGTGTGGCTCGCTCGTTGCTAACGGACGACGATAGTGTCATCGATCACGCTGCACAACGAGTCCACCTAGGCAAGCCTGAGCTTCGAGATCAAACCCCACGTCTGCCGCCTCGAGGGCCTGCGATGAAGCACTCCGCATGCTCGAAATCCCCCCAACATTTTGGGCCTCACGCAGCATGCATCATTGTTAGCTTTGCCCTCTACACCATCAAGCTTTTCTAGCCACATCCCAGCTCATTATCGCATGATTGTTCTCGCTTCGTTGCCTACGTTTTTCCCACCGATGAGGCCTTGGCTGCAGGGGTGTCCAGGCTGGCCGTGTGGCTCGCTCGTTGCTAACAGTCGACGATCGTGTCTTCTATCGCGCTGCGCAACGAGTCCGCCTAGGCAAGCCTGAGCGTCAAGATCCAACCCCACGTCTGCTGACTTAAGGGCTTGCGAAGAAGCACTCCGCATTCTCAAAATCCCCCCAACGATTTGGCCCTCGCGTAGCATGCATCATCGTGAGCTTCGCCGCCCACACCATCGAGCTTGTCTACCCATATCCCAGCTCATTATCCAATGATTATTCTCGCTTCGTTGCCCACGTTTTTCCCACCAATGAGGCCTTGGCTGTAGGGGTGCCCAGGTTGGCCGTGTGGCTCGCTCATTGCTAACGGCCGACGATCGTGTCGTCGATCGCGCTGCGCAGCGAGTCCGCCTAGGCAAGCATGAGAGTCGAGATCCAACCCCACGTCTGCCACCTTGAGGGCCTGCGACGAAGCACTCCGCATGCTCCAAATCCCCCCAACAATTTGGCCCTTACGTAGCATGCATCATCGCTCGCTTCGCCGCCCACACCATCGAGCTTGTCTAGCCACATCTCGCCTCATTATCCCACGATTATTCTCGCTTCGTTGCCCACTTTTTTTTCCACTTATGAGGCCTTGGCAGTAGGGGTGCCGAGGCTGGCCGTGTGGCTCGCTCATTTCCAACGGCTGACTATCGTGTCGTTGATCGCGCTACGCAACGAGTCCGCTTAGGCAAGCCTGAGCATCGAGATCCAACCCCACCTCTACCGCCCCGAGGGCCTGCGACGAAGCACTCCGCTTGCTCAAAATCTCCCCAATAATTTGGCCCTCACGTAGCATGCATTATTGTTAGCTTCGCCCCCCACACCATCAAGCTTGTCTAGCCACATCCCAGCTCATTATCCCATGATTATTCTCGCTTCGTTGCCCACATTTTTCCCACCGATGAGGCCTTGGCTGTAGGGGTGCCCAGGCTGGCCGTGTGGCTCGCTCGTTGCTAATGGCCGATGATCTTGTCGTCGATCGCGTTGCACAATTAGTCCTCCTAGGCAAGCATGAGCGTCGAGATCCAACCCCATGTCTGCCACGTCGAGGGCCTGTGACGAAGCACTCCACATGCTCCAAATCCCCCCAACAATTTGGCCCTCACGTAGCATGCATCATCGTTAGCTTCGCCGCCCACACCATCGAGCTTGTCTAGCCACATCCCAGCTCATTATCCAACGATTATTCTCGCTTCGTTGCCCACGTTTTTTCCCACATATGAGGCCTTGGCAGTAGGGGCGCCCAGGCTGGCCGTGTGGCTCGGTCGTTGCTAACGGACGACGATAGTGTCATCGATCACACTGCATAACGAGTCCACCTAAGCAAGCCTGAGCGTCGAGAGCAAACCCCATCTCTGCCCCCTCGAAGGCCTGTGATGAAGCATTCCGCATGCTCGAAATCCCCCCAACAATTTGGCCCTCACGTGGCGTGCATCATTGTTAGCTTTGCCCCCCACACCATCAAGCTTGTCTAGCCACATCCCAGCTCATTATCGCACGATTATTCTCGCTTCGTTGTCTACATTTTTCCCCACCGATGAGGCCCTGGCTGCAGGTGTGTCCAGGCTGGCCGTGTGGCTCGGTCGTTGCCAACGGACGACGATAGTGTCATCGATCACACTGCACAACGAGTCCACCTAAGCAAGCCTGAGCGTCGAGAGCAAAGTCCATCTCTGCCACCTCGAAGGCCTGCGATGAAGCATTCCGCATGCTCGATATCCCCCCAACAATTTGGCCCTCACGTGGCATGGATTATTATTAGCTTTGCCCCCCACACCATCAAGCTTGTCTAGCCACATCCCAGCTCATTATCCCACGATTATTCTCGCTTCGTTGCCCACGTTTTTCCCACCAATGAGGCCTTGGCAGTAGGGGTGCCCAGGCTGGCCGTGTGGCTCGCTCGTTTCTAACGGCCGACGATCGTGTCGTTGATCGCGCTGTGCAACGAGTCCGCCTAGGCAAGCATGAGCGTCAAGATCCAACCTCACATTTGCCGCCTCGAGGGCCTGCGAGGAAGCACTCCCCGTGCTCGAAATCCCCCCAACAATTTGGCCCTCACGTAGCATGCATCATCGTTAGCTTCGCCGCCCATACCATCGAACTTGTCTAGCCACATCCCAGCTAATTGTCCCACGATTATTCTCGCTTCGTTGCCCACGTTTTTTCCCACTGATGAGGCCTTGGCAGTAGGGGTGCCGAGGCTGGCCGTGCGGCTCGCTCATTTCTAACGGCCGACGATCGTGTCGTTGATCGCACTATGCAACGAGTCCGCCTAGGCATGCCTGAGCGTCGAGATCCAACCCCACGTCTGCCTCCCCGAGGGCCTGCGACGAAGCACTCCGCATGCTCGAAATCCCCCCAATAATTTGGCCCTCGCGTAGCATGCATCATCATTTGCTTCGCCTTCCACACCATCGAGATTGTCTTGCCACATCCCAGCTCATTATCCCACGATTATTCTCGCTTCGTTGCCCACATTTTTTCCCACATATGAGGCCTTGGCAGTAGGGGTGCCCAGGCTGGCCGTGTGGCTCGGTCGTTGCTAACGGACGACGATAGTGTCATCGATCACACTGCATAACGAGTCCACCTAAGCAAGCCTGAGCGTCGAGAGCAAACCCCACCTCTGCCGCCTCGAAGGCATGCGATGAACCATTCCGCATGCTCGAAATCCCCCCAAAAATTTGGCCCTCACGTGGCATGCATCATTGTTAGCTTTGCCCCCCACACCATCAAGCTTGTCTAGCCACATCCCAGCTCATTATCGCACGATTATTCTCGCTTCGTTGTCCACATTTTTCCCACCGATGAGGCCTTGGCTGTAGGGGTGTCCAGGCTGGCCGTGTGGCTCGCTCGTTGCTAACGGCTGACGATCATGTCTTCGATCGCGCTGCGCAACGAGTCCACCGAGGCAAGCCTGAGCTTCGAGATCCAACCCCACGTCTGTCGCCTCAAGGGCCTGCGAATAAATACTCTGTATTCTCGAAATCCCCCCAACGATTTGGCCCTCGCATAGCATGCATCATCGTGAGCTTCGCCGCCCACACAATCGAGCTTGTCTAGCCATATCCCAGCTCATTATCCCACGATTATTCTTGCTTCGTTGCCGACATTTTTCCCACTGATGAGGCCTTGGCAGTAGGGGTGCCCAGGCTGGCCGTGTGGCTCGCTCGTTGTTAGTGGACGACGATAGTGTCATTGATCACGTTGCACAACGAGTCCGCCTAGGCAAGCCTGAGTGTCGAGATCAAACCCCACGTCTGCCGCCTCGAGGGCCTGCGATGAAGCACTCTGCATGCTCGAAATCCCCCCAACGATTTGGCCCTCACGTAGCATGCATCATCGTTAGCTTCGCCGCCCACACCACCGAGTTTGTCTAGCCATATCCCAGCTCATTATCCCACGATTATTCTGGCTTCGTTGCCCACGTTTTTCCCACCGATAAGGCCTTGCCAGCCGGGGTGCCCAGGCTCGCCGTGTGGCTCGCTCGTTGCTAACGGATGACGATAGTGTCATCGATCACGCTGCACAACGAGTCCGCCTAGGCAAGCCTGAGCGTCGAGATCCAACCCCACGTCTGTCGCCTCAAAGGCCTGCGAAGAAGCACTCCGCATTCTCGAAATCCCCCAAATGATTTGGCCCTCGCGTAGCATGCATCATCGTGAGCTTCGCCGCGCACACCATCGAGCTTGTCTAGCCATATCCCAGCTCATTATCCCACGATTATTCTCGCTTCGTTGCCCATGTTTTTCCCACCAATGAGGCCTTGGCAGTAGGGGTGCCCAGGCTAGCCGTGTGGCTCGCTCGTTTCTAACGGCCGACGATCGTGTCGTCGATCGCGCTGTGCAACGAGTCCGCCTAGGCAAGCATGAGCGTCGAGATCCAACCTCACGTCTGCCGCCCCGAGGGCCTGCGAGGAAGCACTCCGTGTGCTCGAAATCCCCCCAATAATTTGGCCCTCACGTAGCATGCATCATCGTTAGCTTCGCCACCCATACCATCGAACTTGTCTAGCCACATCCTAGCTCATTATCCTACGATTATTCTCGCTTCGTTGCCCACGTTTTTTCCCACAAATGAGGCCTTGGCAGTAGGGGTGCCGAGGCTGGCCGTGTGGCTCGCTCGTTTCTAACGGCCGACGATCGTATCGTTGATCGCACTATGCAACGAGTCTGCCTAGGCATGCCTGAGCGTCGAGATCCAACCCCACGTCTTCCGCCCCGAGGGCCTGCGACGAAGCACTCCGCATGCTCTAAATCCCCCCAATAATTTGGCCCTCACGTAGCATGCATCATTGTTAGCTTCGCTCCCCACACCATCAAGCTTGTCTAGCCACATCCCAGCTCATTATCCCATGATTATTCTCGCTTCGTTGTCCACATTTTTCCCACCGATGAGGCCTTGGCAGTAGGGGTGCCCAGGCTGGCCGTGTGGCTCGCTCGTTGCTAACGGCCGACGATCTTGTCGTCGATCGCGTTGCGTAATGAGTCCTCCTAGGCAAGCATGAGCGTCGAGATCCAACCCCACGTCTGCCATGTCGAGGGCCTGTGACGAAGCACTCCGAATGCTCCAAATCCCCCCAACAATTTGGCCCTCACGTAGCATGCATCATCGTTAGCTTCGCAGCCCACACCATCCCAGCTCATTATCCCACGATTATTCTCGTTTCGTTACCCATATTTTTTCCCACCGATGAGGCCTTGCGAGTAGGGGTGCCCAGGCCGGCCATGTGGCTCGCTCGTTGCTAACGGACGATGATCCTGTCTTCTATCGCGCTGCGCAACGTGTCCGCCAAGGCAAGCCTAAGCGTCGAGATCCAACCCCACGTCTGCTACCTCAAGGGCCTACGAAGAAGCACTCCGCATTCTCGAAATCCCCCCAACGATTTGGCCCTCGTGTAGCATGCATCATCATTCGCTTCGCCTTCCACACCATCGAGCTTGTCTTGCCACATCTCAGCTCATTATCCCACGATTATTCTCGCTTCGTTGCCCACGTTTTTTCCCACATATGAGGCCTTGGAAGTAGGGGTGCCCAGGCTGGCCGTGTGGCTCGGTCGTTGCTAACGGACGACGATAGTGCCATCGATCACACTGCACAACGAGTCCACCTAAGCAAGCCTGAGCGTCGAGAGCAAACCCCACCTCTGCCACCTCGAAGGCCTACGATGAAGCATTCCGCATGCTCGAAATCCCCCCAACAATTTGGCCCTCACGTGGCATGCATCATTGTTAGCTTTGCCCTGCACACCATCAAGCTTGTCTAGCCACATCCCAGCTCATTATCGCACGATTATTCTCGCTTCGTTGTCGACATTTTTCTCACCGATAAGGCCTTGGCTGCAGGGGTGCCAAGGCTGGCCGTGTGGCTCGCTCGTTGCTAGCGGACGACGATAGTGTCATTGATCACGTTGCACAACGAGTCCACCTAGGCAAGCCTGAGTGTCGAGATCAAACCCCACGTCTGCCGCCTCGAGGGCCTGCAATGAAGCACTCCGCATGCTCAAATTCCCCCAACAATTTGGCCCTCACGTAGCATGAATCATCGTTAGCTTCGCCGCCCACACCATTGAGCTTGTCTAGCTATATCCCAGCTCATTATCCCACGATTATTCTCGCTTCGTTGCACACGTTTTTCCCACTGATGAGGCCTTGCCAGTCGGGGTGCCCAGGCTGGTCATGTGGCTCGCTCGTTGCTAGCGGACGATGATAGTGTCATCGATCATGCTGCACAACGAGTCCACCTAGGCAAGCCTGAGCATCGAGATCAAACCCCACGTCTGTCGCCTCGAGGGCCTGCGATGAAGCACTCCGCATGCTCGAAATCCGCCCAACAATTTGGCCCTCACGTAGCATGCATCATCGTTAGCTTCGCCGCCCACACCATCAGCTTGTCTAGCCATATCCCAGCTCATTATCCCACGATTATTCTCGCTTCGTTGCCCACGTTTTTCCCACGAATGAGGCCTTGGCAGTAGGGGTGCCCAGGCTGGCCGTGTGGCTCGCTTGTTTCTAACGGCCGACGATCGTGTCGTCGATCGCGCTGTTCAACAAGTCCGCCTAGGCAAGCATGAGCGTCGAGATCCAACCTCACGTCTGCCGCCCCGAAGGCCTGCGACGAAGCACTCCGCATGCTCGAAATCCCCCCAACAATTTGGCCCTCACGTAGCATGCATCATCGTTAGCTTCGCCGCCCACACCATCGAGCTTGTCTAGCCACATCCCAGCTCATTATCCCACGATTATTCTCGCTTCGTTGCCGACATTTTTCCCACAGATGAGGCCTTGGGAGTAGGGGTGCCCAGGCTGGCCGTGTGGCTCGCTCGTTGCTAACGGACGACGATCCTGTCTTCTATCGCGCTGCGCAACGTGTCCGCCTAGGCAAGACTGAGCGTCGAGATCCAACCCCACGTCTGCTACCTCAATGGCTTGCGAAGAAGCACTCCGCATTCTCGAAATCCCCCCAACGATTTGGCCCGCGCGTAGCATGGATCATCGTGAGCTTCGCCGCCCACACCATCGAGCTTGTCTAGCCATATCCCAGCTCATTATCCCACGATTATTCTCGCTTCGTTGCCCACATTTTTCCACGAATGAGGCTTTGGCAGTACGGGTGCCCAGGTTGGCCGTGTGGCTCGCTCGTTTCTAACGGCCGACGATCGTGTCGTCGACCGCGCTGTGCAACGAGTCCGCCTAGGCAAGCATGAGCATCGAGATCCAACCCCATGTCTGCCGCCCCGAGGGCCTGCGACGAAGCACTCCGCAAGCTCGAAATCCCCCCAACAATTTGGCCCTCACGTAGCATGCATCATCGTTAGCTTTGCCGCCCACACCATCGAGCTTGTCTAGCCACATCCCAGCTCATTATCCCATGATTATTCTCGCTTTGTTGCCCACGTTTTTTCCCACTAATGAGGTCTTGGCAGTAGGGTTGCCCAGGCTGGCCGTGTGGCTCGCTCGTTGCTAACGGTCGACGATCATGTCTTTGATCGCGCTGCGCAACGAGTCCACCGAGGCAAGCCTGAGCGTCGAGATCCAACCCCACGTCTACTGCCTCAAGGGCCTGCGAAGAAGCACTCCGCATTCTCGAAATCCCCCCAACGATTTGGCCCTCGCGTAGCATACATCATCGTGAGCTTCGCCGCCCACACCATCGAGCTTGTGTAGCCATATCCCAGCTCATTATCCCACGATTATTCTCGCTTCGTTGCCGACATATTTCCCACCGATGAGGCCTTGGCAGTAGGGGTGCCTAGGCTGGCCGTGTGGCTCGCTCGTTGCTAACGGACGACGATAGTGTCATCGATCACGCTGCACAATGAGTCCACCTAGGCAAGCCTGAGCATCGAGATCAAACCCCACGTCTGTCGCCTCGAGGGCCTACGATGAAGCACTCCACATGCTCGAAATCCCCCCAACAATTTGGCCATCACGTAGCACGCATCATTGTTAGCTTCGTCCCCCACACCATCAAGCTTGTCTAGCCACAACCCAGCTCATTATCGCACGATTATTCTCGCTTCGTTGCCGACATTTTTCCCACCGATGATGCCTTGGGAGTAGGGGTGCCCAGGCTGGCCGTGTGGCTCGCTCGTTGCTAACGAACGACGATAGTGTCATCGATCACGCTGCACAATGAGTCCACCTAGGCAAGCCTGAGCGTCGAGATCAAACCACACGTCTGTCGCCTCGAGGGCCTACGATGAAGCACTCCGCATGCTCGAAATCCCCCCAACAATTTGGCCCTCACGTAGCACGCATCATTGTTAGCTTCACCCCCTACACCATCAAGCTTGTCTAGTCACATCCCAGCTCATTATCGCACGATTATTCTCGCTTCGTTGCCGACATTTTTCCCACCGATGACGCCTTGGGAGTAGGGGTGCCCAGGCTGGCCGTGTGGCTCGCTCATTGCTAACGGACGACGATCCTGTCTTCTATCGCGCAGCATAACGTGTCCGCCAAGGCAAGCCTGAGCGTCGAGATCTAACCCCACGTCTGCCACCTCAAGGGCCTGCGACGAAGCACTCCGCATGCTCGAAATCCCCCCAACAATTTGGCCCTCACGTAGCATGCATCATCGTGAGCTTCGCCGCACACACCATCGAGCCTGTCTAGCCACATCCCAGCTCATTATCCCACGATTATTCTCGCTTCTTTGCCGACATTTTTCCCAACGATGAAGCCTTGGCAGTAGGGGTGCCCAGGCTGGCCGTGTGGCTCGCTCGTTGCTAATGGCCGACGATCGTGTCTTCTATCGCGCTGCATAACGAGTCCGCCTTGGCAAGCCTGAGCGTTGAGATCCAACCCCACGTCTGCCACCTCGAGGGCCTGCGACGAAGCACTCTGCATCCTCGAAATCCCCCTAACAATTTTGCTCTCACGTAGCATGCATCATCGTGAGCTTCGCCGCACACACCATCGAGCCTGTCTAGCCACATCCCAGCTCATTATCCCACGATTATTCTCGCTTCTTTGCCGACATTTTTCCCAACGATGAGGCCTTGGCAGTAGGGGTGCCCAGGCTGGCCGTGTGGCTCGCTCATTGCTAATGGCCGACGATCGTGTCTTCTATCGCGCTGCATAACGAGTCCGCCTTGGCAAGCCTGAGCGTCGAGATCCAACCCCACGTCTGCCACCTCGAGGGCCAGCGATGAAGCACTCCGCATCCTCGAAATCCCCCTAACAATTTGGCCCTCACGTAGCATGCATCATCGTGAGCTTCGCCGCACACACCATCGAGCTTGTCTAGCCACATCCCAGCTCATTATCCCACTATTATTCTCGCTTCTTTGCCCACGTTTTTTCCCACTTATGAGGCCTTGGCAGTACGGGTGCCCAGGTTGGCCGTGTGGCTCGCTCGTTTCTAACGGCCGACGATCGTGTCGTCGACCGCGCTGTGCAACGAGTCCACCTAGGCAAGCCTGAGCATCGAGATCAAACCCCACGTCTGTCGCCTCGAGGGCCTGCGATGAAGCACTCCGCATGCTCGAAATCCGCCCAACAATTTGGCCCTCACGTAGCATGCATCATCGTTAGCTTCGCCGCCCACACCATCAAGCTTGTCTAGCCATATCCCAGCTCATTATCCCACGATTATTCTCGCTTCGTTGCCCACGTTTTTCCCACGAATGAGGCCTTGGCAGTAGGGGTGCCCAGGCTGGCCGTGTGGCTCGCTTGTTTCTAACGGCCGACGATCGTGTCGTCGATCGCGCTGTGCAACGAGTCCGCCTAGGCAAGCATGAGCGTCGAGATCCAACCTCACGTCTGCCGGCCCGAAGGCCTGCGACGAAGCACTCCGCATGCTCGAAATCCCCCCAACAATTTTGCCCTCACGTAGCATGCATCATCGTTAGCTTCGCCGCCCACACCATCGAGCTTGTCTAGCCACATCCCAGCTCATTATCCCACGATTATTCTCGCTTCGTTGCCGACATTTTTCCCACAGATGAGGCCTTGGGAGTAGGGGTGCCCAGGCTGGCCGTGTGGCTCGCTCGTTGCTAACGGACGACGATCCTGTCTTCTATCGCGCTGCGCAACGTGTCCGCCTAGGCAAGACTGAGCGTCGAGATCCAACCCCACGTCTGCTACCTCAAGGGCTTGCGAAGAAGCACTCCGCATTCTCGAAATCCCCCCAACGATTTGGCCCGCGCGTAGCATGGATCATCGTGAGCTTCGCCGCCCACACCATCGAGCTTGTCTAGCCATATCCCAGCTCATTATCCCACGATTATTCTCGCTTCGTTGCCCACGTTTTTCCACGAATGAGGCTTTGGCAGTACGGGTGCCCAGTTTGGCCGTGTGGCTCGCTCGTTTCTAACGGCTGACGATCGTGTCGTCGACCGCGCTGTGCAACGAGTCCGCCTAGGCAAGCATGAGCATCGAGATCCAACCCCATGTCTGCCGCCCCGAGGGCCTGCGACGAAGCATTCCGCAAGCTCGAAATCCCCCTAACAATTTGGCCCTCACGTAGCATGCATCATCGTTAGCTTTGCCGCCCACACCATCGAGCTTGTCTAGCCACATCCCAGCTCATTATCCCATGATTATTCTCGCTTTGTTGCCCACGTTTTTTCCCACTAATGAGGTCTTGGCAGTAGGGTTGCCCAGGCTGGCCGTTTGGCTCGCTCGTTGCTAACGGTCGACGATCATGTCTTTGATCGCGCTGCGCAACGAGTCCACCGAGGCAAGCCTGAGCATCGAGATCCAACCCCACGTCTACTGCCTCAAGGGCCTGCGAAGAAGCACTCCGCATTCTCGAAATCCCCCCAACGATTTGGCCCTCGCGTAGCATACATCATCGTGAGCTTCGCCGCCCACACCATCGAGCTTGTGTAGCCATATCCCAGCTCATTATCCCACGATTATTCTCGCTTCGTTGCCGACATATTTCCCACCGATGAGGCCTTGGCAGTAGAGGTGCCTAGGCTGGCCGTGTGGCTCGCTCGTTGCTAACGGACGACGATAGTGTCATCGATCACGCTGCACAATGAGTCCACCTAGGCAAGCCTGAGCATCGAGATCAAACCCCACGTCTGTCGCCTCGAGGGCCTACGATGAAGCACTCCACATGCTCGAAATCCCCCCAACAATTTGGCCATCACGTAGCACGCATCATTGTTAGCTTCGCCCCCACACCATCAAGCTTGTCTAGCCACAACCCAGCTCATTATCGCACGATTATTCTCGCTTCGTTGCCGACATTTTTCCCACCGATGACGCCTTGGGAGTAGGGGTGCCCAGGCTGGCCGTGTGGCTCGCTCATTGCTAATGGACGACGATCCTGTCTTCTATCGCGCAGCATAACGTGTCCACCAAGGCAAGCCTGAGCGTCGAGATCCAACCCCACGTCTGCCACCTCAAGGGCCTGCGACGAAGCACTACGCATGCTCGAAATCCCCCCAACAATTTGGCCCTCACGTAGCATGCACCATCGTGAGCTTCGCCGCACACACCATCGAGCCTGTCTAGCCACATCCCAGCTCATTATCCCACGATTATTCTCGCTTCTTTGCCGACATTTTTCCCAACGATGAGGCCTTGGCAGTAGGGGTGCCCAGGCTGGCCGTGTGGTTCGCTCGTTGCTAATGGCCGACGATCGTGTCTTCTATCACGCTGCATAACGAGTCCGCCTTGGCAAGCCTGAGCGTCGAGATCCAACCCCACGTCTGCCACCTCAAGGGCCTGCGACGAAGCACTACGCATGCTCGAAATCCCCCCAACAATTTGGCCCTCACGTAGCATGCATCATCGTGAGCTTCGCCGCACACACCATCGAGCCTGTCTAGCCACATCCCAGCTCATTATCCCACGATTATTCTCGCTTTGTTGCCCACGTTTTTCCCACGAATGAGGCCTTGGCAGTAGGGGTGCCCAGGTTGGCCGTGTGGCTCGCTTGTTTCTAACGGCCGACGATCGTGTCATCGATCGCGCTGTGCAACGAGTCCGCCTAGGCAAGCATGAGCGTCGAGATCCAACCTCATGTCTGCCGCCCCGAAGGCCTGCGACGAAGCACTCCGCATGCTCGAAATCCCCCCAACGATTTGGCCCGCGCGTAGCATGCATCATCGTTAGCTTCGCCGCCCACACCATCGAGCTTGTCTAGCCACATCCCAGCTCATTATCCCACGATTATTCTCGCTTCGTTGCCGACATTTTTCCCACAGATGAGGCCTTGGGAGTAGGGGTGCCCAGGCTGGCCGTGTGGCTCGCTCGTTGCTAACGGACGACGATCCTGTCTTCTATCGCGCTGCGCAACGTGTCCGCCTAGGCAAGACTGAGCGTCGAGATCCAACCCCACGTCTGCTACCTCAAGGGCTTGCGAAGAAGCACTCCGCATTCTCGAAATCCCCCCAACGATTTGGCCCGCGCGTAGCATGGATCATCGTGAGCTTCACCGCCCACACCATCGAGCTTGTCTAGCCATATCCCAGCTCATTATCCCACGATTATTCTCGCTTCGTTGCCCACGTTTTTCCACGAATGAGGCTTTGGCAGTACTGGTGCCCAGGTTGGCCGTGTGGCTCGCTCGTTTCTAACGGCCGACGATCGTGTCGTCGACCGCGCTGTGCAACGAGTCCGCCTAGGCAAGCATGAGCATCGAGATCCAACCCCATGTCTGCCGCCCCGAGGGCCTGCGACGAAGCATTCCGCAAGCTCGAAATCCCCCCAACAATTTGGCCCTCACGTAGCATGCATCATCGTTAGCTTTGCCGCCCACACCATCGAGCTTGTCTAGCCACATCCCAGCTCATTATCCCATGATTATTCTCGCTTTGTTGCCCACGTTTTTTCCCACTAATGAGGTCTTGGCAGTAGGGTTGCCCAGGCTGGCCGTTTGGCTCGCTCGTTGCTAACGGTCGACGATCATGTCTTTGATCGCGCTGCGCAACGAGTCCACCGAGGCAAGCCTGAGCGTCGAGATCCAACCCCACGTCTACTGCCTCAAGGGCCTGCGAAGAAGCACTCCGCATTCTCGAAATCCCCCCAACGATTTGGCCCTCGCGTAGCATACATCATCGTGAGCTTCGCCGCCCACACCATCGAGCTTGTGTAGCCATATCCCAGCTCATTATCCCACGATTATTCTCGCTTCGTTGCCGACATATTTCCCACCGATGAGGCCTTGGCAGTAGGGGTGCCTAGGCTGGCCGTGTGGCTCGCTCGTTGCTAACGGACGACGATAGTGTCATCGATCACGCTGCACAATGAGTCCACCTAGGCAAGCCTGAGCATCGAGATCAAACCCCACGTCTGTCGCCTCGAGGGCCTACGATGAAGCACTCCACATGCTCGAAATCCCCCCAACAATTTGGCCATCACGTAGCACGCATCATTGTTAGCTTCGCCCCCCACACCATCAAGCTTGTCTAGCCACAACCCAGCTCATTATCGCACGATTATTCTCGCTTCGTTGCCGACATTTTTCCCACCGATGATGCCTTGGGAGTAGGGGTGCCCAGGCTGGCCGTGTGGCTCGCTCGTTGCTAACGAACGACGATAGTGTCATCGATCACGCTGCACAATGAGTCCACCTAGGCAAGCCTGAGCGTCGAGATCAAACCACACGTCTGTCGCCTCGAGGGCCTACGATGAAGCACTCCGCATGCTCGAAATCCCCCCAACAATTTGGCCCTCACGTAGCACGCATCATTGTTAGCTTCACCCCCTACACCATCAAGCTTGTCTAGTCACATCCCAGCTCATTATCGCACGATTATTCTCGCTTCGTTGCCGACATTTTTCCCACCGATGACGCCTTGGGAGTAGGGGTGCCCAGGCTGGCCGTGTGGCTCGCTCATTGCTAATGGACGACGATCCTGTCTTCTATCGCGCAGCATAACGTGTCCGCCAAGGCAAGCCTGAGCGTCGAGATCCAACCCCACGTCTGCCACCTCAAGGGCCTGCGACGAAGCACTACGCATGCTCGAAATCCCCCCAACAATTTGGCCCTCACGTAGCATGCACCATCGTGAGCTTCGCCGCACACACCATCGAGCCTGTCTAGCCACATCCCAGCTCATTATCCCACGATTATTCTCGCTTCTTTGCCGACATTTTTCCCAACGATGAGGCCTTGGCAGTAGGGGTGCCCAGGCTGGCCGTGTGGCTCGCTCGTTGCTAATGGCCGACGATCGTGTCTTCTATCGCGCTGCATAACGAGTCCGCCTTGGCAAGCCTGAGCGTTGAGATCCAACCCCACGTCTGCCACCTCGAGGGCCTGCGACGAAGCACTCCGCATCCTCGAAATCCCCCTAACAATTTGGCCCTCATGTAGCATGCATCATCGTGAGCTTCGCCGCACACACCATCGAGCTTGTCTAGCAATATCCCAGCTCATTATCCCACTATTATTCTCGCTTCTTTGCCCACGTTTTTTCCCACTTATGAGGCCTTGGCAGTAGGGGTGCCCAGGCTGGCCGTGTGGCTCGCTTGTTTCTAACGGCCGACGATCGTGTCATCGATCGCGTTGTGCTGCAACGACGTCCACCTAGGCAAGCCTGAGCATAGAGATCAAATAACCCCACGTTCTTTGTCGCCTCGAGGGTCTGCGATTGAAAGCAATCCGCATGCTCGAAATCGCCCAAACAATTTGGCCCTCCGCGCTGCATTCACGTTAAGCTTCGCCGCCCACACCATCGAGCTTTGGTCTAGCCACATCCCAGCTCATTATCCCACAACAGATTATTCTCGCTTCGTTGTCGGACATTGTTCCCACAGATGAGCCTTGGAGTAGGGGTGCCCAGGCTGGCCGTGTGGCATGCTCGTTGCTAACGGCCGACAATCGTGTCGTCGATCGCGCTACGCAACAAGTTCGCTTCTAGGCAAGCTTGAGAGTCGAGATCCAACCCCGCGTCTGCTGCCTCGAGGGTCTACGACGAAGCACTCCGCATGCTCGAAATCCCCCCAACGATTTGGCCCTCACGTAGCATGCATCATCGTTAGCTTCGCGCCCACACCATCGAGCTTGTCTAGCCACATCTCAGCTCATTATACCACGATTATTCTCGCTTTGTTGCCCACGTTTTCCCGAATGAGCTTTGGCAGTACGGGGCCCAGGTTGCCGTGTGGATCGCTCGTTTCTAACGGCCGACGATTGTGTCGTCGACCGCGCTTGTGCAACGAGTCGCATAGGCAAGCATGAGCATCGAGATCCAGCCCCCCATCCATCGCCTCAAGGGCCTACGACGAAGCACACCGCAAGCTCGAAATCCCCCCAGCGTTTTGGCCCTCGCGTAGCATGCATCATCGTTAGCTTCGCCGCCCACACCATCGAGCTTGTCTAGCCACATCCCAGCTCATTATCCCATGATTATCCTCGCTTCATTGCTGACATTTTTCCCACCGATGAGGCCTTGGCAGTAGGGTTGCCCAGGCGGCCGTATTGGCTCGCTCGTTTGCTAAACGGTCGACGATCCAGTCTTTTTGATCGCGCTGCGCCAACAGTCCACCGAGGCAAGCTCTGAAGCGTCTGAGATCCAACCCACGGCTAATGCCTCAAGGGGCCTTGCGAAGAAGCACTCCGCATATCGAAATCCCCCCAACGATTTGGCCCTCGCGTAGCATACATCATCGTGAGCTTCGCCGCCCACACCATCGAGCTTGTGTAGCCATATCCCAGCTCATTATCCCACGATTATTCTCGCTTCATTGCCGACATATTTCCCACCGATGAGGCCTTGGCAGTAGGGGTGCCTAGGCTGGCCGTGTGGCTCGCTCGTTGCTAACGGACGACGATAGTGTCATCGATCACGCTGCACAATGAGTCCACCTAGGCAAGCCTGAGCATCGAGATCAAACCCCACGTCTGTCGCCTCGAGGGCCTACGATGAAGCACTCCACATGCTCGAAATCCCCCCAACAATTTGGCCATCACGTAGCACGCATCATTGTTAGCTTCGCCCCCCACACCATCAAGCTTGTCTAGCCACAACCCAGCTCATTATCGCACGATTATTCTCGCTTCGTTGCCGACATTTTTCCCACCGTGATGCCTGGAGTAGGGGTGCCCAGGCTGGCAGTGTGGCTCGTCGTTGCTAACGAACGACGATTAGTGTCATCGGATCACGCCTGCACAAGAGTCCAACCTAGGCAAGCCTGAGCGTCGAGCATTCAAACCCCACTCTGTCGCCTCGAGGGCCTACGATGAAGCACTCCGCATGCTCGAAATCCCTCCCAACAATTTGGCCCTCCGTAAGAACCATCATTGTTAGCTTCACCCCCACACCATCAAGCTTGTCTAGTCACATCCCAGCTCATTATCGCACGATTATTCTCGCTTCGTTGCCGACATTTTTCCCACCGATGACGCCTTGGGAGTAGGGGTGCCCAGGCTGGCCGTGTGGCTCGCTCATTGCTAATGGACGACGATCCTGTCTTCTATCGCGCAGCATAACGTGTCCGCCAAGGCAAGCCTGAGCGTCGAGATCCAACCCCACGTCTGCCACCTCAAGGGCCTGCGACGAAGCACTACGCATGCTCGAAATCCCCCCAACAATTTGGCCCTCACGTAGCATGCACCATCGTGAGCTTCGCCGCACACACCATCGAGCTTGTCTAGCCACATCCCAGCTCATTATCCCACTATTATTCTCGCTTCTTGCCGACATTTTTCCAACGATGAGGCCTTGGCAGTAGGGGTGCCCAGGCTGGCCGTGTGGCTCGCTCATTGCTAACGGACGACGATCCTGTCTTCTATTGCGCAGCATAACGTGTCCGCCAAGGCAAGCCTGAGCGTCGAGATCCAACCCCACGTCTGCCACCTCAAGGGCCTGCGACGAAGCACTCCGCATGCTCGAAATCCCCCCAACAATTTGGCCCTCACGTAGCATGCATCATTATGAGCTTCGCCGCACACACCATCGAGCCTGTCTAGCCACATCCCAGCTCATTATCCCACGATTATTCTCGCTTCTTTGCCGACATTTTTCCCAACGATGAGGCCTTGGCAGTAGGGGTGCCCAGGCTGGCCGTGTGGCTCGCTCATTGCTAATGGCCGACGATCGTGTCTTCTATCGCGCTGCATAACGAGTCCGCCTTGGCAAGCCTGAGCGTCGAGATCCAACCCCACGTCTGCCACCTCGAGGGCCTGCGATGAAGCACTCCGCATCCTCGAAATCCCCCTAACAATTTGGCCCTCACGTAGCATGCATCATCGTGAGCTTCGCCGCACACACCATCGAGCTTGTCTAGCCACATCCCAGCTCATTATCCCACTATTATTCTCGCTTCTTTGCCCACGTTTTTTCCCACTTATGAGGCCTTGGCAGTACGGGTGCCCAGGTTGGCCGTGTGGCTCGCTCGTTTCTAACGGCCGACGATCGTGTCGTCGACCGCGCTGTGCAACGAGTCCACCTAGGCAAGCCTGAGCATCGAGATCAAACCCCACGTCTGTCGCCTCGAGGGCCTGCGATGAAGCACTCCGCATGCTCGAAATCCGCCCAACAATTTGGCCCTCACGTAGCATGCATCATCGTTAGCTTCGCCGCCCACACCATCGAGCTTGTCTAGCCACATCCCAGCTCATTATCCCACGATTATTCTCGCTTTGTTGCCCACGTTTTTCCCACGAATGAGGCCTTGGCAGTAGGGGTGCCCAGGTTGGCCGTGTGGCTCGCTTGTTTCTAACGGCCGACGATCGTGTCATCGATCGCGCTGTGCAACGAGTCCGCCTAGGCAAGCATGAGCGTCGAGATCCAACCTCATGTCTGCCGCCCCGAAGGCCTGCGACGAAGCACTCCGCATGCTCGAAATCCCCCCAACAATTTGGCCCTCACGTAGCATGCATCATCGTTAGCTTCGCCGCCCACACCATCGAGCTTGTCTAGCCACATCCCAGCTCATTATCCCACGATTATTCTCGCTTCGTTGTCGACATTTTTCCCACAGATGAGGCCTTGGGAGTAGGGGTGCCCAGGCTGGCCGTGTGGCTCGCTCGTTGCTAACGGACGACGATCCTGTCTTCTATCGCGCTGCGCAACGTGTCCGCCTAGGCAAGACTGAGCGTCGAGATCCAACCCCACGTCTGCTACCTCAAGGGCTTGCGAAGAAGCACTCCGCATTCTCGAAATCCCCCCAACGATTTGGCCCGCGCGTAGCATGGATCATCGTGAGCTTCGCCGCCCACACCATCGAGCTTGTCTAGCCATATCCCAGCTCATTATCCCACGATTATTCTCGCTTCGTTGCCCACGTTTTTCCACGAATGAGGCTTTGGCAGTACGGGTGCCCAGGTTGGCCGTGTGGCTCGCTCGTTTCTAACGGCCGACGATCGTGTCGTCGACCGCGCTGTGCAACGAGTCCGCCTAGGCAAGCATGAGCATCGAGATCCAACCCCATGTCTGCCGCCCCGAGGGCCTGCGACGAAGCATTCCGCAAGCTCGAAATCCCCCTAACAATTTGGCCCTCACGTAGCATGCATCATCGTTAGCTTTGCCGCCCACACCATCGAGCTTGTCTAGCCACATCCCAGCTCATTATCCCATGATTATTCTCGCTTTGTTGCCCACGTTTTTTCCCACTAATGAGGTCTTGGCAGTAGGGTTGCCCAGGCTGGCCGTTTGGCTCGCTCGTTGCTAACGGTCGACGATCATGTCTTTGATCGCGCTGCGCAACGAGTCCACCGAGGCAAGCCTGAGCGTCGAGATCCAACCCCACGTCTACTGCCTCAAGGGCCTGCGAAGAAGCACTCCGCATTCTCGAAATCCCCCCAACGATTTGGCCCTCGCGTAGCATACATCATCGTGAGCTTCGCCGCCCACACCATCGAGCTTGTGTAGCCATATCCCAGCTCATTATCCCACGATTATTCTCGCTTCGTTGCCGACATATTTCCCACCGATGAGGCCTTGGCAGTAGGGGTGCCTAGGCTGGCCGTGTGGCTCGCTCGTTGCTAACGGACGACGATAGTGTCATCGATCACGCTGCACAATGAGTCCACCTAGGCAAGCCTGAGCATCGAGATCAAACCCCACGTCTGTCGCCTCGAGGGCCTACGATGAAGCACTCCACATGCTCGAAATCCCCCCAACAATTTGGCCATCACGTAGCACGCATCATTGTTAGCTTCGCCCCCCACACCATCAAGCTTGTCTAGCCACAACCCAGCTCATTATCGCACGATTATTCTCGCTTCGTTGCCGACATTTTTCCCACCGATGATGCCTTGGGAGTAGGGGTGCCCAGGCTGGCCGTGTGGCTCGCTCGTTGCTAACGAACGACGATAGTGTCATCGATCACGCTGCACAATGAGTCCACCTAGGCAAGCCTGAGCGTCGAGATCAAACCCCACGTCTGTCGCCTCGAGGGCCTACGATGAAGCACTCCGCATGCTCGAAATCCCCCCAACAATTTGGCCCTCACGTAGCACGCATCATTGTTAGCTTCACCCCCTACACCATCAAGCTTGTCTAGTCACATCCCAGCTCATTATCGCACGATTATTCTCGCTTCGTTGCCGACATTTTTCCCACCGATGACGCCTTGGGAGTAGGGGTGCCCAGGCTGGCCGTGTGGCTCGCTCATTGCTAATGGACGACGATCCTGTCTTCTATCGCGCAGCATAACGTGTCCGCCAAGGCAAGCCTGAGCGTCGAGATCCAACCCCACGTCTGCCACCTCAAGGGCCTGCGACGAAGCACTACGCATGCTCGAAATCCCCCCAACAATTTGGCCCTCACGTAGCATGCACCATCGTGAGCTTCGCCGCACACACCATCGAGCCTGTCTAGCCACATCCCAGCTCATTATCCCACGATTATTCTCGCTTCTTTGCCGACATTTTTCCCAACGATGAGGCCTTGGCAGTAGGGGTGCCCAGGCTGGCCGTGTGGCTCGCTCATTGCTAATGGCCGACGATCGTGTCTTCTATCGCGCTGCATAACGAGTCCGCCTTGGCAAGCCTGAGCGTCGAGATCCAACCCCACGTCTGCCACCTCGAGGGCCAGCGACGAAGCACTCCGCATCCTCGAAATCCCCCTAACAATTTGGCCCTCACGTAGCATGCATCATCGTGAGCTTCGCCGCACACACCATCGAGCTTGTCTAGCAATATCCCAGCTCATTATCCCACTATTATTCTCGCTTCTTTGCCCACGTTTTTTCCCACTTATGAGGCCTTGGCAGTAGGGGTGCCCAGGCTGGCCGTGTGGCTCGCTTGTTTCTAACGGCCGACGATCGTGTCATCGATCGCGTTGTGCAACGAGTCCGCCTAGGCAAGCATGAGCGTCGAGATCCAACCTCACGTCTGCCGCCCCGAAGGCCCTGCGACGAAGCACTCTCCGCATGCTCGAAATCCCCCCAACCTTTGGCCCTCACGTAGCATGCATCATCGTTAGCTTCGCCGCCCACACCATCGAGCTTGTCTAGCCACATCCCAGCTCATTATCCCACGATTATTCTCGCTTCGTTGCCGACATTTTTCCCACAGATGAGGCCTTGGGAGTAGGGGTGCCCAGGCTGGCCGTGTGGCTCGCTCGTTGTTAGTGGACGACGATAGTGTCATTGATCACGTTGCACAACGAGTCCGCCTAGGCAAGCCTGAGTGTCGAGATCAAACCCCACGTCTGCCGCCTCGAGGGCCTGCGATGAAGCACTCTGCATGCTCGAAATCCCCCCAACGATTTGGCCCTCACATAGCATGCATCATCGTTAGCTTCGCCGCCCACACCACTGAGTTTGTCTAGCCATATCCCAGCTCATTATCCCACGATTATTCTGGCTTCGTTGCCCACGTTTTTCCCACCGATAAGGCCTTGCCAGCCGGGGTGCCCAGGCTCGCCGTGTGGCTCTCTCGTTGCTAACGGATGACGATAGTGTCATCGATCACGCTGCACAACGAGTCCGCCTAGGCAAGCCTGAGCGTCGAGATCCAACCCCACGTCTGTCGCCTCAAAGGCCTGCGAAGAAGCACTCCGCATTCTCGAAATCCCCCAAATGATTTGGCCCTCGCGTAGCATGCATCATCGTGAGCTTCGCCGCGCACACCATCGAGCTTGTCTAGCCATATCCCAGCTCATTATCCCACGATTATTCTCGCTTCGTTGCCCATGTTTTTCCCACCAATGAGGCCTTGGCAGTAGGGGTGCCCAGGCTAGCCGTGTGGCTCGCTCGTTTCTAACGGCCGACGATCGTGTCGTCGATCGCGCTGTGCAACGAGTCCGCCTAGGCAAGCATGAGCGTCGAGATCCAACCTCACGTCTGCCGCCCCGAGGGCCTGCGAGGAAGCACTCCGCGTGCTCGAAATCCCCCCAATAATTTGGCCCTCACGTAGCATGCATCATCGTTAGCTTCGCCGCCCATACCATCGAACTTGTCTAGCCACATCCTGGCTCATTATCCTACGATTATTCTCGCTTCGTTGCCCACGTTTTTTCCCACAAATGAGGCCTTGGCAGTATGGGTGCCGAGGCTGGCCGTGTGGCTCGCTCGTTTCTAACGGCCGACGATCGTATCGTTGATCGCACTACGCAACGAGTCTGCCTAGGCATGCCTGAGCGTCGAGATCCAACCCCACGTCTTCCGCCCCGAGGGCCTGCGACGAAGCACTCCGCATGCTCGAAATCCCCCCAATAATTTGGCCCTCACGTAGCATGCATCATTGTTAGCTTCGCTCCCCACACCATCAAGCTTGTCTAGCCACATCCCAGCTCATTATCCCATGATTATTCTCGCTTCGTTGCCCACATTTTTCCCACCGATGAGGCCTTGGTAGTAGGGGTGCCCAGGCTGGCCGTGTGGCTCACTCGTTGCTAACGGCCGACGATCTTGTCGTTGATCGCGTTGCGCAATGAGTCCTCCTAGGCAAGCATGAGCGTCGAGATCCAACCCCACGTCTGCCACGTCGAGGGCCTGTGACGAAGCACTCCGCATGCTCCAAATCCCCCCAACAATTTGGCCCTCACGTAGCATGCATCATCGTTAGCTTCACAGCCCACACCATCGAGCTTGTCTAGCCACATCCCAGCTCATTATCCCACGATTATTCTCGTTTCGTTACCCATATTTTTTCCCACCGATGAGGCCTTGCCAGTAGGGGTGCCCAGGCCGGCCATGTGGCTCGCTCGTTGCTAACGGACGACGATCCTGTCTTCTATCGAGCTGTGCAACGTGTCCACCAAGGCAAGCCTAAGCGTCGAGATCCAACCCCACGTCTGCTACCTCAAGGGCCTACGAAGATGCACTCCGCATTCTCGAAATCCCCCCAACGATTTGGCCCTCGTGTAGCATGCATCATCATTCGCTTCGCCTTCCACACCATCGAGCTTGTCTTGCCACATCCCAGCTCATTATCCCACGATTATTCTCGCTTCGTTGCCCACGTTTTTCCCACCAATGAGGCCTTGGCAGTAGGGGTGCCCAGGCTGGCCGTGTGGCTCGGTCGTTGCTAACGGACGACGATAGTGCCATCGATCACACTGCACAACGAGTCCACCTAAGCAAGCCTGAGCGTCGAGAGGAAACCCCACCTCTGCCACCTCGAAGGCCTACGATGAAGCATTCCGCATGCTCGAAATCCCCCCAACAATTTGGCCCTCACGTGGCATGCATCATTGTTAGCTTTGCCCCCCACACCATCAAGCTTGTCTAGCCACATCCTAGCTCATTATCGCACGATTATTCTCGCTTCGTTGTCGACATTTTTCTCACCGATAAGGCCTTGGCTGCAGGGGTGCCAAGGCTGGCCGTGTGGCTCACTCGTTGCTAGCGGACGACGATAGTGTCATTGATCACGTTGCACAACGAGTCCACCTAGGCAAGCCTGAGTGTCGAGATCAAACCCCACGTCTGCCGCCTCGAGGGCCTGCAATGAAGCACTCCGCATGCTCGAAATTCCCCCAACAATTTGGCCCTCACGTAGCATGAATCATCGTTAGCTTCGCCGCCCACACCATTGAGCTTGTCTAGCTATATCCCAGCTCATTATCCCACGATTATTCTCGCTTCGTTGCACACGTTTTTCCCACTGATGAGGCCTTGCCAGTTGGGGTGCCCAGGCTGGTCATGTGGCTCGCTCGTTGCTAGCGGACGATGATAGTGTCATCGATCATGCTGCCCAACGAGTCCACCTAGGCAAGCCTGAGCATCGAGATCAAACCCCACGTCTGTCGCCTCGAGGGCCTGCGATGAAGCACTCCGCATGCTCGAAATCCCCCCAACAATTTGGCCCACACGTAGCATGCATCATCGTTAGCTTCATCGCCCACACCATCGAGCTTGTCTAGCCACATCCCAGCTCATTATCCCACGATTATTCTCGTTTCGTTACCCATATTTTTTCCCACCGATGAGGCCTTGCCAGTAGGGGTGCCCAGGCCGGCCATGTGGCTCGCTCGTTGCTAACGGACGACGATCCTGTCTTCTATCGAGCTGTGCAACGTGTCCACCAAGGCAAGCCTAAGCGTCGAGATCCAACCCCACGTCTGCTACCTCAAGGGCCTACGAAGATGCACTCCGCATTCTCGAAATCCCCCCAACGATTTGGCCCTCGTGTAGCATGCATCATCATTCGCTTCGCCTTCCACACCATCGAGCTTGTCTTGCCACATCCCAGCTCATTATCCCACGATTATTCTCGCTTCGTTGCCCACGTTTTTCCCACCAATGAGGCCTTGGCAGTAGGGGTGCCCAGGCTGGCCGTGTGGCTCGGTCGTTGCTAACGGACGACGATAGTGCCATCGATCACACTGCACAACGAGTCCACCTAAGCAAGCCTGAGCGTCGAGAGCAAACCCCACCTCTGCCACCTCGAAGGCCTACGATGAAGCATTCCGCATGCTCGAAATCCCCCCAACAATTTGGCCCTCACGTGGCATGCATCATTGTTAGCTTTGCCCCCCACACCATCAAGCTTGTCTAGCCACATCCCAGCTCATTATCGCACGATTATTCTCGCTTCGTTGTCGACATTTTTCTCACCGATAAGGCCTTGGCTGCAGGGGTGCCAAGGCTGGCCGTGTGGCTCACTCGTTGCTAGCGGACGACGATAGTGTCATTGATCACGTTGCACAACGAGTCCACCTAGGCAAGCCTGAGTGTCGAGATCAAACCCCACGTCTGCCGCCTCGAGGGCCTGCAATGAAGCACTCCGCATGCTCGAAATTCCCCCAACAATTTGGCCCTCACGTAGCATGAATCATCGTTAGCTTCGCCGCCCACACCATTAAGCTTGTCTAGCTATATCCCAGCTCATTATCCCACGATTATTCTCGCTTTGTTGCACACGTTTTTCCCACTGATGAGGCCTTGCCAGTCGGGGTGCCCAGGCTGGTCATGTGGCTCGCTCGTTGCTAGCGGACGATGATAGTTTCATCGATCATGCTGCCCAACGAGTCCACCTAGGCAAGCCTGAGCATCGAGATCAAACCCCACGTCTGTCACCTCGAGGGCCTGCGATGAAGCACTCCGCATGCTCGAAATCCCCCCAACAATTTGGCCCACACGTAGCATGCATCATCGTTAGCTTCGTCGCCCACACCATCGAGCTTGTCTAGCCATATCCCATCTCATTATCCCTCGATTATTCTCGCTTCGTTGCCCACGTTTTTCCCACGAATGAGGCCTTGGCAGTAGGGGTGCCCAGGCTGGCCGTGTGGCTCGCCTGTTTCTAACGGCCGACGACCGTGTCGTCGATCGCGCTGTTCAACGAGTCCGCCTAGGCAAGCATGAGCGTCGAGATCCAACCTCATGTCTGCCGCCCCGAAGGCCTGCGACGAAGCACTCCGCATGCTCGAAATCCCCCCAACAATTTGGCCCTCACGTAGCATGCATCATCGTTAGCTTCGCCGCCCACACCATCGAGCTTGTCTAGCCACATCCCAGCTCATTATCCCACGATTATTCTCGCTTCGTTGCCGACATTTTTCTCACAGATGAGGCCTTGGGAGTAGGGGTGCCCAGGCTGGCCGTGTGGCTCGCTCGTTGCTAACGGACGACGATCCTGTCTTCTATCGCGCTGCGCAACGTGTCCGCCTAGGCAAGACTGAGTGTTGAGATCCAACCCCACGTCTGCTACTTCAAGGGCTTGCGAAGAAGCACTCCGCATTCTCGAAATCCCCCCAACGATTTGGCCCGCGCGTAGCATGGATCATCGTGAGTTTCGCCGCCCACACCATCGAGCTTGTCTAGCCATATCCCAGCTCATTATCCCACGATTATTCTCGCTTCGTTGCCCACGTTTTTCCACGAATGAGGCTTTGGCAGTACGGGTGCCCAGGTTGGCCGTGTGGCTCGCTCGTTTCTAACGGCCGACGATCGTGTCGTCGACCGCGCTGTGCAACGAGTCCGCCGAGGCAAGCATGAGCATCGAGATCTAACCCCATGTCTGCCGCCCCGAGGGCCTGCGACGAAGCACTCCGCAAGCTCGAAATCCCCCCAACAATTTGGCCCTCACGTAGCATGCATCATCGTTAGCTTTGCCGCCCACACCATCGAGCTTGTCTAGCCACATCCCAGCTCATTATCCCATGATTATTCTCGCTTTGTTGCCCACGTTTTTTCCCACTAATGAGGTCTTGGCAGTAGGGTTGCCCAGGCTGGCCGTTTGGCTCGCTCGTTGCTAACGGTCGACGATCATGTCTTTGATCGCGCTGCGCAACGAGTCCACCGAGGCAAGCCTGAGCATCGAGATCCAACCCCACGTCTACTGCCTCAAGGGCCTGCGAAGAAGCACTCCGCATTCTCGAAATCCCCCCAACGATTTGGCCCTCGCGTAGCATACATCATCGTGAGCTTCGCCGCCCACACCATCGGGCTTGTCTAGCCACATCCCAGTTCATTATCGCACGATTATTCTCGCTTCGTTGCCGACATTTTTCCCACCCATGATGCCTTGGGAGTAGGGGTGCCCAGGCTGGCCGTGTGGCTCGCTCGTTGCTAACGGACGACGATAGTGTCATCGATCACGCTGCACAATGAGTCCACCTAGGCAAGCCTGAGCGTCGAGATCAAACCCCACGTCTGTCGCCTCGAGGGCCTACGATGAAGCACTCCGCATGCTCCAAATCCCCCCAACAATTTGGCCCTCACGTAGCACGCATCATTATTAGCTTCACCCCCCACACCATCAAGCTTGTCTAGCCACATCCCAGCTCATTATCGCACGATTATTCTCGCTTCGTTGCCGACATTTTTCCCACCGATGACGCCTTGGGAGTAGGGGTGCCCAGGCTGGCCGAGTGGCTCGCTCATTGCTAACGGACGACGATCCTGTCTTCTATCGCGCAGCATAACGTGTCCGCCAAGGCAAGCCTGAGCGTCGAAATCCAACCCCACGTCTGCCACCTCAAGGGCCTGCGACGAAGCACTCCGCATGCTCGAAATCCCCCCAACAATTTGGCCCTCACGTAGCATGCATCATCGTGAGCTTTGCCGCACACACCATCGAGCTTGTCTAGCCACATCCCAGCTCATTATCCCACTATTATTCTCGCTTCCTTGCCCACGTTTTTTCCCACTTATGAGGCCTTGGCAGTAGGGGTGCCCAAGCTGGCCGCGTGGCTCGCTCGTTTCTAACGGTCGACGATCGTGTCGTCGATCGCGCTACGCAATGAGTCCACCTAGGCAAGCCTGAGCGTCGAGATCCAACCCCACGTCTGCTACCTCAAGGGCCTGCGAAGAAGCACTCAGCATTCTCGAAATCGCCCCAACGATTTGGCCCTCGCGTAGCATGCACCATCGTGAGCTTTGCCGCCCACACTGTTAAGCTTGTGTAGCCACATCCCAGCTCATTATCCCGCGATTATTCTCGCTTCGTTGCCCACGTTTTTTCCCACTGATGAGGCCTTGGCAGTAGGGGTGCCCAGGCTGGCCGTGTGGCTCGCTCGTTGCTAACGGTCGACGATCATGTCTTCGATCGCGCTGCGCAACGATTCCACCGAGGCAAGCTTGAGCGTCGAGATCCAACCCCACGTCTGCTGCCTCAAGGGCCTGCGAAGAAGCACTCCGCATTCTCGAAATCCCCCCAACGATTTGGCCCTCGCGTAGCATGCATCATAGTGAGCTTCGCCGCCCACACCATCGAGCTTGTCTAGCCATATCCAAGCTCATTATCCCACGATTATTCTCGCTTCGTTGCCGACATTTTTCCCACCGATGAGCCCTTGGTAGTAGGGGTGCCCAGGCTGGCCGTGTGGCTCGCTCGTTGCTAACGGACGATGATAGTGTCATCGATCACGCTGCACAACGAGTCCACCTAGGCAAGCCTAAGCGCCGAGATCAAACCCCACGTCTGCCGCCTTGAGGGCCTACGATGACGCACTCCGCATTCTCGAAATCCCCCCAACAATTTGGCCCTCACGTAGCATGCATCATCGTGAGCTTCGCCGCACACACTATCGAGCTTGTCTAGCCACATCCCAGCTCATTATCCCGCGATTATTGTCGCTTCTTTGCCCACGTTTTTTCCCACTTATGAGGCCTTGGCAGTAGGGGTGCTCAGGCTGGCCGTGTGGCTCACTCGTTGCTAACGGACGACGATCCTGTCTTCTATGGCACTGCACAACGCGTCCGCCTAGGCAAGCCTGAGCGTCGAGATCCAACCCCACGTCTGCTACCTCAAGGGCTTGCGAAGAAGCACTCTGCATTCTCAAAATCCCCCCAATGATTTGGCCCTCACGTAGCATGCATCATCGTTAGCTTTGCCGCCCACACCAACGAGCTTGTCTAGCCACATCCCAGCTCATTATCCCACGATTATTCTGGCTTCGTTGCCCATGTTTTTCCCACCAACGAGGCCTTGGCAGTAGGGGTGCCCAGGCTGGCCGTGTGGCTCGCTCGTTTCCAACGATCGACGATCGTGTCGTCGATCGCACTGTGCAACGAGTCCGCCTAGGCAAGCATGAGCGTCGAGATCCAACCCCACGTCTGTCACCTCGAGGGCCTGCGACGAAGCACTCTGCATGCTCGAAATCCCCCCAACAATTTGGCCCTCACGTAGCATGCATCATCGTTAGCTTTGCCGCCCACACCATCGAGCTTGTCTAGCCACATCCCAGCTCATTATCCCACGATTATTCTGCTTCGTTGCCCACGTTTTTCCCACTGATGAGGCCTGGGCAATAGGGGTGCCCAGGCTGGCCATGTGGCTCGCTCGTTGCTAACGGCCGACAATCATGTCTTCGATCGCGCTGCGCAACGAGTCCACCGAGGCAATCCTGAACGTCGAGATCCAACCCCACGTTTGTTGAATCAAGGGCCTGCGAAGAAACACTCCGCATTCTCGAAATCCCCACAACGATTCGGCCCTCACGTAGCATGCATCATCGTAAGCTTCGCCGCCCACACCATCGAGCTTGTCTAGCCATATCCCAGCTCATTATCCCACGATTATTCTCGCTTCTTTGCCGACATTTTTCCCAACGATGAGGCCTTGGCAGTAGGGGTGCCCAGGCTGGCCGTGTGGCTCGCTCGTTGCTAATGGTCGACGATCGTGTCTTCTATCGCGCTGCACAACGAGTCTGCCTTGGCAAGCCTGAGCGTCGAGATCCAACCCCACGTCTGCCACCTCGAGGGCCTTCGACGAAGCACTCCCCATGCTCGAAATCCCCCCAACAATTTGGCCCTCACGTAGAATGCATCATCGTGAGCTTCGCCGCGCACACCATCGAGCTTGTCTAGCCACATCCTAGCTCATTATCCCACGATTATTCTCGCTTCGTTGCCCACGTTTTTTCCCACTTATGAGGCCTTGGCAGTAGGGGTGCCCAGGCAGGTCGTGTGGCTCGCTCGTTTCTAACGGTCGACGATCATGTCTTCGATCGCGCTGCGCAACGAGTCCACCGAGGCAAGCCTGAGTGTCAAGATCCAACCCCACTTCTGTCGCCTCAAGGGCCTACGAAGAAGCACTCCGCATTCTCGAAATCCACCCAACGGTTCGGCCCTCGCGTAGCATGCATCATCGTGAGCTTCGCCGCCCACACCATCGAGCTTGTCTAGCCATATCCCAGCTCATTATCCCACGATTATTCTCGCTTCTTTGCCGACATTTTTCCCAACGATGAGGCCTTGGCAGTAGGGGTGCCCAGGCTGGCCGTGTGGCTCGCTCGTTGCTAATGGCCGACGATCAGGTCTTCGATCGCGCTACGCAACGAGTCCACCGATGCAAGCCTGAGCGTCGAGATCAAACCCCACGTCTGTCGGCTCGAGGGCCTACGATGAAGCGCTCCGCATGCTCGAAATCCCTCCAACAATTTGGCCCTCACGTAGCATGAATCATCGTTCGCTTCGCCCCCCACACCATCAAGCTTGTCTAGCCACATCCCAGCTCATTATCGCACGATTATTCTCGCTTCGTTGCGAACATTTTTCCCACCGATGACGCCTTGGGAGTAGGGGTGCCCAGGCTAGCCGTGTGGCTCGCTCGTTGCTAACGGACGACGATAGTGTCATCGATCACGCTGCACAACGAGTCCGCCTAGGCAAGCATAAGCGTCGAGATCCAACCCCACGTCTGCCACCTCGAGGGCCTTCGACGAAGCACTCCGCATGCTCGAAATCCCCCCAACAATTTGGCCCTCACGTAGAATGCATCATCGTGAGCTTCGCCGCGCACACCATCGAGCTTGTCTAGCCACATCCTAGCTCATTATCCGATGATTATTCTCGCTTTGTTGCCCACGTTTTCTCCCACTTATGAGGCCTTGGCAGTAGGGGTGCCCAGGCAGGCCGTGTGGCTCGCTCGTTTCTAACGGCCGACGATCATGTCTTCGATCGCGCTGCGCAACGAGTCCACCGAGGCAAGCCTGAGCGTCGAGATCCAACCCCACGTCTGCACCTCAAGGGCTTGCGAAGAAGCACTCCGCATTCTCGAAATCCCCGCAACGATTTGGCCCTCGCGTAGCATGCATCAACGTTAGCTTTGCCGCCCACACCATCGAGCTTGTCTAGCCACATCCCAGCTTATTATCCCACGATTATTCTCGCTTCGTTGCCCACGTTTTTCCCACTGATGAGGCCTTGGTAATAGGGGTGCCCAGGCTGGCCATGTGGCTCGCTCGTTGCTAACGGCCGACGATCATGTCTTCGATCGCGCTGCGCAATGAGTCCACCGAGGCAAGCCTGAGCGTCGAGATCCAACCCGACGTTTGCTGCCTCAAGGGCCTGCGAAGAAACACTCCGCATTCTCGAGATCCCCCCAACGATTTGGCCCTCGCGTAGCATGCATCATCGTGAGCTTCGCCGCCCACACCATCGAGCTTGTCTAGCCATATCCCAGCTCATTATCCCACGATTATTCTCGCTTCATTACCGACATGTTTCCCACCGATGAGGCCTTGGCAGTAGGGGTGCACAGGCTGGCCGTGTGGCTCGTTCGTTGCTAATGGCCGACAATCGTGTCTTCTATCGCGCTGCACAAGGAGTCCGCCTTGGCAAGCCTGAGCGTCGAGATCCAACCATGCGTCTGCTGCGTCAAGGGCCTGCGAAGTAGCACTCCGCATTCTCGAAATCCCCGCAACGATTTGGCCCTCGCGTAGCATGCATCATCGTTCCCTTCGTCGCCCACACCATCGAGCTTTTCTAGCCACACCCCAGCCCATAATGCCAGAATTATTCTCGCATCGTTGCCCACGTTTTTTCCCACTTATGAGGCCTTGGCAGTAGGGGTGACCAGGCTGGCCGTGTGGCTCGCTCGTTGCTAACGGACGACGATAGTGTCATCGATCACGCTGCACAACGAGTCCACCTAGGCAAGCCTGAGCGCCGAGATCAAACCCCACGTCTGCCGCCTCGAGGGCTTGCGATGACGCACTCCGCATGCTCGAAATCCCCCCAACAATTTGGCCCTCACGTAGCATGCATCATCGTTAGCTTTGCCGCCCACACCATCGAGCTTGTCTAGCCACATCCCAGCTCATTATCCCACGATTATTCTCGTTTCTTTGCCCACGTTTTTTCTCACTTATGAGGCCTTGGCAGTAGGGGTGCCCAGGCTGGCCGTGTGGCTCGCTCGTTGCTATCGAAGGACGATAGTGTGAACGGTCACGCTGCACAACGAGTCCACTTAGGCAAGCCTGAGCGCCGAGATCAAACCCCATGTCTGCCGCCTCGAGGGCTTGCGATGACGCACTCCTCAGGCTCGAAATCCCCCCAACAATTTGGCCCTCACGTAGCATGCATCATCGTGGGCTTCGCCGCACACACCATCGAGCTTGTCTAACCACATCCCAGCTCATTATCCCACGATTATTCTCGCTTCTTTACCCACGTTTTTTCCCACTTATGAGGCCTTGGTAGTAGGGGTGCCCAGGCAGGCCGTGTGGCTCGCTCGTTGCTAACGGACGACGATCCTGTCTTCTATCGTGCTGCGCAACGTGTCCGCCTAGGCAAGCCTGAGCGTCGAGATCCAACCCCACGTCTGCACCTCAAGGGCTTGCGAAGAAGCACTCCGCATTCTCAAAATCCCCCCAACGATTTGGCCCTCACGTAGCATGCATCATCGTTAGCTTTGCCGCCCACACCATCGAGCTTGTCTAGCCACATCCCAGCTCATTATCCCACGATTATTCTCGCTTCGTTGCCCACGTTTTTCCCACCAACGAGGCCTTGGCAGTAGGGGTGCCCAGGCTGGCCGTGTGGCTCGCTCGTTTCTCACGGTCGACGATCGTGTCGTCGATCGCACAATGCAACTAGTCCGCCTAGCCAAGCATGAGCGTCGAGATCCAACCCCACGTCTGTCACCCCGAGGGCCTGCGATGAAGCACTCTGCATGCTCGAAATCCCCCCAATAATTTGGCCCTCACGTATCATGCATCATCGTTAGCTTTGCCGCCCACACCATCGAGCTTGTCTAGCCACATCCCAGCTCATTATCCCACGATTATTCTCGCTTCTTTGCCCAAGTTTTTTCCCACTTATGAGGCCTTGGCAGTAGGGGTGCCCAGGCTGGCCGTGTGGCTCGCTCGTTGCTAACGGACGACGATAGTGTGATCGGTCACGCTGCACAACGAGTCCACCTAGGAAAGCCTGAACATAAAGATCAAACCCCACGTCTGCCGCCTCGAGGGCCCTACGAAGAAGCACTCCGCATTCTCAAAATCCCCCCAACGATTTGGCCCTCACGTAGCATGCATCATCGTTAGCTTTGCCGCCCATACCATCGAGCTTGTCTAGCCACATCCCAGCTCATTATCCCACGATTATTCTCGCTTCGTTGCCCATGTTTTTCCCACCAACGGGGCCTTGGCAGTAGGGGTGCCCAGGCTGGCCGTGTGGCTCGCTCGTTTCTAACGGTCGACGATCGTGTCGTCGATCGCGCTGTGCCACGAGTCCGCCTAGGCAAGCCTGAGCGTCGAGATCCAACCCCGAGGACCTGCGATGAAGCACTCTGCATGCTCGAAATCCCCCCAACAATTTGGCCCTCACGTTGCATGCATCATCGTTAGCTTTGCCGCCCACACCATCGAGCTTGTCTAGCCACATCCCAGCTCATTATCCCACGATTATTCTCGCTTCGTTGCCCACGTTTTTCCCACTGATGAGGCCTTGGCAATAGGGGTGCCCAGGCTGGCCGTGTGGCTCGCTCGTTGCTGACGGCCGACAATCATGTCTTCGATCTCGCTGCGCAATGAGTCCACCGAGGCAAGCCTGAGCGTCGAGATCCAACCCCACGTTTGCTGCCTCAAGGGCCTGCGAAGAAACACTCCGCATTCTCGAAATCCCCCCAACGATTTGGCCCTCGCGTAGCATGCATCATCGTGAGCTTCGCCGCCCACACCATTGAGCTTGTCTAGCCATATCCCAGCTCATTATCCCACGATTATTCTCGCTTCGTTACCGACATGTTTCCCACCGATGAGGCCTTGGCAGTAGGGGTGCCCAGGCTGGCCGTGTGGCTTGTTCGTTGCTAATGGCCGACGATCGTGTCTTCTATCGCGCTGCACAAGGAGTCCGCCTTGGCAAGCCTGAGCGTCGAGATCCAACCCCGCGTCTGCTGCGTCAAGGGCCTGCGAAGTAGCACTCCGCATTCTTGAAATCCCCCCAACGATTTGGCCCTCGCGTAGCATGCATCATCGCTCCCTTCGCCGCCCACACCATCGAGCTTGTCTAGCCACATCCCAGCCCATAATGCCACGATTATTCTCGCTTCGTTACGCACGTTTTTTCCCACTTATGAGGCCTTGGCAGTAGGGGTGCCCTGGCTGGCCGTGTGGCTCGCTCGTTGCTAACGGACGACGATAGTGTCATCGATCACGCTGCACAACGAGTGCACCTAGGAAAGCCTGAACATAAAGATCAAACCCCACGTCTGCCGCCTCGAGGGCCCTACGAAGAAGCACTCCGCATTCTCAAAATCCCCCCAACGATTTGGCACTCACGTAGCATGCATCATCGTTAGCTTTGCCGCCCATACCATCGAGCTTGTCTAGCCACATCCCAGCTCATTATCCCACGATTATTCTCGCTTCGTTGCCCATGTTTTTCCCACCAACGAGGCCTTGCCAGTAGGGGTGCCCATGCTGGCCGTGTGGCTCGCTCGTTGCTAACGGACGACGATAGTGTCATCGATCACGCTGCACAACGAGTCCACCTAGGCAAGCCTGAGCGCCGAGATCAAACCCCACGTCTGCCTCCTCGAGGGCCTGCGATGACGCACTCCGCATGCTCGAAATCCCCCCAACAATTTGGCCCTCACGTAGCATGCATCAATGTTAGCTTTGCCGCGCACACCATCGAGCTTGTCTAGCCACATCCCAGCTTATTATCCCACGATTATTCTCGCTTCGTTGCCCACGTTTTTCCCACTGATGAGGCCTTGGCAATAGGGGTGCCCAGGTTGGCCGTGTGGCTCGCTCGTTGCTAACGGCCGACAATCATGTCTTCGATCGCGCTGCGCAATGAGTCCACCGAGGCAAGCCTGAGCGTCGAGATCCAACCCCACGTTTGCTGCCTCAAGGGCTTGCGAAGAAACACTCCGCATTCTCGAAATCCCCCCAACGATTTGGCCCTCGCGTAGCATGCATCATCGTGAGCTTCGCCGCCCACACCATCGAGCTTGTCTAGCCATATCCCAGCTCATTATCCCACGATTATTCTCGCTTTGTTGCTGACATTTCTCCCACCGATGAGGCCTTGGGAGTAGGGGTGCCCAGGCTGGCCGTGTGGCTCGCTTGTTGCTAACGGACGATTATCCTGTCTTCTATCGTGCTGCGTAACGTGTCCACCTAGGCAAGCCTGAGCGTTGAGATCCAACCCCACGTCAGCTACCTCAAGGGCCTGCGAAGAAGCACTCCGCATTCTCGAAATCCCCCCAACGATTCGGCCCTCGCGTAGCATGCATCATCGTGAGCTTCGTCGCCCACACCATCAAGCTTGTCTAGCCACATCGCAGCTCATTATCCCGCGATTATTCTCGCTTCGTTGCCCATGTTTTTTCCCACTGATGAGGCCTTGGTAGTAGAGGTGCCCAGGCTGGCCGTGTGGCTCGCTCGTTGCTAACGGTCGACGATCATGTCTTCGATCGCGCTGTGCAACGAGTCCACCGAGGCAAGCCTGAGCGTCGAGATCCAACCCCACGTCTGCTGCCTCAAGGGCCTGCGAAGAAGCACTCCGCATTCTCGAAATCCCCCCAACGATTTGGCCCTCGCGTAGCATGCATCATCGCGAGCTTCGCCGCCCACACCATCGAGCTTGTCTAGCCATATCCAAGCTCATTATCCCACGATTATTCTCGCTTCGTTGCCGACATTTTTCCCACTGATGAGCCCTTGGCAGTAGGGGTGCCCAGGCTGGCCGTGTGGCTCGCTCGTTGCTAATGGACGAAGATAGTGTCATCGATCACGCTGCACAACGAGTCCACCTAGGCAAGCCTGAGCGCCGAGATCAAACCTCACGTCTGCTGCCTCGAGGGCCTGCGATGACGCACTCCGCATGCTCGAAATCCCTCCAACAATTTGGCCCTCACGTAGAATGCATCATCGTGAGCTTCGCCGCGCACACCATCGAGCTTGTCTAGCCACATCCTAGCTCATTATCCCACGATTATTCTCGCTTCGTTGCCCACGTTTTTTCCCACTTATGAGGCCTTGGCAGTAGGGGTGCCCAGGCAGGTCGTGTGGCTCGCTCGTTTCTAACGGTCGACGATCATGTCTTCGATCGCGCTGCGCAACGAGTCCACCGAGGCAAGCCTGAGTGTCAAGATCCAACCCCACTTCTGTCGCCTCAAGGGCCTACGAAGAAGCACTCCGCATTCTCGAAATCCACCCAACGGTTCGGCCCTCGCGTAGCATGCATCATCGTGAGCTTCGCCGCCCACACCATCGAGCTTGTCTAGCCATATCCCAACTCATTATCCCTCGATTATTCTCGCTTTGTTGCCGACATTTTTCCCACCGATGAGGCCTTGGGAGTAGGGGTGCCCAGGCTGGCCGTGTGGCTCTCTTGTTACTAACGGACGACGATAGTGTCATCGATCACGCTGCACAACGAGTCCACCTAGGCAAGCCTGAGCACCGAGATCAAACCCCACGTCTGCCGCCTCGAGGGCCTGCGATGACGCACTCCGCATGCTCAAAATCCCCCCAACAATTTGGCCCTCACGTAGCATGCATCATCGTGAGCTTTGCCGCACACACCATCGAGCTTGTCTAGCTACATCCCAGCTCATTATCCCACGATTATTGTCGCTTCTTTGCCCACGTTTTTTCCCATTTATGAGGCCTCGGCAGTAGGGGTGCCCAGGCTGGCTGTGTGGCTCGCTCGTTGCTAACGGACGATGATCCTGTCTTCTATCGCGCTGCGCAACGTGTCCGCCTAGGCAAGCCTGAGCGTCAAGATCCAACCCCACGTATGCTACCTCAAGGGCTTGCAAAGAAGCACTCCGCATTCTCAAAATCCCCCCAACGATTTGGCCCTCACGTAGCATGCATCATCGTTAGCTTTGCCGCCCACACCATCGAGCTTGTCTAGCCACATCCCAGCTCATTATCCCACGATTATTCTCGCTTCGTTGCCCACGTTTTTTCCACCAACGAGGCCTTGGCAGTAGGGGTGCCCAGGCTGACCGTGTGGCTCGCTCGTTTCTAATGGTCAACGATCGTGTCGTCGATCGGGCTGTGCAACGAGTCCGCCTAGGCAAGCATGAGCGTCAAGATCCAACCCCACGTCTGTCACCCTGAGGGCCTGCGACGAAGCACTCTGCATGCTCGAAATCCCCCCAACAATTTGGCCCTCACGTAGCATGCATCATCGTTAGCTTTGCCGCCCACACCATCGAGCTTATCTAGCCACATCCCAGCTCATTATCCCACGATTATTCTCGCTTCGTTGCCCACGTTTTTCCCACTGATGAGGCCTTGGCAATAGGGGTGCCCAGGCTGGCCGTGTGGCTCGCTCGTTGCTAACGGCCGATGATCATGTCTTCGATCGCGCTGCGCAACGAGTCCACCGAGGCAGGCCTGAGCGTCGAGATCCAACCCCACGTTTGCTGCCTCAAGGGCCTGCGAAGAAACACTCCGCATTCTCGAAATCCCCCCAACGATTTGGCCCTCGCGTAGCATGCATCATCGTAAGCTTCGTCGCCCACACCATCGATCTTGTCTAGCCATATCCCAGCTCATTATCCCACGATTATTCTCGCTTCTTTGCCGACATTTTTCCCACTGATGAGGCCTTGGCAGTAGGGGTGCCCAGGCTGGCCGTGTGGCTCGCTCGTTGCTAATGGCCGACGATCGTGTCTTCTATCGCGCTGCACAACGAGTCCGCTTTGGCAAGCCTGAGCGTCGAGATCCAACCCCGCGTTTGCTACGTCAAGGGCCTGCGAAGTAGCACTCCGCATTCTCGAAATCCCCCCAACGATTTGGCCCTCGCGTAGCATGCATCATCGTTCGCTTCGCCGCCCACACGATCGAGCTTGTCTACCCACATCCCAGCCCATAATGCCACGATTATTCTCGCTTCGTTGCGCACGTTTTTTCCCACTTATGAGGCCTTGGCGGTAAGGGTGCCCAGGCTGGCCGTGTGGCTCGCTCGTTGCTAACGGACGACGATAGTGTCATCGATCACGCTGCACAACGAGTTTGCATAGGCAGACATGAGCGTCGAGATCCAACCCCATGTCTGCCACCTCGAGGGCCTTCGACGAAGCACTCTGCATGCTCGAAATCCCCCCAATAATTTTGCCCTCACGTAGAATGCATCATCGTGAGCTTCGCCACGCACACCATCGAGCTTGTTTAGCCACATCCTAGCTCATTATGCGACGATTATTCTCGCTTCGTTGCCCACGTTTTTTCCCACTTATGAGGCCTTGGCAGTAGGGGTGCCCAGGCAGGCCGTGTGGCTCGCTCGTTTCTAACGGCCGACGATCATATCTTCGATCGCGCTGCGCAACCAGTCCACCTAGGCAAGCCTGAGGGTCAAGATCCAACCCCACTTCTGTCGCCTCAAGGGCCTACGAAGAAGCACTCCGCATTCTTGAAATCCACCCAACGGTTCGGCCCTCGCGTAGCATGCATCATCGTGAGCTTCGCCGCCCACACCATCGAGCTTGTCTAGCCATATCCCAACTCATTATCCCACGATTATTCTCGCTTTGTTGCCGACATTTTTCCCACCGATGAGGCCTTGGGAGTAGGGGTGCCCAGGCTGGCCGTGTGGCTCGCTTGTTGCTAACGGACGACGATCCTGTCTTCTATCGTGCTGCGTAACGTGTCCGCCTAGGCAAGCCTGAGCGTCGAGATCCAACCCCACGTCAGCTACCTGAAGGGCCTGCGAAGAGGCACTCCGCATTCTCGAAATCCCCCCAACGATTCGGCCCTCGCGTAGCATGCATCATCGTGAGCTTCGCCGCCCACACCGTCAAGCTTGTTTAGCCACATCCCAGCTCATTATCCCGCGATTATTCTCGCTTCATTGCCCACGTTTTTTCCCACTGATGAGGCCTTGGCAATAGGGGTGCCCAGGCGGGCCGTGTGGCTCGCTTGTTGCTAACGGTCGACGATCATGTCTTCGATCGCGCTGCTCAACGAGTCCACCGAGGCAAGCCTGAGCGTCGAGATCCAACCCCACGTTTGCTGCCTCAAGGGTCTGCGAAGAAACACACCGCATTCTCAAAATCCCCCCAATGATTTGGCCCTCGCGTAGCATGCATCATCGTAAGCTTCGCCGCCCACACCATCGAGCTTGTCTAGCCATATCCCAGCTCATTATCCCACGATTATTCTCGCTTCGTTGCCGACATTTTTCCCACCGATGAGGCCTTGGCAGTAAGGGTGCCCAGGCTGGCCGTGTGGCTCGCTCGTTGCTAACGGACGACGATAGTGTCATCGATCACGCTGCACAACGAGTCCACCTAGGCAAGCCTGAGCGCCGAGATCAAACCCCACGTCTGCCGCCTCGAGGGCCTGCGATGACGCACTCCGCATGCTCGAAATCCCCCCAACAATTTGGCCCTCACGTAGAATGCATCATCGTGAGCTTCGCCGCGCACACCATCGAGCTTGTCTAGCCACATCCTAGCTCATTATCCCACGATTATTCTCGCTTCGTTGCCCACGTTTTTCCCACTGATGAGGCCTTGGCAATAGGGGTGCCCAGGCTGGCCGTATGGCTCGCTCGTTGCTAACGGCCGACGATCATGTCTTCGATCGCGCTGCACAACGAGTCCATCGAGGCAAGCCTGAGCGTCGAGATCCAACCCCACGTTTGCTGCCTCAAGGGTCTGCGAAGAAACACTCCGCATTCTCAAAATCCCCCTAATGATTTGGCCCTCGCGTAGCATGCATCATCGTGAGCTTCGCCGCCCACACCATCGAGCTTGTCTAGCCATATCCCAGCTCATTATCCCACGATTATTCTCGCTTCGTTGCCGACATTTTTCCCACCGATGAGTCCTTGGCAGTAAGGGTGCCCAGGCTGGCCGTGTGGCTCGCTTGTTGCTAACGGACGACGATAGTGTCATCGATCACGCTGCACAACGAGTCCACCTAGGCAAGCCTGAGCGCCGAGATCAAACCCCACGTCTGCCGCCTCGAGGGCCTGCGATGACGCACTCCGCATGCTCGAAATCCCCCCAACAATTTGGCCCTCACGTAGCATGCATCATCGTGAGCTTCGCCGCCCACACCATCGAGCTTGTCTAGCCACATCCTAGCTCATTATCCCACGATTATTCTCGCTTCGTTGCCCACGTTTTTTCCACTTATGAGGCCTTGGCAGTAGGGGTGCCCAGGCAGGTCGTGTGGCTCGCTCGTTTCTAACGGCGACGATCATGTCTTCGATCGCGCTGCGCAACGAGTCCACCGAGGCAAGCCTGAGTGTCAGATCCAACCCCACTTCTGTCGCCTCAAGGGCCTACGAAGAAGCACTCCGCATTCTCAAAATCCACCCAACGGTTCGGCCCTCGCGTAGCATGCATCATCGTGAGCTTCGCCGCCCACACCATCGAGCTTGTTCTAGCCATATCCCAACTCATTATCCCACGATTATTCTCGCTTTGTTGCCGACATTTTTCCCCACCGATGAGGCCTTGGGAGTAGGGGTGCCCAGGCTGGCCGTGTGGCTCGCTTGTTGCTAACGGACGACGATCCTGTCTTCTATCGTGCTGCGTAACGTGTCCGCCTAGGCAAGCCTGAGCGTCGAGATCCAACCCCACGTCAGCTACCTCAAGGGCCTGCGAAGAAGCACTCCGCATTCTCGAAATCCCCCCAACGATTCGGCCCTCGCGTAGCATGCATCATCGTGAGCTTCGCCGCCCACACCGTCAAGCTTGTGTAGCCACATCCCAGCTCATTATCCCGCGATTATTCTCGCTTCGTTGCCCACGTTTTTTCCCACTGATGAGGCCTTGGCAGTAGGGGTGCCCAGGCTGGCCGTGTGGCTCGCTCGTTGCTAACGGTCGACGATCATGTCTTCGATCGCGCTGCGCAACGAGTCCACCGAGGCAAGCCTGAGCGTCGAGATCCAACCCCACGTCTGCTGCCTCAAGGGCCTGCGAAGAAGCACTCCGCATTCTCGAAATCCCCCCAACGATTTGGCCCTCGCGTAGCATGCATCATCGTGAGCTTCGCCGCCCACACCATCGAGCTTGTCTAGCCATATCCAAGCTCATTATCTCACGATTATTCTCGCTTCGTTGCCGACATTTCTCCCACCGATGAGCCCTTGGCAGTAGGGGTGCCTAGGCTGGCCGTGTGGCTCGCTCGTTGCTAACGGACGACGATAGTGTCATCGATCGCACTACACAACGAGTCCACCTAGGCAAGCCTAAGCGCCGAGATCAAACCCCACGTCTGTCGCCTCGAGGGCCTGCGATGACGCACTCCGCATGCTCGAAATCCCCCCAAAAATTTGGCCCTCACGTAGAATGCATCATCGTGAGCTTTGCCGCACACACCATCGAGCTTGTCTAGCCTCATCCCAGCTCATTATCCCACGGTTATTGTCGCTTCTTTGCCCACGTTTTTTCCCACTTATGAGGCGTTGGCAGTAGGGGTGCCCAGGCTGGCTGTGTGGCTCGCTCGTTGCTAACGGACGACGATCCTGTCTTCTATCGCGCTACGCAACGTGTCCGCCTAGGCAAGCCTGAGCGTCGAGATCCAACCCCACGTCTGCTACCTCAAGGGCTTGCGAAGAAGCACTCCGCATTCTCAAAATCCCCCCGACAATTTGGCCCTCACGTAGCATGCATCATCGTTAGCTTTGTCGCCCACACCATCGAGCTTGTCTAGCCACATCCCAGCTCATTATCCCACGATTATTCTCGCTTCGTTGCCCACGTTTTTCCCATCAACGAGGCCTTGGCAGTAGGGGTGCCCAGGCTGACCGTGTGGCTCGCTCGTTTCTAATGGTCAACGATCGTGTCGTCGATCGGGCTGTGCAACGAGTCCGCCTAGGCAAGCATGAGCGTCAAGATCCAACCCCACGTCTGTCACCCTGAGGGCCTACGACGAAGCACTCTGCATGCTCGAAATCCCCCCAACAATTTGGCCCTCACGTAGCATGCATCATCGTTAGCTTTGCCGCCCACACCATCGAGCTTGTCTAGCCACATCCCAGCTCATTATCCCACGATTATTCTCGCTTTGTTGCCCACGTTTTTCCCACTGATGAGGCCTTGGCAATAGAGGTGCCCAGGCTGGCCGTGTGGCTCGCTCGTTGCTAACGGCCGACGATCATGTCTTCGATCGCGCTGCGCAACGAGTCCACCGAAGGAGGCCTGAGCGTCGAGATCCAACCCCACGTTTGCTGCCTCAAGGGCCTGCGAAGAAACACTCCGCATTCTCGAAATCCCCCTAACGATTTGGCCCTCGCGTAGCATGCATCATCGTAAGCTTCGCCGCCCACACCATCGAGCTTGTCTAGCCATATCCCAGCTCATTATCCCACGATTATTCTCGCTTCTTTGCCGACATTTTTCCCACTGATGAGGCCTTGGCAGTAGGGGTGCCCAGGCTGGCCGTGTGGCTCGCTCGTTGCTAATGGCCGACGATCGTGTCTTCTATTGCGCTGCACAACGAGTCCGCTTTGGCAAGCCTGAGCGTCGAGATCCAACCCCACGTCTGCTGCGTCAAGGGCCTGCGAAGTAGCACTCCGCATTCTCGAAATCCCCCCAATAATTTGGCCCTCACGTAGAATGCATCATCGTGAGCTTCGCCGCGCACACCATCGAGCTTTTTTAGCCACATCCTAGCTCATTATGCGACGATTATTCTCGCTTCGTTGCCCACGTTTTTTCCCACTTATGAGGCCTTGGCAGTAGGGGTGCCCAGGCAGGTCGTGTGGCTCGCTCGTTTCTAACGGCCGACGATCATGTCTTCGATCGCGCTGCGCAACCAGTCCACCGAGGCAAGCCTGAGGGTCAAGATCCAACCCCACTTCTGTCGCCTCAAGGGCCTACGAAGAAGCACTCCGCATTCTTGAAATCCACCCAACGGTTCGGCCCTCGCGTAGCATGCATCATCGTGAGCTTCGCCGCCCACACCATCGAGCTTGTCTAGCCATATCCCAACTCATTATCCCACGATTATTCTCGCTTTGTTGCCGACATTTTTCCCACCGATGAGGCCTTGGGAGTAGGGGTGCCCAGGCTGGCCGTGTGGCTCGCTTGTTGCTAACGGACGACGATTCTATCTTCTATCGTGCTGCGTAACGTGTCCGCCTAGGCAAGCCTGAGCGTCGAGATCCAACCCCACGTCAGCTACCTCAAGGGCCTGCGAAGAGGCACTCCGCATTCTCGAAATCCCCCCAACGATTCGGCCCTCGCGTAGCATGCATCATCGTGAGCTTTGCCGCCCACACCGTCAAGCTTGTGTAGCCACATCCCAGCTCATTATCCCGCGATTATTCTCGCTTCGTTGCCCACGTTTTTTCCCACTGATGAGGCCTTGGCTGTAGGGGTGCCCAGGCTGGCCGTGTGGCACGCTCGTTGCTAACGGACGACGATAGTGTGATCGGTCACGCTGCACAACGAGTCCACCTAGGCAAGCCTGAGCGTAGAGATCAAACCCCACGTCTGCCACCTCGAGGGCCCTACGAAGAAGCACTCCGCATTCTCAAAATCCCCCCAACGATTTGGCCCTCACGTAGCATGCATCATCGTTAGCTTTGCCGCCCACACCATCGAGCTTTTCTAGCCACATCCCAGCTCATTATCCCACGATTATTCTCGCTTCTTTGCCCACATTTTTTCTCACTTATGAGGCCTTGGCAGTAGGGGTGCCCAGGCTGGCCGTGTGGCTCGCTCGTTGCTAACGGACGACGATAGTGTCATCGATCACGCTGCACAACGAGTCCACCTAGGCAAGCCTGAGCACCGAGATCAAACCCCACGTCTGCCGCCTCGAGGGCCTGCGATGACGCACTCCGCATGCTCGAAATCCCCCCAACAATTTGGCCCTCACGTAGAATGCATCATCGTGAGCTTCGCCGCGCACACCATCGAGCTTGTCTAGCCACATCCTAGCTCATTATCCCACGATTATTCTCGCTTCGTTGCCCACGTTTTTCCCACTGATGAGGCCTTGGCAATAGGGGTGCCCAGGCTGGCCGTATGGCTCGCTCGTTGCTAATGGCCGACGATCATGTCTTCGATCGCGCTGCACAACGAGCCCATCGAGGCAAGCCTGAGCGTCGAGATCCAACCCCACGTTTGCTGCCTCAAGGGTCTGCGAAGAAACACTCCGCATTCTCAAAATCCCCCCGATGATTTGGCCCTCGCGTAGCATGCATCATCGTAAGCTTCGCCGCCCACACCATCGAGCTTGTCTAGCCATATCCCAGCTCATTATCCCACGATTATTCTCGCTTCGTTGCCGACATTTTTCCCACCGATGAGTCCTTGGCAGTAAGGGTGCCCAGGCTGGCCGTGTGGCTCGCTTGTTGCTAACGGACGACGATAGTGTCATCGATCGCGCTGCACAACGAGTCCACCTAGGCAAGCCTGAGCGCCGAGATCAAACCCCACGTCTGCCGCCTCGAGGGCCTACGATGACGCACTCCGCATGCTTGAAATCCCCCCAACAATTTGGCCCTCACGTAGAATGCATCATCGTGAGCTTCGCCGCGCACACCATCGAGCTTGTCTAGCCACATCCTAGCTCATTATCCCACGATTATTCTCGCTTCGTTGCCCACGTTTTTTCCCACTTATGAGGCCTTGGCAGTAGGGGTGCCCAGGCAGGTCGTGTGGCTCGCTCGTTTCTAACGGTCGACGATCATGTCTTCGATCGCGCTGCGCAACGAGTCCACCGAGGCAAGCCTGAGTGTCAAGATCCAACCCCACTTCTGTCGCCTCAAGGGCCTACGAAGAAGCACTCCGCATTCTCGAAATCCACCCAACGGTTCGGCCCTCGCGTAGCATGCATCATCGTGAGCTTCGCCGCCCACACCATCGAGCTTGTCTAGCCATATCCCAACTCATTATCCCACGATTATTCTCGCTTTGTTGCCGACATTTTTCCCACCGATGAGGCCTTGGGAGTAGGGGTGCCCAGGCTGGCCGTGTGGCTCGCTTGTTGCTAACGGACGACGATCCTGTCTTCTATCGTGCTGCGTAACGTGTCCGCCTAGGCTAGCCTGAGCGTCGAGATCCAACCCAACGTCAGCTACCTCAAGGGCCTGCGAAGAAGCACTCCGCATTCTCGAAATCCCCCCAACGATTCGGCCCTCGCGTAGCATGCATCAACATGAGCTTCGCCGCCCACACCGTCAAGCTTGTGTAGCCACATCCCAGCTCATTATCCCGCGATTATTATCGCTTCGTTGCCCATGTTTTTTCCCACTGATGAGGCCTTGGCAGTAGGAGTGCCCAGGCTGGCCGTGTGGCTCGCTCGTTGCTAACGGTCGATGATCATGTCTTCGATCGCGCTGCGCAACTAGTCCACCGAGGCAAGCCTGAGCGTCGAGATCCAACCCCACATCTGCTGCCTCAAGGGCCTACGAAGAAGCGCTCTGCATTCTCGAAATCCCCCCAACGATTTGGCCCTCGCGTAGCATGCATCATCGTGAGCTTCGCCGCCCACACCATCGAGCTTGTCTAGCCATATCCAAGCTCATTATCCCACGATTATTCTCGCTTCGTTGCCGACATTTTTCCCATCGATGAGCCCTTGGCAGTAGCGGTGCCCAGGCTGGCCGTGTGGCTCGCTCGATGCTAACGGACGACGATAGTGTCATCGATCTCGCTGCACAACGAGTCCACCTAGGCAAGCCTGAGCGCCGAGATCAAACCCCACGTCTGCTGCCTCGAGGGCCTGCGATGACGCACTCCGCATGCTCAAAATCCCCCCAACAATTTGGCCATCACGTAGCATGCATCATCGTGAGCTTTGCCGCACACACCATCGAGCTTGTCTAGCCATATCCCAGCTCATTATCCCACGATTATTGTCGCTTCTTTGCCCACGTTTTTTCCCATTTATGAGGCCTCGGCAGTAGGGGTGCCCAGGCTGGCTGTGTGGCTCGCTCGTTGCTAACGGACGATGATCCTGTCTTCTATCGCGCTGCGCAACGTGTCCGCCTAGGCAAGCCTGAGCGTCAAGATCCAACCCCACGTCTGCTACCTCAAGGGCTTGCGAAGAAGCACTCCGCATTCTCAAAATCCCCCCGACAATTTGGCCCTCACGTAGCATGCATCATCGTTAGCTTTGCCGCCCACACCATCGAGCTTGTCTAGCCACATCCCAGCTCATTATCCCACGATTATTCTCGCTTCGTTGCCCACGTTTTTCCCACCAACGAGGCCTTGGCAGTAGGGGTGCCCAGGCTGGCCGTGTGGCTCGCTCGTTTCTAATGGTCAACGATCGTGTCGTCGATCGGGCTGTGCAACGAGTCCGCCTAGGCAAGCATGAGCGTCAAGATCCAACCCCACGTCTGTCAACCCTGAGGGGCCTACGCGCAGCACTCTGCATGCTCAAAATCCCCCCAACAATTTGGCCCTCACGTAGCATGCATCATCGTTAGCTTTGCCGCCCACACCATCGAGCTTGTCTAGCCACATCCCAGCTCATTATCCCACGATTATTCTCGCTTTGTTGCCCACGTTTTTCCCACTGATGAGGCCTTGGCAATAGAGGTGCCCAGGCTGGCCGTGTGGCTCGCTCGTTGCTAACGGCCGACGATCATGTCTTCGATCGCGCTGCGCAACGAGTCCACCGAAGGAGGCCTGAGCGTCGAGATCCAACCCCACGTTTGCTGCCTCAAGGGCCTGCGAAGAAACACTCCGCATTCTCGAAATCCCCCTAACGATTTGGCCCTCGCGTAGCATGCATCATCGTAAGCTTCGCCGCCCACACCATCGAGCTTGTCTAGCCATATCCCAGCTCATTATCCCACGATTATTCTCGCTTCTTTGCCGACATTTTTCCCACTGATGAGGCCTTGGCAGTAGGGGTGCCCAGGCTGGCCGTGTGGCTCGCTCGTTGCTAATGGCCGACGATCGTGTCTTCTATTGCGCTGCACAACGAGTCCGCTTTGGCAAGCTTGAGCGTCGAGATCCAACCCCACGTCTGCTGCGTCAAGGGCCTGCGAAGTAGCACTCCGCATTCTCGAAATCCCCCCAATAATTTGGCCCTCACGTAGAATGCATCATCGTGAGCTTCGTCGCGCACACCATCGAGCTTGTTTAGCCACATCCTAGCTCATTATGCGACGATTATTCTCGCTTCGTTGCCCACGTTTTTTCCCACTTATGAGGCCTTGGCAGTAGGGGTGCCCAGGCAGGTCGTGTGGCTCGCTCATTTCTAACGGCCGACGATCATGTCTTCGATCGCACTGCGCAACCAGTCCACCGAGGCAAGCCTGAGGGTCAAGATCCAACCCCACTTCTGTCGCCTCAAGGGCCTACGAAGAAGCACTCCGCATTCTTGAAATCCACCCAACGGTTCGGCCCTCGCGTAGCATGCATCATCGTGAGCTTCGCCGCCCACACCATCGAGCTTGTCTAGCCATATCCCAGCTCATTATCCCACGATTATTCTCGCTTTGTTGCCGACATTTTTCCCACCGATGAGGCCTTGGGAGTAGGGGTGCCCAGGCTGGCCGTGTGGCTCGCTTGTTGCTAACGGATGACGATTCTGTCTTCTATCGTGCTGCGTAACGTGTCCGCCTAGGCAAGCCTGAGCGTCGAGATCCAACCCCACGTCAGCTACCTCAAGGGCCTGCGAAGAGGCACTCCGCATTCTCGAAATCCCCCCAACGATTCGGCCCTCGCGTAGCATGCATCATCGTGAGCTTCGCCGCCCACACCGTCAAGCTTGTTTAGCCACATCCCAGCTCATTATCCCGCGATTATTCTCGCTTCGTTGCCCACGTTTTTTCCCACTGATGAGGCCTTGGCAGTAGGGGTGCCCAGGCTGGCCGTGTGGCTCGCTAGTTGCTAACGGTCGACAATCATGTCTTCGATCGCGCTGCGCAACGAGTCCACCGAGGCAAGCCTGAGCGTCGAGATCCAACCCCACGTCTGCTGCCTCAAGGGCCTGCGAAGAAACACTCCGCATTCTCGAAATCCCCCCAACGATTTGGCCCTCGCGTAGCATGCATCATCGCGAGCTTTGCCGCCCACACCATCGAGCTTGTCTAGCCACATCCCAGCTCATTATCCCACGATTATTCTCGCTTCGTTGCCCACGTTTTTTCCCACTGATGAGGCCTTGGCAGTAGGGGTGCCCAGGCTGGCCGTGTGGCTCGCTTGTTGCTAACGGTCGACGATCATGTCTTCGATCGTGCTGCGCAACGAGTCCACCGAGGCAAGCCAGAGCGTCGAGATCCAACCCTACGTCTGTCGCCTCAAGGGCCTGCGAAGAAGCACTCCGCATTCTCGAAATCCCCCCAACAATTTGGCCCTCACGTAGAAATGCATCATCGTGAGCTTCGCCGCGCACACCATCGAGCTTGTCTAGCCACATCCTAGCTCATTATCCCACGATTATTCTCGCTTCGTTGCCCACGTTTTTCCCACTGATGAGGCCTTGGCAATAGGGGTGCCCAGGCTGGCCGTATGGCTCGCTCGTTGCTAACGGCCGACGATCATGTCTTCGATCGCGCTGCACAACGAGTCCATCGAGGCAAGCCTGAGCGTCGAGATCCAACCCCACGTTTGCTGCCTCAAGGTTCTGCGAAGAAACACTCGCCGCATTCTCAAAATCCCCCCAACGATTTGGCCCTCACGTAGCATGCATCATCGTGAGCTTCGCCGCCCACACCATCGAGCTTGTCTAGCCATATCCAAGCTCATTATCCCACGATTATTCTCGCTTCGTTGCCGACATTTTTCCCACCGATGAGTCCTTGGCAGTAAGGGTGCCCAGGCTGGCCGTGTGGCTCGCTCGTTGCTAACGGACGACGATAGTGTCATCGATCACGCTGCACAACGAGTCCACCTAGGCAAGCCTGAGCACCGAGATCAAACCCCACGTCTGCCGCCTCGAGGGCCTGCGATGACGCACTCCGCATGCTCGAAATCCCCCCAACAATTTGGCCCTCACGTAGAATGCATCATCGTGAGCTTCGCCGCGCACACCATCGAGCTTGTCTAGCCACATCCTAGCTCATTATCCCACGATTATTCTCGCTTCGTTGCCCACGTTTTTTCCCACTTATGAGGCCTTGGCAGTAGGGGTGCCCAGGCAGGTCGTGTGGCTCGCTCGTTTCTAACGGTCGACGATCATGTCTTCGATCGCGCTGCGCAACGAGTCCACCGAGGCAAGCCTGAGTGTCAAGATCCAACCCCACTTCTGTCGCCTCAAGGGCCTACGAAGAAGCACTCCGCATTCTCGAAATCCACCCAACGGTTCGGCCCTCGCGTAGCATGCATCATCGTGAGCTTCGCCGCCCACACCATCGAGCTTGTCTAGCCATATCCCAACTCATTATCCCACGATTATTCTCGCTTTGTTGCCGACATTTTTCCCACCGATGAGGCCTTGGGAGTAGGGGTGCCCAGGCTGGCCGTGTGGCTCGCTTGTTGCTAACGGACGACGATCCTGTCTTCTATCGTGCTGCGTAACGTGTCCGCCTAGGCAAGCCTGAGCGTCGAGATCCAACCCCACGTCAGCTACCTCAAGGGCCTGCGAAGAAGCACTCCGCATTCTCGAAATCCCCCCAACGATTCGGCCCTCGCGTAGCATGCATCAACATGAGCTTCGCCGCCCACACCGTCAAGCTTGTGTAGCCACATCCCAGCTCATTATCCCGCGATTATTATCGCTTCGTTGCCCATGTTTTTTCCCACTGATGAGGCCTTGGCAGTAGGGGTGCCCAGGCTGGCCGTGTGGCTCGCTCGTTGCTAATGGTCGACGATCATGTCTTCGATCGCGCTGCGCAACGAGTCCACCGAGGCAAGCCTGAGCGTCGAGATCCAACCCCACGTCTGCTGCCTCAAGGGCCTGCGAAGAAACACTCCGCATTCTCGAAATCCCCCCAACGATTTGGCCCTCGCGTAGCATGCATCATCGCGAGCTTCGCCGCCCACACCATCGAGCTTGTCTAGCCATATCCAAGCTCATTATCCCACGATTATTCTCGCTTCGTTGCCAACATTTATCCCACCGATGAGCCCTTGGCAGTAGGAGTGCCCAGGCTGGCCGTGTGGCTCGCTCATTGCTAACGGACGACGATAGTGTCATCGATCACGCTGCACAACGAGTCCACCTAGGCAAGCCTGAGCGCCGAGATCAAACCCCACATCTACCGCCTCGAGGGCTTGCGATGACGCACTCCTCATGCTAGAAATCCACCCAACAATTTGGCCCTCACGTAGCATGCATCATCGTGAGCTTCGCCGCACACACTATCGAGCTTGTCTAGCCACATCCCAGCTCATTATCCCACGATTATTCTCGCTTCTTTACCCACGTTTTTTCCCACTTATGAGGCCTTGGCAGTAGGGGTGCCCAGGCAGGCCGTGTGGCTGGCTCGTTGCTAACAGACGACGATCCTGTCTTCTATCGCGCTGCGCAACGTGTCCGCCTAGGCAAGCCTGAGCGTCGAGATCCAACCCCACGTCTGCTACCTCAAGGGCTTGCGAAGAAGCACTCCGCATTCTCAAAATCCCCCCAACAATTTGGCCCTCACGTAGCATGCATCATCGTTAGCTTTGCCGCCCACACCATCGAGCTTGTCTAGCCACATCCCAGCTCATTATCCCACGATTATTCTCGCTTCGTTGCCCACGTTTTTCCCATCAACGAGGCCTTGGCAGTAGGGGTGCCCAGGCTGACCGTGTGGCTCGCTCGTTTCTAATGGTCAACGATCGTGTCGTCGATCGGGCTGTGCAACGAGTCCGCCTAGGCAAGCATGAGCGTCAAGATCCAACCCCACGTCTGTCACCCTGAGGGCCTACGACGAAGCACTCTGCATGCTCGAAATCCCCCCAACAATTTGGCCCTCACGTAGCATGCATCATCGTTAGCTTTGCCGCCCACACCATCGAGCTTGTCTAGCCACATCCCAGCTCATTATCCCACGATTATTCTCGCTTTGTTGCCCACGTTTTTCCCACTGATGAGGCCTTGGCAATAGAGGTGCCCAGGCTGGCAGTGTGGCTCGCTCGTTGCTAACGGCCGACGATCATGTCTTCGATCGCGCTGCGCAACGAGTCCACCGAAGGAGGCCTGAGTGTCGAGATCCAACCCCACGTTTGCTGCCTCAAGGGCCTGCGAAGAAACACTCCGCATTCTCGAAATCCCCCCAATGATTTGGCCCTCGCGTAGCATGCATCATCGTAAGCTTCGCCGCCCACACCATCGAGCTTGTCTAGCCATATCCCAGCTCATTATCCCACGATTATTCTCGCTTCTTTGCCGACATTTTTCCCACTGATGAGGCCTTGGCAGTAGGGGTGCCTAGGCTGGCCGTGTGGCTCGCTCGTTGCTAATGGCCGACGATCGTGTCTTCAATCGCGCTGCACAACGAGTCCGCTTTGGCAAGCCTGAGCGTCGAGATCCAACCCCGCATCTGCTGCGTCAAGGGCCTGCGAAGTAGCACTCCGCATTCTCGAAATCCCCCCAACGATTTGGCCCTCGCGTAGCATGCATCATCGTTCGCTTCGCCGCCCACACGATCGAGCTTGTCTAGCCACATCCCAGCCCATAATGCCACGATTATTCTCGCTTCGTTGCGCACGTTTTTTCTCACTTATGTGGCCCTGGCAGTAGGGGTGCCCATGCTGGCCGTGTGGCTCGCTCGTTGCTAACGGACGACGATAGTGTGATAGATCACGCTGCACAACGAGTCCACCTAGGCAAGCCTGAGCGTCAAGATCAAACCCCACGTCTGCTGCCTCGAGGGCCCTATGAAGAAGCACTCCGTATTCTCGAAATCCCCCCAACGATTTGGCCCTCGCGTAGCATGCATCATCGTAAGCTTCGCCGCCCTCACCATCGAGCCTGTCTAGCCATATCCCAGCTCATTATCCCACGATTATTCTCGCTTCGTTGCCGACATTTTTCCCACCGATGAGGCCTTGGCAGTAGGGGTGCCCAAGCTGGCCATGTGGCTCGCTCATTGCTAATGGCCGACGATCGTGTCTTCTATCGCGCTGCACAACGAGTCCGCCTTGGCAAGCCTGAGCGTCAAGATCCAACCCCGCGTCTGCTGCGTCAAGGGCCTGCGAAGTAGCACTCCGCATTCTCAAAATCCCCCCAACGATTTGGCCCTCGCGTAGCATGAATCATCGTTCGCTTCGCCGCCCACACCATCGAGCTTGTCTAGCCACATCCTAGCCAATAATGCCACGATTATTCTTGCTTCGTTGCGCACGTTTTTTCCCACTTATGAGGCCTTGGGGTAGGGGTGCCCAGGCTGGCCGTGTGGCTCGCTCGTTGCTAACGAACGACGATAGTGTCATCGATCACGTTGCACAACGAGTCCGCATAGGCAGGCATGAGCGTCGAGATCCAACCCCATGTCTGCCACCTCGAGGGCCTTCGACGAAGCACTCCGCATGCTCGAAATCCCCCCAACAATTTGGCCCTCACGTAGAATGCATCATCGTGAGCTTCGCTGCGCACACCATCGAGCTTGTTTAGCCACATCCTAGCTCATTATGCGACGATTATTCTCGCTTCGTTGCCCACGTTTTATCCCACTTATGAGGCCTTGGCAGTAGGGGTGCCCAGGCAGGCCGTGTGGCTCGCTCGTTTCTAACGGCCGACGATCATGTCTTCGATCGCTCTGCGCAACCAGTCCACCGAGGCAAGCCTGAGGGTCAAGATCCAACCCCACTTCTGTCGCCTCAAGGGCCTACGAAGAAGCACTCCGCATTCTTGAAATCCACCCAACGGTTCGGCCCTCGCGTAGCATGCATCATCGTGAGCTTCGCCGCCCACACCATCGAGCTTGTCTAGCCATATCCCAGCTCATTATCCCACGATTATTCTCGCTTTGTTGCCGACATTTTTCCCACCGATGAGGCCTTGGGAGTAGGGGTGCCCAGGCTGGCCGTGTGGCTCGCTTGTTGCTAACGGACGACGATCCTGTCTTCTATCGTGCTGCGTAACGTGTCCGCCTAGGCAAGCCTGAGCGTCGAGATCCAACCCCACGTCAGCTACCTCAAGGGCCTGCGAAGAGGCACTCCGCATTCTCGAAATCCCCCCAACGATTCGGCCCTCGCGTAGCATGCATCATCGTGAGCTTCGCCGCCCACACCGTCAAGCTTGTTTAGCCACATCCCAGCTCATTATCCCGCGATTATTCTCGCTTCGTTGCCCACGTTTTTTCCCACTGATGAGGCCTTGGCAGTAGGGGTGCCCAGGCTGGCCGTGTGGCTCGCTAGTTGCTAACGGTCGACAATCATGTCTTCGATCGCGCTGCGCAACGAGTCCACCGAGGCAAGCCTGAGCGTCGAGATCCAACCCCACGTCTGCTGCCTCAAGGGCCTGCGAAGAAACACTCCGCATTCTCGAAATCCCCCCAACGATTTGGCCCTCGCGTAGCATGCATCATCGCGAGCTTCGCCGCCCACACCATCGAGCTTGTCTAGCCATATCCAAGCTCATTATCCCACGATTATTCTCGCTTCGTAGCCGACATTTTTCCCACCGATGAGCCCTTGGCAGTATGGGTGCCCAGGCTGGCCGTGTGGCTCGCTCGTTACTAACGGACGACGATAGTGTCATCGATCATGCTGCACAACGAGTCCACCTAGGCAAGCCTGAGCGCCGAGATCAAACCCCACGTCTGCCGCCTCGAGGGCCTGCGATGACGCACTCCGCATGCTCAAAATCCCCCCAAAAATTTGGCCCTCACGTAGCATGCATCATCGTGAGCTTTGCCGCACACACCATCAAGCTTGTCAAGCCACATCCCAGCTCATTATCCCACGATTATTGTCGCTTCTTTGCCCATGTTTTTTCCCACTTATGAAGCCTTGGCAGTAGGGGTGCCCAGGCTGGCCGTGTGGCTCGTTCGTTGCTAACGGACGATGATCCTGTCTTCTATCGCGCTGCGCAACGTGTCCGCCTAGGCAAGCCTGAGCGTCGAGATCCAACCCCACGTCTGCTACCTCAAGGGCTTGTGAAGAAGCACTCCGCATTCTCAAAATCCCCCCAACGATTTGGCCCTCACGTAGCATGCATCATCGTTAGGTTTGCCGCCCACACCATCGAGCTTGTCTAGCCACATCCCAGCTCATTATCCCACGATTATTCTCGCTTCGTTGCCCACATTTTTCCCACCAACGAGGCCTTGGCAGTAGGGGTGCCCAGGCTGGCTGTGTGGCTCGCTCGTTTCTAACGGTCGACGATCGTGTCGTCGATCGCGCTGTGCAACGAGTCCGCCTAGGCAAGCCTGAGCGTCAAGATCCAACCCCACGTCTGTCACCCCGAGGGCCTGCGACGAAGCACTCTGCATGCTCGAAATCCCCCCAACAATTTGGCCCTCACGTAGCATGCATCATCGTTAGCTTTGCCGCCCATACCATCGAGTTTGTCTAGCCACATCCCAGCTCATTATCCCACGATTATTCTCGCTTCGTTGCCCATGTTTTTCCCACTGATGAGGCCTTGGCAATAGGGGTGCCCAGGCTGGCCGTATGGCTCGCTCGTTGCTAACGGCCGACGATCATGTCTTCGATCGCGCTGCATAACGAGTCCACCGAGGCAAGCCTGAGCGTCGAGATCCAACCCCACGTTTGCTGCCTCAAGGGTCTGCGAAGAAACACTCCGCATTCTCAAAATCCCCCCAATGATTTGGCCCTCGCGTAGCATGCATCATCGTAAGCTTCGCCGCCCACACCATCGAGCTTGTCTAGCCATATCCCAGCTCATTATCCCACGATTATTCTCGCTTCTTTGCCGACATTTTTCCCACCGATGAGGCCTTGGCAGTAGGGGTGCCCAGGCTGGCCGTGTGGCTCGCTCGTTGCTAATAGCTGACGATCGTGTCTTCTATCGCGCTGCACAACGAGTCCGCCTTGGCAAGCCTGAGCGTCGAGATCCAACCCCGCGTCTGCTGCGTCAAGGGCCTGCGAAGTAGTACTCCGTATTCTCGAAATCCCCCCAATGATTTGGCCCTCGCGTAGCATGCATCATCGTAAGCTTCGCCGCCCACACCATCGAGCTTGTCTAGCCATATCCCAGCTCATTATCCCACGATTATTCTCGCTTCTTTGCCGACATTTTTCCCACCGATGAGGCCTTGGCAGTAAGGGTGCCCAGGCTGGCCGTGTGGCTCGCTCGTTGCTAATGGCTGACGATCGTGTCTTCTATCGCGCTGCACAACGAGTCCGCCTTGGCAAGCCTGAGCGTCGAGATCCAACCCCGCGTCTGCTGCGTCAAGGGCCTGCGAAGTAGTACTCCGTATTCTCGAAATCCCCCCAACGATTTGGCCCTCGCGTAGCATGCATCATCATTCGCTTCGCCGCCCACACCATCGAGCCTGTCTAGCCACATCCCAGCCCATAATGCCACGATTATTCTCGCTTCGTTGCGCACGTTTTTTCCCACTTATGAGGCCCTGGTAGTAGGGGTACCCAGGCTAGCCGTGTGGCTCGCTCGTTGCTAACGGACGACGAAAGTGTGATCGATCACGCTGCACAACGAGTCCACCTAGACAAGCCTGAGCGTCGAGATCAAACCCCACGTCTGCCGCCTCGAGGGCCCTATGAAGAAGCACTCCGTATTCTCGAAATCCCCCCAACGATTTGGCCCTCGCGTAGCATGCATCATCGTAAGCTTCGCCGCCTACACCATCGAGCATGTCTAGCCATATCCCAGCTCATTATCCCACGATTATTCTCGCTTCGTTGCCGACATTTTTCCCACCGATGAGGCCTTGGCAGTAGGGGTGCCCAGGCTGGCCATGTGGCTCGCTCGTTGCTAATGGCCGACGATCGTGTCTTCTGTCGCGCTGCACAACGAGTCCGCCTTGGCAAGCCTGAGCGTCAAGATCCAACCCCGCTTCTGCTGCGTCAAGGGCCTGCGAAGTAGCACTCCGCATTCTCAAAATCCCTCCAACGATTTGGCCCTCGCGTAGCATGCATCATCGTTCGCTTCGCCGCCCACACCATCGAGCTTGTCTGGCCACATCCCAGCCCATAATGCCACGATTATTCTCGCTTCGTTGCGCACGTTTTTTTCCCACTTATGAGGCCCTGGTAGTAGGGGTGCGCAGGCTGGCCGTGTGGCTCGCTCGTTGCTAACGGACGACGATAGTGTGATCGATCACGCTGCACAACGAGTCCACCTAGGCAAGCCTGAGCGTCGAGATCAAACCCCACGTCTGCCGCCTCGAGGGCCCTATGAAGAAGCACTCCGTATTCTCGAAATCCCCCCAACGATTTGGCCCTCGCGTAGCATGCATCATCGTAAGCTTCGCCGCCCACACCCTCGAGCTTGTCTAGCCACATCCCAGCCCATAATGCCACGATTATTCTCGCTTCGTTGCGCACGTTTTTTACCACTTATGAGGCCTTGGCGGTAGGGGTGCCCAGGCTGGCCGTGTGGCTCTCTCGTTGCTAACAGACGACGATAGTGTCATCGATCACGCTGCACAACGAGTCCGCCTAGGCAGGTATGAGCGTCGAGATCCAACCCCATGTCTGCCACCTCGAGGGCCTTCGACGAAGCACTCCGCATGCTCGAAATCCCCCCAACAATTTGGCCCTCACGTAGAATGCATCCTCGTGAGCTTCGCCGCGCACACCATCGAGCTTGTTTAGCCACATCCTAGCTCATTATGCGACGATTATTCTCGCTTCGTTACCCACGTTTTTTCCCACTTATGAGGCCTTGGCAGTAGGGGTGCCCAGGCTGGCCGTGTGGCTCGCTCGTTGCTAATGGCCGACGATCGTGTCTTCCATCGCGCTGCACAACGAGTCCGCCTTGGCAAGCCTGAGCGTCGAGATCCAACCCCGCGTCTGCTGCGTCAAGGGCCTGCGAAGTAGTACTCCGCATTCTTGAAATCCCCCCAACGATTTGGCCCTCGCGTAGCTTGCATCATCGTTCGCTTCGCCGCCCACACCATCGAGCTTGTCTAGCCACATCCCAGCCCATAATGCCACGATTATTCTCGCTTCGTTGCGCACGTTTTTTCCCACTTATGAGGCCCTGGCAGTAGGGGTGCCCAGGCTGGCCGTGTGGCTCGCTCGTTGCTAACGGACGATGATAGTGTGATCGATCAAGCTGCACAACGAGTCCACCGAGGCAAGCCTGAGCGTCGAGATCAAACCCCACGTCTGCCGCCTCGAGGGCCCTATGAAGAAGCACTCCGCATTCTCAAAATCCCCCCAATGATTTGGCCCTCGCGTAGCATGCATCATCGTACGCTTCGCCGCCCACACCATCGAGCTTGTCTAGCCATATCCCAGCTCATTATCCCACGATTATTCTCGCTTTGTTGCAGACATTTTTCCCACCGATGAGGCCTTAGGAGTAGGGGTGCCCAGGCTGGCCGTGTGGCTCACTTGTTGCTAACGGACGACGATCCTGTCTTCTATCGTGCTGCGTAACGTGTCCGCCTAGGCAAGCCTGAGCGTCGAGATCCAACCCGACGTCAGCTACCTCAATGGCCTGCGAAGAAGCACTCCGCATTCTCGAAATCCCCCCAACGATTCGGTCCTCGCGTAGCATGCATCATCGTGAGCTTCGCCGCCCACACCGTCAAGCTTGTGTAGCCACATCCCAGCTCATTATCTCGCGATTATTCTCGCTTCGTTGCCCACGTTTTTTTCCACTGATGAGGCCTTGGCAGTAGGGGTGCCTAGGCTGGCCGTGTGGCTCGCTTGTTTCTAACGGTCGACGATCATGTCTTCGATCGTGCTGCGCAACTAGTCCACCGAGGCAAGCCTGAGCGTCGAGATCCAACCCCACGTCTGCTGCCTCAATGGCTTGCGAAGAAACACTCCGCATTCTCGAAATCCCCCCAACGATTTGGCCCTCGCGTAGCATGCATCATCGCGAGCTTCGCCGCCCACACCATCGAGCTTGTCTAGCCATATCCAAGCTCATTATCCCATGATTATTCTCAATTCGTTGCCGACATTTTTCCCACCGATGAGCCCTTGGCAGTAGGGGTGCCCAGGCTGGCCGTGTGGCTCGCTCGTTGCTAACGGACGACGATAGTGTCATCGATCACGCTGCACAACGAGTCCACCTAGGCAAGCCTGAGCGCCGAGATCAAACCCCATGTCTGCCGCCTCGAGGGCCTGCGATGACGCACTCCGCATGCTCGAAATGCCCCCAACAATTTGGCCCTCACATAGCATGCATCATCGTGAGCTTTGCCGCACACACCATCGAGCTTGTCTAGCCACATCCCAGCTCATTATCCCACGATTATTGTCGCTTCTTTGCCCACGTTTTTTCCCACTTATGAGGCCTTGGCCGTAGGGGTGCCCAGGCTGGCTGTGTGGCTCGCTCGTTGCTAACGGACGATGATCCTGTCTTCTATTGCGCTGCGCAACGTGCCTGCCTAGGCAAGCCTGAGCGTCGAGATCCAACCCCACGTTTGCTACCTCAAGGGCTTGCGAAGAAGCACTCCGCATTCTCAAAATCCCCCCAACGATTTGGCCCTCACGTAGCATGCATCATCGTTAGCTTTGCCGCCCACACCATCGAGCTTGTCTAGCCACATCCCAGCTCATTATCCCACGATTATTCTCTCTTCGTTGCCCACGTTTTTCCCACAAACGAGGCCTTGGCAGTAGGGGTGCCCAGGCTGGCCGTGTGGCTCGCTCGTTTCTAACGGTCGACGATCGTGTCGTCGATCGCGCTGTGCAACGAGTCCGCCTAGGCAAGCATGAGCGTCAAGATCCAACCCCACGTCTGTCACCCCGCGGGCCTGTGACGAAGCACTCTGCATGCTCGAAATCCCCCCAACAATTTGGCCCTTACGTAGCATGCATCATCGTGAGCTTTGCCGCACACACCATCGAGCTTGTCTAGCCAAATCCCAGCTCATTATCCCACGATTATTGTCGCTTCTTTGACCACGTTTTTTCCCACTTATGAGGCCTTGGCAGTAGGGGTGCCCAGCCTGGCCGTGTGGCTCGCTCGTTGCTAACGGACGATGATCCTGTCTTCTATCGCGCTGTGCAACGTGTCCGCCTAGGCAAGCCTGAGCGTCGAGGTCCAACCCCACGTCTGCTACCTAAAGGGCTTGCGAAGAAGCATTCCGCATTCTCAAAATCCCCCCAACGATTTGGCCCTCACGTAGCATGCATCATAGTTAGCTTTGCCACCCATACCATCGAGCTTGTCTAGCCACATCCCAGCTCATTATCCCACGATTATTCTCTCTTCGTTGCCCACGTTTTTCCCACTGATGAGGCCTTGGCAATAGGGGTGCCCAGGCTGGCCGTGTGGCTTGCTCGTTGCTAACGGCTGACGATCATGTCTTCGATCGCGCTGCGCAACGAGTCCACCGAGGGAAGCCTGAGCGTCGAGATCCAACCCCACGTTTGCTGCCTCAAGGGCCTGCAAAGAAACACTCCGCATTCTGGAAATCCCCCCAACGAGTTGGCCCTCGCGTAGCATGCATCATCGTAAGCTTCGCCGCCCACACTATCGAGCTTGTCTACCCATATCCCAGCTCATTATCCCACGATTATTGTCGCTTCTTTGCCGACATTTTTCCCACCGATGAGGCCTTGGCAGTAGGGGTGCCCAGGCTGGCCGTGTGGCTCGCTCGTTGCTAATGGCCGACGATCGTGTCTTCTATCGCGCTGCACAACGAGTCCGCCTTGGCAAGCCTAAGCGTCGAGATCCAACCCCGCGTCTGCTGCGTCAAGGGCCTGCGAAGTAGCACTCCGCATTCTCGAAATCCCCCCAACGATTTGGCCCTCGCGTAGCATGCATCATCGTTCGCTTCGCCGCCCACACCATCGAGCTTGTCTAGCCACATCCCAGCCCATAATGACACGATTATTCTCGCTTCGTTGCGCATGTTTTTTCCCACTTATGAGGCCCTGGCAGTAGGGGTGCCCAAACTGGCCGTGTGGCTCGCTCGTTGCTAACGGACGACGATAGTGTGATCGATCACGCTGCACAACGAGTCCACCTAGGCAAGCCTGAGCGTCGAGATCAAACCCCACGTCTGCCGCCTCGAGGGCCCTATGAAGAAGCACTCCGCATTCTCGAAATCCCCCCAACGATTTGGCCCTCGCGTAGCATGCATCATCGTAAGCTTTGCCGCCCACACCATCGAGCTTGTCTAGCCATATCCCAGCTCATTATCCCACGATTATTCACGCTTCTTTGCCGACATTTTTCCCACCGATGAGGCCTTGGCAGTAGGGGTGCCCAGGCTGGCCGTGTGGCTCGCTCGGATCTAATGGCCGACGATCGTGTCTTCTATCGCGCTGCACAACGAGTCCGCCTTGGCAAGCCTAAGCGTCGAGATCCAACCCCGCGTCTGCTGCGTCAAGGGCCTGCGAAGTAGCACTCCGCATTCTCGAAATCCCCCCAACGATTTGGCCCTCGCGTAGCATGCATCATCGTTCGCTTCGCCGCCCACACCATCAAGCTTGTCTAGCCACATCCCAGCTCATAATGCCACGATTATTCTCGCTTCATTGCGCACGTTTTTTTCCCACTTATGAGGCCCTGGCAGTAGGGGTGCCCAGGCTGGCCGTGTGGCTCGCTCGTTGCTAACGGACGACGATAGTGTGATCGATCACGCTGCCCAACGAGTCCACCTAGGCAAGCGTGAGCGTCGAGATCAAACCCACGTCTGCCGCCTCAAGGGCCCTATGAAGAAGCACTCCGCATTCTCGAAATCCCCCCAACGATTTAGCCCTCGCGTAGCATGCATCATCGTAAGCTTCGCCGCCCACACCATCGAGCTTGTCTAGCCATATCCCAGCTCATTATCCCACGATATTCTCGCTGTTGCAGACACATTTTTCCCACCGATGAGGCCTTAGGAGTAGGGGTGCCCAGGCTGGCCGTGTGGCTCACTTGTTGCTAACGGACGACGATCCTGTCTTCTATCGTGCTGCGTAACGTGTCCGCCTAGGCAAGCCTGAGCGTCGAGATCCAACCCGACGTCAGCTACCTCAATGGCCTGCGAAGAAGCACTCCGCATTCTCGAAATCCCCCCAACGATTCGGTCCTCGCGTAGCATGCATCATCGTGAGCTTCGCCGCCCACACCGTCAAGCTTGTGTAGCCACATCCCAGCTCATTATCTCGCGATTATTCTCGCTTCGTTGCCCACGTTTTTTTCCACTGATGAGGCCTTGGCAGTAGGGGTGCCTAGGCTGGCCGTGTGGCTCGCTTGTTTCTAACGGTCGACGATCATGTCTTCGATCGTGCTGCGCAACTAGTCCACCGAGGCAAGCCTGAGCGTCGAGATCCAACCCCACGTCTGCTGCCTCAATGGCTTGCGAAGAAACACTCCGCATTCTCGAAATCCCCCCAACGATTTGGCCCTCGCGTAGCATGCATCATCGTACGCTTCGCCGCCCACACCATCGAGCTTGTCTAGCCATATCCCAGCTCATTATCCCACGATTATTCTCGCTTCGTTGCCGACATTTTTCCCACCGATGAGGCCTTGGCAGTAGGGGTGCCCAGGCTGGCCATGTGGCTCGCTCGTTGCTAATGGCCGACGATCGTGTCTTCTATCGCGCTGCACAACGAGTCCACCTTGGCAAGCCTGAGCGTCAAGATCCAACCCCGCTTCTGCGGTGGCGTCAAGGCTGCGAAGTAGCACTCCACATTCTCAAAATCCCCCCAACGACTTTGGCCCTCGCGTAGCATGCATCATCGTTCGCTTCGCAGCCCACACCATCGAGCTTGTCTGGCCACATCCCAGCCCATAATGCCACGATTATTCTCGCTTCGTTGCGCACGTTTTTTTCCACTTATGAGGCCTTGGTGGTAGGGGTGCCCAGGCTGGCCGTGTGGCTCGCTCGTTGCTAACGGACGACGATAGTGTCATCGATCACGCTGCACAACGAGTCCGCCTAGGCAGGCATGAGCGTCGAGATCCAACCCCATGTCTGCCGCCTCGAGGGCCTACGAAGAAGCACTCCGAACGCTTGAAATCCCCCCAACGATTTGGCCGTCACGTAGCATGCATTATCGTTAGCTTCGCTGCCCACACAATCGAGCTTGTCTAGCCACATCCCAGCTCATTATCCGACGATTATTCTCGCTTCGTTGCCCACGTTTTTTCCCACTTATGAGGCCTTGGCAGTAGGGGTGCCCAGGCAGGCCGTGTGGCTCGCTCGTTTCTAACGGTCGACGATCATGTCTTCGATCGCGCTGCGCAACGAGTCCACCGAGGCATGCCTGAGTGTCGAGATCCAACCCCACTTCTGTCGCCTCAAGGGCCTACGAAGAAGCACTCCGCATTCTCGAAATCCCCCCAACGGTTCGGCCCTCGCGTAGCATGCATCATCGTGCGCTTCGCCGCCCACACCATCGATCTTGTCTAGCCATATCCCAGCTCATTATCCCACGATTATTCTCGTTTCATTGCCGACATTTTTCCCACCGATGAGGCCTTGGGAGTAGGGGTGCCCGGGCTGGCCGTGTGGCTCGCTCGTTGCTAACGGACGACGATCCTGTCTTCTATCGTGCTGTGTAACGTGTCCGCCTAGGCAAGCCTGAGCGTCGAGATCCAACCCCACGTCTGCTACCTCAAGGGCTTGCGAAGAAGCACTCCGGATTCTTGAAATCCCCCCAACGATTCGGCCCTCGCGTAGCATGCATCATCGTGAGCTTCGCCGCCCACACCGTCAACCTTGTGTAGCCACATCCCAGCTCATTATCCTGCGATTATTCTCGCTTCGTTGCCCACGTTTTTTCCCACTGATGAGGCCTTGGCAGTAGGGGTGCACAGGCTGGCCGTGTGGCTCGCTTGTTGCTAACGGTCGACGATCATGTCTTCGATCGCGCTGCACAACTAGTCCACCGAGACAAGCCTGAGCGTCGAGATCCAACCCCACGTCTGCTGCCTCAAGGGCCTGCGAAGAAACACTCCGCATTCTCGAAATCCCCCCAACGATTTGGCCCTCGCGTAGCATGCATCATCGCGAGCTTCGCCGCCCACACCATCGAGCTTGTCTAGCCATATCCAAGCTCATTATCCCATGATTATTCTCGCTTCGTTGCCGACATTTTTCCCATCGATGAGCCCTTGGCAGTAGGGGTGCCCAGGCTGGCCGTGTGGCTCGCTCGTTGCTAACGGACGACGATAGTGTCATCGATCACGCTGCACAACGAGTCCACCTAGGCAAGCCTGAGCGCCGAGATCAAACCCCATGTCTACCGCCTCGAGGGCCTGCGATGACGCACTCCGCATGCTCGAAATCCCCCCAACAATTTGGCCCTCACGTAGCATGCATCATCGTGAGCTTTGCCGCACACACCATCGAGCTTGTCTAGCCACATCCCAGCTCATTATCCCACGATTATTGTCGCTTCTTTGCCCACGTTTTTTCCCACTTATGAGGCCTTGGCAGTAGGGGTGCCCAGGCTGGCTGTGTGGCTCGCTCGTTGCTAACGGACGATAATCCTGTCTTCTATTGCGCTGCGCAACGTGTCCGCCTAGGCAAGCCTGAGCGTCGAGATACAACCCCACGTTTGCTACCTCAAGGGCTTGCGAAGAAGCACTCCGCATTCTCAAAATCCCCCCAACGATTTGGCCCTCACGTAGCATGCATCATCGTTAGCTTTGCCGCCCACACCATCGAGCTTGTCTAGCCACATCCCAGCTCATTATCCCACGATTATTCTCGCTTCATTGCCCGCGTTTTTCCCACAAACGAGGCCTTGGCAGTAGGGGTGCCCAGGCTGGCCGTGTGGCTCGCTCGTTTCTAACGGTCGACGATCGTGTCGTCGATCGCGCTGTGCAACTAGTCCGCCTAGGCAAGCATGAGTGTCAAGATCCAACCCCACGTCTGTCACCCCGAGGGCCTGTGACGAAGCACTCTGCATGCTCGAAATCCCCCCAACAATTTGGCCCTTACGTAGCATGCATCATCGTGAACTTTGCCGCACACACCATCGAGCTTGTCTAGCCACATCCCAGCTCATTATCCCACGATTATTGTCGCTTCTTTGACCACGTTTTTTCCCACTTATGAGGCCTTGGCAGTAGGGGTGCCCAGGCTGGCCGTGTGGCTCGCTCGTTGCTAACGGACGATGTTCCTGTCTTCTATCGCGCTGTGCAACGTGTCCGCCTAGGCAAGCCTGAGCGTCGAGGCCCAACCCCACGTCTGCTACCTCAAGGGCTTGCGAAGAAGCACTCCGCATTCTCAAAATCCCCCCAACGATTTGGCCCTCACGTAGCATGCATCATCGTTAGCTTTGCCACCCACACCATCGAGCTTGTCTAGCCACATCCCAGCTCATTATCCCACGATTATTGTCTCTTCGTTGCCCACGTTTTTCCCACTGATGAGGCCTTGGCAATAGGGGTGCCCAGGCTGGCCGTGTGGCTTGCTCATTGCTAACGGCTGACGATCATGTCTTCGATCGCGCTGCGCAACGAGTCCACCGAGGCAAGCCTGAGCGTCGAGATCCAACCCCACGTTTGCTGCCTCAAGGGCCTGCAAAGAAACACTCCGCATTCTCGAAATCCCCCCAACGATTTGGCCCTCGCGTAGCATGCATCATCGTAAGCTTCGCCGCCCACACCATCGAGCTTGTCTAGCCATATCCCAGCTCATTATCCCACGGTTATTGTCGCTTCTTTGCCGACATTTTTCCCACCGATGAGGCCTTGGCAGTAGGGGTGCCCAGGCTGGCCGTGTGGCTCGCTCGTTGCTAATGGCCGACGATCATGTCTTCTATCGCGCAGCACAACGAGTCCGCCTTGGCAAGCCTAAGCGTCGAGATCCAACCCCGCGTCTGCTGCGTCAAGGGCCTGTGAAGTAGCACTCCGCATTCTCGAAATCCCCCCAACGATTTGGCCCTCGCGTAGCATGCATCATCGTTCGCTTCGCCGCCCACACCATCGAGCTTGTCTAGCCACATCCTAGCCCATAATGACACGATTATTCTCGCTTCGTTGCGCATGTTTTTTCCCACTTATGAGGCCCTGGCAGTAGGGGTGCCCAGGCTGGCCGTGTGGCTCGCTCGTTGCTAACGGACGACGATAGTGTGATCGATCACGCTGCACAACGAGCCCACCTAGGCAAGCCTGAGTGTCGAGATCAAACCCCACGTCTGCCGCCTCGAGGGCCCTATGAAGAAGCACTCCGCGTTCTCGAAATCCCCCCAACGATTTGGCCCTCGCGTAGCATGCATCATCGTAAGCTTCGCCGCCCACACCATCGAGCTTGTCTAGCCATAACCCAGCTCATTATCCCACGATTATTCACGCTTGTTTGCCGACATTTTTCCCACCGATGAGGCCTTGGCAGTAGGGGTGCCCAGGCTGGCCGTGTGGCTCGCTCGGATCTAATGCCCGACGATCGTGTCTTCTATCGCACTGCACAACGAGTCCGCCTTGGCAAGCCTAAGCGTCGAGATCCAACCCCGCGTCTGCTGCGTCAAGGGCCTGCGAAGTAACACTCCTCATTCTCGAAATCCCCCCAACGATTTGGCCCTCGCGTAGCATTCATCATCGTTCGCTTCGCCGCCCACACCATCGAGCTTGTCTAGCCACATCCCAGCCCATAATGCCACGATTATTCTCGCTTCGTTGCGCACGTTTTTTCCCACTTATGAGGCCCTGGCAGTAGGGGTGCCCAGGCTGGCCGTGTGGCTCGCTCGTTGCTAACGGATGACGATAGTGTGATCGATCATGCTGCCCAACGAGTCCACCTAGGCAAGCGTGAGCGTCGAGATCAAACCCCACGTCTGCCGCCTCGAGGGCCCTATGAAGAAGCACTCCGCATTCTCGAAATCCCCCCAACGATTTGGCCCTCGCGTAGCATGCATCATCGTAAGCTTCGCCACCTACACCATCGAGCTTGTCTAGCCATATCCCAGCTCATTATCCCACGATTATTCTCGCTTCGTTGCCGACATTTTTCCCACCGATGAGGCCTTGGCAGTAGGGGTGCCCAGGCTGGTCTTGTGGCTCGCTCGTTGCTAATGGCCGACGATTGTGTCTTCTGTCGCGCTGCACAACGAGTCCGCCTTGGCAAGCCTGAGCGTCAAGATCCAACCCCGCTTCTGCTGCGTCAAGGGCCTGCGAAGTAGCACTCCGCATTCTCAAAATCCCCCCAACGATTTGGCCCTCGCGTAGCATGCATCATCGTTCGCTTCGCCGCCTACACCATCGAGCTTGTCTGGCCACATCCCAGCCCATAATGCCACGATTATTCTCGCTTCGTTGCGCACGTTTTTTCCCACTTATGAGGCCTTGGCGGTAGGGGTGCCCAGGCTGGCCGTGTGGCTCGCTCGTTGCTAACGGACGACGATAGTGTCATCGATCACGCTGCACAACGAGTCCGCCTAGGCAGGCATGAGCGTCGAGATCCAACCCCATGTCTGCCGCCTCGAGGGCCTTCGACGAAGCACTCCGCATGCTCGAAATCCCCCCAACAATTTGGCCCTCACGTAGAATGCATCATCTTGAGCTTCGCCGCGCACACCATCGAGCTTGTCTAGCCACATCCTAGCTCATTATGCGACGATTATTCTCGCTTCGTTGCCCACGTTTTTTCCCACTTATGAGGCCTTGGCAGTAGGGGTGCCCAGGCAGGCCGTGTGGCTCGCTCGTTTCTAACGGCCGATGATCATGTCTTCGATCGCGCTGCGCAACGAGTCCACCGAGGCATGCCTGAGTGTCGAGATCCAACCCCACTTCTGTCGCCTCAAGGGCCTACGAAGAAGCACTCCGTATTCTCGAAATCCCCCCAACGGTTCGACCCTCGCGTAGCATGCATCATCGTGCGCTTCGCCACCCACACCATCGATCTTGTCTAGCCATATCCCAGCTCATTATCCCACGATTATTCTCGCTTCATTGCCGACATTTTTCCCACCGATGAGGCCTTGGGAGTAGGGGTGCCCGGGCTGGCCGTGTGGCTCGCTCGTTGCTAACGGACGACGATCCTTTCTTCTATCGTGCTGTGTAACGTGTCCGCCTAGGCAAGCCTGAGCATCGAGATCCAACCCCACGTCTGCTACCTCAAGGGCCTGCGAAGAAGCACTCCGGATTCTTGAAATCCCCCCAACGATTCGGCCCTCGCGTAGCATGCATCATCGTGAGCTTCGCCGCCCACACCGTCAACCTTGTGTAGCCACATCCCAGCTCATTATCCCGCGATTATTCTCGCTTCGTTGCCCACGATTTTTCCCACTGATGAGGCCTTGGCAGTAGGGGTGCCCAGGCTGGCCGTGTGGCTCGCTTGTTGCTAACGGTCGATGATCATGTCTTCGATCGCGCTGCGCAACTAGTCCACCGAAGCAAGCCTGAGCGTCGAGATCCAACCCCACGTCTGCTGCCTCAAAGGCCTGCCAAGAAACACTCCGCATTCTCGAAATCCCCCCAACGATTTGGCCCTCGCGTAGCATGCATCATCGCGAGCTTCGCCGCCCACACCATCGAGCTTGTCTAGCCATATCCAAGCTCATTATCCCACGATTATTCTCGCTTCGTTGCCGACATTTTTCCCACCGATGAGGCCTTGGCAGTAGGGGTGCCCAGGCTGGCCGTGTGGCTCGCTCGTTGCTAACGGACGACGATAGAGTCATCGATCACGCTGCACAACGAGTCCACCTAGGCAAGCCTGAGCGCCGAGATCAAACCCCACGTCTGCCGCCTCGAGGGCCTGCGATGACGCACTATGCATGCTCGAAATCCCCCAAACAATTTGGCCCTCACGTAGCATGCATCATTGTTAGCTTCGCCCCCCACACCATCAAGCTTCTCTAGCCACATCCCAGCTCATTATCGAACGATTATTCTCGCTTCGTTGCCCACGTTTTTCCACCGATGAGGCCTTGGTAGCAGGGGTGCCCAGGCTAGCCGTGTGGCTCGCTCGTTGCTAATGGCTGACAGTCGTGTCTTTTGTCGCGCTGCGCAACGAGTCCGCCAAGGCAAGCCTGAGCGTCGAGATCCAACCCCACGTCTGCTACGTCAAGGACCTGCGAAGTAGCACTCCACATTCTCGAAATCCCCCCAACAATTTGGCCCGCGCGTAGCATGCATCATCGTTCGCTTCACCGTCCACACCATCGAGCTTGTCTAGCCACATCCCAGCCCATAATGCCACGATTATTCTCGCTTCGTTGTGCACATTTTTTCCCACTTATGAGGCCTTGGCAGTAGGGGTGCCCAGGCTGGCCGTGTGGCTCGCTCGTTGCTAACGGTCGATGATCATGTCTTCAATCGCGCTGCGCAACGAGTCCACCGAGGCAAGCCTGAGTGTCGAGATCCAACCCCACGTCTGCCGCCTCAAGGGCCTACGAAGAAGCACTCCGCATTCTCGAAATCCCCCCAACGATTTGGCCCTCACATAGCATGCATCATCGTGAGCTTCGCCGCCCATACCATCGAGCTTGTCTAGCCATATCCCAGCACATTATCCCACGATTATTCTCGCTTCGTTGCCCACGTTTTTCCCACCAATGAGGCCTTGGCAGTAAGGGTGCCGAGGCTAGCCGCGAGGCTCACTCGTTTCTAACGGTCGACGATCGTGTCGTCGAACGCGCTGCGCAATGAGTCCGCCTAGGCAAGCATGAGCGTCGAGATCCAACCTCACGTCTGCCGCCCCGAGGGCCTACGACGAAGCACTCCGCATGCTCGAAATCCCCCCAACGATTTGGCCCTCACGTAGCATGCATCATCGTGAGCTTCGCCGCCCACACCATCGAGCTTGTCTAGCCAAATCCCGGCACATTATCCCACGATTATTCTCGCTTCGTTGCCCACCTTTTTTCCACCAATGAGGCCTTGGCAGTAGGGGTGCCGAGGCTGGTCGTGTGGCTCACTCGTTTCTAACGGCCGACGTTCATGTCGTCGATAGCGCTGCGCAATGAGTCCGCCTAGGCAAGCATGAGCGTCGAGATCCAACCCCACGTCTGCCGCCCCAAGGGCCTACGATGAAGCACTCCGCATGCTCAAAATCCCCCAACAATTTGGACCACACGTAGCATGCATCATCATGAGCTTCGCCGCCCACACCATCGAGCTTGTCTGGCCATATCCCAGCACATTATCCCACGATTATTCTCGCTTCGTTGCCCACGTTTTTCCCACCAATGAGGCCTTGGCAGTAGGGGTGCCGAGGCTGGTCGTGTGGCTCGCTCGTTTCTAACGGCCGACGATCATGTCGTCGAACACGCTGCGCAATGAGTCCGCCTAGGCAAGCATGAGGGCCTACGACGAAGCACTCCGCATGCTCGAAATCCCCCCAACCATTTGGCCCTCACTTAGCATGCATCATCATGAGCTTCGCCGCCCACACCATCGAGCTTGTCTAGCCATATCCAAGCACATTATCCCACGATTATTCTCGCTCCGTTGCCCATGTTTTTCCCACCAATGACGCCTTGGCAGTAGGGGTGCCGAGGCTGGCCGTCTGGCTCGCTCGTTTTTAACGGCCGACAATCATGTCGTCGATCGCACTGCATAATGAGTCCGCCTAGGCAAGCATGAGCGTCGAGATCCAACCCCACGTCAGCCGCCTCAAAGGCTTGCGAGGAAGCACTACGCATTCTCGAAATCCCCCCAACCATTTGGCTCTCGTGTTGCATGCATCATCGTTAGCTTCGCCGCCCACACCATCGAGCCTGTCTAGCCAAATCCCAGCACATTATCCCACGATTATTCTCGCTTCGTTGCCCACATTTTTCCCACCAATGAGGCCTTTGTAGTTTGGGTGCCCAGGTTGGCCGTGTGGCTCGCTCATTGCTAACGGCCGGCAATCGTGTCATCGATCGTGCTGCGCAACGAGTCTGCCTAGGAAAGCATGAGCGTCGAGATCCAACCCAACGTGTGCCACCTCGAGGGCCTGTGACGAAGCACTCCGCATGCTCGAAATCCCCCCAACAATTTGGTCCTCACGTAGCATGCATCATCGTGAGCTTCGCCGCCCACACTATCGAGCTTGTCTAGCCACATCCCAGCTCGTTATCCGACGATTATTCTCGCTTCGTTGCCCACGTTTTTTCCCACTGATGAGGCCTTGGCAGTAGGGGTGCCCAGGCTGGCCGTGTGGCTCGCTCGTTGCTAATGGCCGATGATCATGTCCTCGATCGCGCTGCGCAACGAGTCTACCGAAGCAAGCCTGAGTGTCGAGATCCAGCCCCACTTCTGTCACCTCAAGGGCCTACGAAGAAGCACTCCACATTCTCGAAACCCCCCCAACGATTTGGCCCTCGCGTAGCATGCATCATCGTGAGCTTCACCGCCCACACCATCGAGCTTTTCTAGCCATATCCCAGCTCATTATCCCATGATTATTCTCACTTCGTTGCCTTTACCCACCGATGAGGCCTTTGTAGTTGGGGTGCCCAGGCTGGCCGTGTGGCTCGCTCATTGCAAACGGCCGTCGATTGTGTCGTCGATCGTGCTGCTCAACGAGTCCGCCTAGGCAAGCATGTGCGTCGAGATCCCACCCCACGTCTGCCACCTCGAGGGCATATGACGAAGCACTCCACATACTCGAAATCCCCCCAACAATTTGGCCCTCGCGTAGCATGCATCATCGTGAGCTTCGCCGCCTACACCATCGAGCTTGTCTAGCCATATCCCCGCTCATTATCCCACGATTATTCTCGCTTCGTTGCCGACATTTTTCCCACCGATGAGGCCTTGGGAGTAGGGGTACCCAGACTGGCTATGTGGCTCGCTCGTTGCTAACGGACGACAATAGTGTGATCGATCATGATGCACAACGAGTCCACCTAGGCAAGCTAAGCGTCGAGATCAAACCCCACGTCTGCCGCCTCGAGGGCCTGCGATGAAGCACTCCGCATGCTCGAAATCCCCCAACAATTTGGCCCTCACGTAGCTTGCATCACAATTAGCTTCACCCCCCACACCATCATGCTTGTCCAGCCACATCCCAGCTCATTATCGCACGATTATTCTCGCTTCGTTGCCCACGTTTTTCCCACCGATGAGGCCTTGGCAGCAAGGGTGCCCAGGCTGGCCGTGTGGCTCGCTAGTTGCTAACGGACGACGATACTGTCATCGATCACGCTGCACAACGAGTCCACCTAGGCAAGCCTGAGCGTCGAGATCAAACCCCACGTCTGCTGCCTCGAGGGCCCTACGAAGAAGCACTCCGCATTCTCTAAATCCCCCCAACGATTTGGCCCTTGCGTAGCATGCATCATCGTGAGCTTCGCCGCCCACACCATCGAGCTTTTCTAGCCATATCCCAGCTCATTATCCCATGATTATTCTCGCTTCGTTACCCACGTTTTTCCCACCAATGAGGCCTTGGCAGTAGGGGTGCCGTGGCTGGCCGTGTGGCTCGCTCGTTTCTAACGGTCGACGATCGTGTCGTCGATCGTGCTGTGCAACGAGTCTACCTAGGCAAGCATGAGCGTCGAGATCCAACCCCACATCTGCCGCCCCGAGGGCCTGCGACGAAGCACTCTGCATTCTCGAAATCCCTCCAACAATTTGGCCCTCACGTAGCATGCATCATCGTTAGCTTCGCCGCCCACACCATCGAGCTTGTCTAGCCACATCCCAGCTCATTATCCGACGATTATTCTCACTTTGTTTCCCACGTTTTTTCCCACTGATGAGGCCTTGGCAGTAGGGGTGCCCCGGCTAGCCGTGTGGCTCGCTCGTTGCTAACGGTCGATGATCATGTCTTCAATCGCGCTGCGCAACGAGTCCACCGAGGCAAGCCTGAGTGTCGAGATCCAACCCCACGTCTGCCGCCTCAAGGGCCTGCGAAGAAGCACTCCGCATTCTCGAAATCCCCCCAACGATTTGGCCTTCACGTAGCATGCATCATCGTGAGCTTCGCCGCCCACACCATCGAGCTTGTCTAGCCATATCCCAACATATTATCCCACGATTATTCTCGCTTCGTTGCCCACGTTTTTCCCACCAATGAGGCCTTGGGAGTGGGGGTGCCGAGGCTGGCCGTATGGCTCACTCGTTTCTAAAGGCCGACGATCGTGTCGTCGATCGCGCTGCGCAATGAGTCCGCCTAGGCAAGCATGAGCGTCGAGATCCAACCCCACGTCTGCCGCCCCGAGGGCATACGACGAAGCACTCCGCATGCTCCAAATCCCCCCAACAATTTGGCCCTCACGTAGCATGCATCATCGTGAGCTTCGCCGCCCACACCATCGAGCTTGTCTAGCCATATCCCAGCACATTATCCCACGATTATTCTCGCTTCGTTGCCCACGTTTTTCCACCAATGAGGCCTTGGCAATGGAGGTGCCGAGGCTGGCCGTGTGGCTCGCTCGTTTCTAACGATCGACGATCGTGTCGTCGATCGCGCTGCGCAATGAGTCCGCCTAGGCAAGCATGAGCGTCGAGATCCAACCCCACGTCTGCCGCCCCGAGGGTCTACGACGAAGCACTCGGCATGCTCGAAATCCCCCTAACAATTTGGCCCTCACGTAGCATGAATCATCGTGAGCTTCGCCGCCCACACCATCGAGCTTGTCTAGCCCTATCCCAGCACATTATCCCACGATTATCATGGCTCCGTTGCCCACGTTTTTCCCACCAATGAGGCCTTGGCAGTAAGGGTGCCGAGGCTGGCCGTCTGGCTCTCTCGTTTTTAACGGTCGACAATCGTGTCGTCGTCGTGCTGCGCATGATTCCGCCTAGGCAATCATGATCGTCGAGATCCAACCCCACGCTGCCGCCCCCCGGGGCCTACGGTAAGCACTCACGCATGCTCGAAATCCCCCCACAATTTGGCCCTCACCGTAGCATGCATCATCGTGAGCTTCGCCGCCCACCACCATCGAGCTTGTCTCGCCCATATCCCAGCACATTATCCCACATATTTCTCGCTTCGTTGCCCGACGTTTTTTCCACCAATGAGGCCTTGGCAGTAGGGTGCCGAGGCTGGCATGTGGCTCGCTCTTTTTCTAACGGCCGATGATCCGTGTCGTTCGATCGCGCTGCGAATTGAGTCCGCCTCGGCATCATGAAGCGTCAAGATCCAACCCCACGTCTGCCACCCCGAGGGCCTACGATGAAGCACTTCGCATGGTCGAAATCCCCCCAACAATTTGGCCCTCACGTAGCATGCATCATCCTTAGCTTCGCCGCCCACACCATCGAGCTTGTCTAGCCATATCCCAGTACATTATCCCACAATAATTCTCGCTTCGTTGCCCACGTTTTACCCACCAATGAGGCCTTGGCAGTAGGGGTGCCGAGGCTGGCCGTCTGGCTCGCTTGTTTTTAACGGCCGACGATCGTGTCGTCGATCGCGCTGCATAATGAGTCCGCCTAGGCAAGCATGAGCGTCGAGATCCAACCCCACGTCTGTCGCCCCGAGGGCCTACAACGAATCACTCCGCATGCTCGAAATCCCTCCAACAATTTGGCCATCACGTAGCATGCATCATCGTTAGCTTCGCCGCCCACACCATCGAGCTTGTCTAGCCAAATCCCAGCACATTATCCCACGATTATTCTCGCTTCGTTGCCCACGTTTTTCCCACCAATGAGGCCTTGGCAATAGGGGTGCCGAGGCTGAACGTCTGGCTCGCTCGTTTTTAATGGCCGACGATCGTGTCGTCGATCGCGCTGCATAATGAGTCCGCCTAGGAAAGCATGAGCGTCGAGATCCAACCCCACGTCTGCCGCCTCAAGGGCCTGCGAGGAAGCACTACGCATTCTTAAAATTCCCCCAAACATTTGGTTCTCGTGTAGCATACATCATCGTTAGCTTCGCCGCCCACACCATCGAGCTTGTCTTGCCAAATCCCAGCACATTATCCCACGATTATTCTCGTTTCGTTGCCAACATTTTTCCCACCAATGAGGCCTTGTCAGTAGGGGTGCCGAAGCTGGCTGTGTGGCTCGCTCGTTTCTAACGGCCGACGATCGTGTCGTCGATCGCGCTGCATAATGAGTCCGCCTAGGCAAGCATGAGCGTCGAGATCCAACACCACGTCTGCCGCCTCAAGGGCCTGCGAGGAAGCACTACGCATTCTTGAAATTCCCCCAAACATTTGGTTCTCGTGTAGCATGCATCATCGTTAGCTTCGCCGCCCACACCATCGAGCTTGTCTAGCCAAATCCCAGCACATTATCCCACGATTATTCTCACTTCGTTGCCCACGTGTTTCCCACAAATGAGGCATTGGCAGTAGGGGTGCCGAGGCGGGCCGTGTGACTCGCTCATTTCTAACGGTCGACGATCGTGTCGTCGATCGCGCTGAGCAATGAGTCCGCCTAGACAAGCATGAGCGTTGAGATCCAACCCCACGTCTGCCGCCTCAAGGGCCTGCGAGGAAGCACTACGCATTCTCGAAATCCCCCCAACCATTTGGCTCTCGTGTAGCATGCATCATCGTTATCTTCGCCGCCCACACCATCGAGCTTGTCTAGCCAAATCCCAGCACATTATCCCACGATTATTCTCGTTTCGTTGCCAACATTTTTCCCACCAATGAGGCCTTGTCAGTAGGGGTGCCGAAGCTGGCTGTGTGGCTCGCTCGTTTCTAACGGCCGACGATCGTGTCGTCGATCGCGCTGCATAATGAGTCCGCCTAGCCAAGCATGAGCGTCGAGATCCAACCCCACGTCTGCCGCCTCAAGGGCCTGCGAGGAAGCACTCCGCATTCTTGAAATTCCCCCAAACATTTGGTTCTCGTGTAGCATGCATCATCGTTAGCTTCGCCGCCCACACCATCGAGCTTGTCTAGCCAAATCCCAGCACATTATCCCACGATTATTCTCGCTTCGTTGCCCTCGTTTTTCCCACCAATGAGGCCTTGGTAATAGGGGTGCCGAGGCTGGCCGTCTAACTCGCTCGTTTTTAATGGCCGACGATCGTGTCGTCGATCGCGCTGCATAATGAGTCCGCCTAGGCAAGCATGAGCGTCGAGATCCAACCCCACGTCTGCCGCCTCAAGGGCCTGCGAGGAAGCACTAGGCATTCTTGAAATTCCCCTAAACATTTGGTTCTCGTGTAGCAAGCATCATCGTTAGCTTCGCTGCCCATACAATCGAGCTTGTCTAGCCAAATCCCAGCACATTATCCCACGATTATTCTCGTTTCGTTGCCAACATTTTTCCCACCAATGAGGCCTTGTCAGTAGGGGTGCCGAAGCTGGCTGTGTGGCTCGCTCGTTTCTAACGGCCGACGATTGTGTCGTCGATCGTGCTCCGCAATGAGTCCGCCTAGGCAAGAATGAGCGTCGAGATCCAACCCCACGTCTGCCGCCCCGAGGGCCTACGACGAAGCACTTCGCATGCTCGAAATCCCCCCAACAATTTGGCCCTCACGCAGCATGCATCATCGTGAGCTTCGCCGCCCACACCATCGAGCTTGTCTAGCCATATCCCAGCACATTATCCCACGATAATTCTCGCTTTGTTGTCCACGTTTTTCCCACCAATGAGGCCTTGGCAGTAGGGGTGCCGAGGCTGGCCGTCTGGCTCGCTTGTTTTTAACGGCCGACGATCGTGTCGTCGATCGCGCTGCATAATGAGTCCGCCTAGGCAAGCATGAGCGTCGAGATCCAACCCCACGTCTGCCGCCCCGAGGGCCTACGAGGAAGCGCTCTGCATGCTTGAAATCCCCCCAACATTTTGGCATTCACGTAGCATGCATCATCGTGAGCTTCGCCGCCCACACCATCGAGCTTGTCTAGCCATATCCCAACACATTATCCCACGATTATTCTCGCTTCGTTGCCCACGTTTTTCCCACCAATGAGGCCTTGGCAGTAGGGGTGCCGAGGCTGGCCGTCTGGCTCGCTTGTTTTTAACGGCCGACGATCGTGTCGTCGATCGCGCTGCATAATGAGTCCGCATAGGCAAGCATGAGCGTCGAGATCCAACCCCACGTCTGTCGCCCCGAGGGCCTACGAGGAAGCGCTCCGCATGCTCGAAATCCCCCCAACAATTTAGCCCTCACGTAGCATGCATCATCGTGAGCTTCGCCGCCCACACCATCGAGCTTGTCTAGCCATATCCCAACACATTATCCCACGATAATTCTCGCTTCGTTGCCCACGTTTTACCCACCAATGAGGCCTTGGCAGTAGGGGTGCCGAGGCTGGCCGTCTAGCTCGCTCGCTTTTAACGGCCGACGATCGTGTCGTCGATCGCGCTGCATAATGAGTCCGCTTAGGCAAGCATGAGCGTCGAGATCCAACCCCACGTCTGCCGCCTCAAGGGCCTGCGAGGAAGCACTACGCATTCTCGTAATCCCCCCAACCATTTGGCTCTCGTGTAGCTTGCATCATCGTGAGCTTCGCCGCCCACACCATCGAGCTTGTCTAGCCAAATCCCAGCACATTATCCCACGATTATTCTCGTTTCGTTGCCAACATTTTTCCCACCAATGAGGCCTTGTCAGTAGGGGTGCCGAAGCTGGCTGTGTGGCTCGCTCGTTTCTAACGGCCGACGATTGTGTCGTCGATCGTGCTCCGTAATGAGTCCGCCTAGGCAAGAATGAGCGTCGAGATCCAACCCCACGTCTGCCGCCCCGAGGGCCTACGACGAAGCACTTCGCATGCTCGAAATCCCCCCAACAATTTGGCCCTCACGCAGCATGCATCATCGTGAGCTTCGCCGCCCACACCATCGAGCTTGTCTAGCCATATCCCAGCACATTATCCCACGATAATTCTCGCTTTGTTGCCCACGTTTTTCCCACCAATGAGGCCTTGGCAGTAGGGGTGCCGAGGCTGGCCGTCTGGCTGAGGTTTTTAGCGGCGACGATTCGTGTGCGTCGCACATCGCGCTGCATAATGGTCCGCCTAGGCAAGCATTCGAGCGCGAGACCAACCACCACGTTGCCGCCAAGAGGGCCTCGAGGGAAAAGCGCTCTGCATGCTCGAAATACCCCCAAACAATTTTAGCCTCACGTAGCATGCATCAGCGTGAGCTTCGCCGCCACACCATCGAGCTTGCTACGCCAAATCCCAACACATTATCCCACGATTATTCTCACTTCGTTGCCCACGTTTTTCCCACCAATGAGGCCTTGGCAGTAGGGGTGCCGAGGCTGGCCGCCTGACTCGCTCGTTTTTAATGGCCGACGATCGTGTCGTCGATCGCGCTGCATAATGTGTCCGCCTAGGCAAGCAAGAGCGTCGAGATCCAACCCCACGTCTGCCGCCCCGAGGACCTACGAGGAAGCGCTCCGCATGCTCGAAATCCCCCCAACAATTTGGCCCTCACGTAGCATGCATCATCGTGAGCTTCGCCGCCCACACCATCGAGCTTGTCTAGCAATATCCCAGCACATTATCCCACGATTATTCTCGCTTCGTTGCCCACGTTTTTCCCACCAATGAGGCCTTGGCCCCATAGGGAGGGCCGACGGCTGGCAGTCTAAACCGCTCGTTTTAATTGCCGACGATCGTGTGTCGATCGCGCTGCATATGAGTCCGCACTAGGCAAAGCATGAGCGTCGAGATCCAACCCCAGTCGCCGCTCAACGGGCCCCCTGCGAGGGGAAGGCACTACGCATGCTTGAAATTCCCCTAAACATTTGGTTATCGTGTAGCCAAGAATATCGTTAGCTTCAGCTTTGAGCATACCAATCGAGTGTCTAGCCAAATCCCAGGCACTATGATCCCACGATGTATTCTCCGTTTCGTTGCCAACATTTTACCCACAATCGAGGCCTTGTCAGTAGGGGTGCCGAGCTGGCGTGTGGCTCGCGTTTCTAACGGCGCGACTGATCGTGTCGTCGATCGTGCTCGCAATGAGTCCGCCTAGGCAAGAATTGAGGTCGAGATCAACCCCCCCGTCTGCCGTCCGAGGGCCTACGACGAAGCACTTCGCATGCTCGAAATCCCCCCAACAATTTGGCCCTCACGCAGCATGCATCATCGTGAGCTTCGCCGCCCACACCATCGAGCTTGTCTAGCCATATCCCAGCACATTATCCCACGATAATTCTCGCTTTGTTGCCCACGTTTTTCCCACCAATGAGACCTTGGCAGTAGGGGTGCCGAGGCTGGCCGTCTGGCTCGCTTGTTTTTAATGGCCGACGATCGTGTCGTCGATCGCGCTGCATAATGAGTCCGCCTAGGCAAGCATGAGCGTCGAGATCCAACCCCACGTCTGCCGCCCCGAGGGCCTACGAGGAAGCGCTCCGCATGCTCGAAATCCCCCCAACAATTTAGCCTTCACGTAGCATGCATCATCGTGAGCTTCGCCGCCCACACCATCGAGCTTGTCTAGCCATATCCCAACACATTATCCCACGATTATTCTCGCTTCGTTGCCCACGTTTTTCCCACCAATGAGGCCTTGGCAATAGGGGTGCCGAGGCTGGCCGTCTAACTCGCTCGTTTTTAATGGCCGACGATCGCGTCGTCGATCGCGCTGCATAATGAGTCCGCCTAGGCAAGCATGAGCGTCGAGATCCAACCCCACGTCTGCTGCCTCAAGGGCCTGCGAGGAAGCACTCCGCATTCTTGAAATTCCCCCAAACATTTGGTTCTCGTGTAGCATGCATCATCGTTAGCTTCGCTGCCCACACCATCGAGCTTGTCTAGCCAAATCCCAGCACATTATCCCACGATTATTCTCGCTTCGTTGCCCACGTTTTTCCCACCAATGAGGCCTTGGCAATAGGGGTGCCGAGGCTGGCCGTCTAACTCGCTCGTTTTTAATGGCCGACGATCGTGTCGTCGATCGCGCTGCATAATGAGTCCGCCTAGGCAAGCATGAGCGTCGAGATCCAACCCCACGTCTGCCGCCTCAAGGGCCTGCGAGGAAGCACTACGCATTCTCGAAATCCCCCCAACCATTTGGCTCTCGTGTAGCATGCATCATCGTTATCTTCGCCGCCCACACCATCGAGCTTGTCTAGCCAAATCCCAGCACATTATCCCACGATTATTCTCGTTTCGTTGCCAACATTTTTCCCACCAATGAGGCCTTGTCAGTAGGGGTGCCGAAGCTGGCTGTGTGGCTCGCTCGTTTCTAACGGCCGACGATCGTGTCGTCGATCGCGCTGCATAATGAGTCCGCCTAGCCAAGCATGAGCGTCGAGATCCAACCCCACGTCTGCCGCCTCAAGGGCCTGCGAGGAAGCACTCCGCATTCTTGAAATTCCCCCAAACATTTGGTTCTCGTGTAGCATGCATCATCGTTAGCTTCGCCGCCCACACCATCGAGCTTGTCTTGCCAAATCCCAGCACATTATCCCACGATTATTCTCGCTTCGTTGCCCACGTTTTTCCCACCAATGAGGCCTTGGCAATAGGGGTGCCGAGGCTGGCCATCTAACTCGCTCGTTTTTAATGGCCGACGATCGTGTCGTCGATCGCGCTGCATAATGAGTCCGCCTAGGCAAGCATGAGCGTCGAGATCCAACCCCACGTCTGCCGCCTCAAGGGCCTGCGAGGAAGCACTACGCATTCTTGAAATTCCCCTAAACATTTGGTTCTCGTGTAGCAAGCATCATCGTTAGCTTCGCTGCCCATACCATCGAGCTTGTCTAGCCAAATCCCAGCACATTATCCCACGATTATTCTCGTTTCGTTGCCAACATTTTTCCCACCAATGAGGCCTTGTCAGTAGGGGTGCCGAAGCTGGCTGTGTGGCTCGCTCGTTTCTAACGGCCGACGATTGTGTCGTCGATCGTGCTCCGCAATGAGTCCGCCTAGGCAAGAATGAGCGTCGAGATCCAACCCCACGTCTGCCGCCCCGAGGGCCTACGACGAAGCACTTCGCATGCTCGAAATCCCCCCAACAATTTGGCCCTCACGCAGCATGCATCATCGTGAGCTTCGCCGCTCACACCATCGAGCTTGTCTAGCCATATCCTAGCACATTATCCCACGATAATTCTCGCTTTGTTGCCCACGTTTTTCCCACCAATGAGACCTTGGCAGTAGGGGTGCCGAGGCTGGCCGTCTGGCTCGCTTGTTTTTAACGGCCGACGATCGTGTCGTCGATCGCGCTGCATAATGAGTCCGCCTAGGCAAGCATGAACGTCGAGATCCAACCCCACGTCTGCCGCCCCGAGGGCCTACGAGGAAGCGCTCCGCATGCTCGAAATCCCCCCAACAATTTAGCCCTCACGTAGCATGCATCATCGTGAGCTTCGCCGCCCACACGATCGAGCTTGTCTAGCCATATCCCAACACATTATCCCACGATTATTCTCGCTTCGTTGCCCACGTTTTTCCCACCAATGAGGCCTTGGCAATAGGGGTGCCGAGGCTGGCCGTCTAACTCGCTCGTTTTTAATGGCCGACGATCGTGTCGTCGATCGCGCTGCATAATGAGTCCGCCTAGGCAAGCATGAGCGTCGAGATCCAACCCCACGTCTGCCGCCCCGAGGGCCTACGAGGAAGCGCTCCGCATGCTCGATATCCCCCCAACAATTTAGCCCTCACGTAGCATGCATCATCGTGAGCTTCGCCGCCCACACCATCGAGCTTGTCTAGCCATATCCCAACACATTATCCCACGATTATTCTCGCTTCGTTGCCCACGTTTTTCCCACCAATGAGGCCTTGACAATAGGGGTGCCGAGGCTGGCCGTCTAACTCGCTCGTTTTTAATGGCCGACGATCGTGTCGTCGATCGCGCTGCATAATGAGTCCGCCAAGGCAAGCATGAGCGTCGAGATCCAACCCCACGTCTGCCGCCTCAAGGGCCTGCGAGGAAGCACTACGCATTCTTGAAATTCCCCCAAACATTTGGTTCTCGTGTAGCATGCATCATCGTTAGCTTCGCCGCCCACACCATCCAGCTTGTCTTGCCAAATCCCAGCACATTATCCCACGATTATTCTCGTTTCGTTGCCAACATTTTTCCCACCAATGAGGCCTTGTCAGTAGGGGTGCCGAAGCTGGCTGTGTGGCTCGCTCGTTTCTAACGGCCGACGATCGTGTCGTCGATCGCGCTGCGCAATGAGTCCGCCTAGGCAAGCATGAGCGTCGAGATCCAACCCCACGTCTGCCGCCCCGAGGGCCTACGACGAAGAACTTCGCATGCTCGAAATCCCCCCAACAATTTGGCCCTCACGTAGCATGCATCATCGTGAGCTTCGCCGCCCACACCATCGAGCTTGTCTAGCCATGTCCCAACACATTATCCCACGATAATTCTCGCTTCGTTGCCCACGTTTTACCCACCAATGAGGCCTTGGCAGTAGGGGTGCCGAGCTGGCCGTCTGGCTCGCTCGTTTTTAACGGCCGACGGTCGTGTCGTCGATCGCGCTGCATAATTAGTCCGCCTAGGCAAGCATGAGCGTCGAGATCCAACCCCACGTCTGCCGCCTCAAGGGCCTGCGAGGAAGCACTACGCATTCTTGAAATTCCCTCAAACATTTGGTTCTCGTGTAGCATGCATCATCGTTAGCTTCGCCGCCCACACCATCGAGCTTGTCTAGCCAAATCCCAGCACATTATCCCACGATTATTCTCGCTTCGTTGCCCACGTTTTTCCCACCAATGAGGCCTTGGCAATAGGGGTGCCGAGGCTGGCCGTCTAACTCGATCGTTTTGAATGGCCGATGATCGTGTCGTCGATCGCGCTGCATAATGAGTCCGCCTAGGCAAGCATGAGCGTCGAGATCCAACCCCACGTCTGTCGCCCCGAGGGCCTACGAGGAAGCGCTCCGCATGCTCGAAATCCCCCCAACAATTTAGCCCTCACGTAGCATGCATCCATCGTGAGCTTCGCCGCCCACTACCATCGAGCTTGTCTAGCCATTCCGCACCACATTATCCCACGATTATGCTCGCTTCGTTTGCCCACAAGTTTTTTCCCACCAATGAGGCCTTGGCAATGGAGGTGCCGAGGCTGGCCGTGTGGCTCGCTCGTTTCTAACGGCCGACGGTCGTGTCGTCGATCGCGCTGCGCAATGAGTCCACCTAGGCAAGCATTAGCGTCGAGATCCAACCACACGTCTACCGCCCCGAGGGCCTACGATGAAGCACTTCGCATGCTCGAAATACCCCAACAATTTGGCCCTCACGTAGCATGCATCATCGTGAGCTTCGCCGCCCACACCATCGAGCTTGTCTAGCCATATCCCAGCACATTATCCCACGATTATTCTCGCTTCGTTGCCCACGTTTTTCCCACCAATGAGGCCTTGGCAATAGGGGTGCCGAGGCTGGCCGTCTAACTCGATCGTTTTGAATGGCCGATGATCGTGTCGTCGATCGCGCTGCATAATGAGTCCGCCTAGGCAAGCATGAGCGTCGAGATCCAACCCCACGTCTGCCGCCTCAAGGGCCTGCGAGGAAGCACTACGCATTCTTAAAATTCCCCCAAACATTTGGTTCTCGTGTAGCATACATCATCGTTAGCTTCGCCGCCCACACCATCGAGCTTGTCTTGCCAAATCCCAGCACATTATCCCACGATTATTCTCGTTTCGTTGCCAACATTTTTCCCACCAATGAGGCCTTGTCAGTAGGGGTGCCGAAGCTGGCTGTGTGGCTCGCTCGTTTCTAACGGCCGACGATCGTGTCGTCGATCGCGCTGCGCAATGAGTCCGCCTAGGCAAGCATGAGCGTCGAGATCCAACCCCAAGTCTGCCGCCCCGAGGGCCTACGACGAAGAACTTCGCATGCTCGAAATCCCCCCAACAATTTAGCCCTCACGTAGCATGCATCATCGTGAGTTTCGCCGCCCACACCATCGAGCTTGTCTAGCCATATCCCAACACATTATCCCACGATAATTCTCGCTTCGTTATGCCCACAGGTTTACCCACCATGAGGCCTTGTCCGTAGGGTGCCGAGGCTGGCCCTATTTAGTCTGGCTCTCGCATCGTTTTAAACGGCCGACGGTCGTAGTCGTCGATCGCCGCTGCCTAAATTAGTCCGCCTAGGCAAGCAGGGCGTCAAGATCCAACCGCACGTCTGCCGCCTCGATGGCCCTGCGAAGAAGCACTCCGCATTCTTGAAATCCCTCCAACGATTTGGCCCTCGCGTAGCATGCATCATCGTGAGCTTTGCCGCCCTCACCATCGAGCTTGTCTAGCCATATCCCAGCTCATTATCCCACGATTATTCTCGCTTCGTTGCCCACGTTTTTCCCACCAATGAGGCCTTGGCAGTAGGGGTGCCGAGGCTGGCCATCTGGCTCGCTCGTTTTTAACGATCGACGATCGTGTCGTCGATCGCGCTGCATAATGAGTCCGCCTAGGCAAGCATGAGCGTCGAGATCCAACCCCCCGTCTGCCGCCTCAAGAGCCTGCGAGGAAGCACTACGCATTCTCGAAATCCCCCCCACAATTTGGCTCTCATGTAGCATGCATCATCATTAGCTTCGCCGCCCACAACCATCGCGCTTGTCTAGCCAAATCCAGCACATTATCCCACGTTATTCTCGGCTTCGTTGCCCCCATTTTCCCACCAATGAGCCTTGGCAAAGGGGTGGCCGAGGCTGACGTTCTGGCTCCTCGTTTTTAATGGCCGAACGATCGTGTCGTCGATCTGCGCTGCATAATAGTCAGCCTAGGAAAGCATGAGCGTCGAGATCCAACCCCACGTCTGCCGCCTTTCAAGGGCCTGCGAGAAGCCTACGCATTCTTGAAATTCCCCTAAACATCTTGGTTCTCGTGTAGCTGCATCATCCGTTAGCTTTCGCCGCCCACACCTCCAGCTTGTCTTGCAAATCCCAGCACATTATCCACGATTAGTCTCGTTTCGTTGCCAACATTTTTCCCACCAATGAGGCCTTGTCGTAGGGGTGGCCGAAGCTCTGGCTGTGTGGCCTCGCTCTTTTCTAACGCCGACGTCGTGTCGTCGATCGCGCGGCTCATGAGTCCACCTAGGCAAGCCTGAATGTCGAGATCCAACCCAACGTCTGCTGCGTCGAGGGCCTACGACAAAGCACTCCGCATGCTCGAAATCCCCCCAACGATTTGGCCCTCAAGTAGCATGCATCATCGTTAGCTTCGCCGCCCACACCATCGAGCTTGTCTAGCCATATCCCAGCACATTATCCCACGATAATTCTCGCTTCGTTGCCCAAGTTTTACCCACCAATGAGGCCTTGGCAGTAGGGGGGCCGAGGCTGGCCGTCTGACTCGCTAGTTTTTAACGGCCGACGATCGTGTCGTCGATCGCGCTGCATAATGAGTCCGCCTAGGCAAGCATGTGTGTCGAGATCCAACCCCACGTCTGCCGCCTCAAGGGCCTGCGAGGAAGCACTACGCATTCTTGAAATTCCCCCAAACATTTGGTTCTCGTGTAGCATGCATCATCGTTAGCTTCGCCGCCCACACCATCGAGCTTGTCTAGCCAAATCCCAGCACATTATCCCACGATTATTCTCGCTTCGTTGGCCACGTTTTTCCCACCAATGAGGCCTTGGCAATGGAGGTGCCAAGGCTGGCCGTGTGGCTCGCTCGTTTCTAACGATCAACGATCGTGTCGTCGATCGCGCTTCGCAATGAGTCCGCCTAGGCAAGCATGAGCGTCGAGATCCAACCCCACGTCTGCCGCCCCGAGGGCCTACGACGAAGCACTCCGCATGCTCAAAATCCCCCCAACAATTTGGCCTTCACGTAGCATGCATCATCGTTAGCTTCGCCGCCCACACCATCGAGCTTGTCTAGCCAAATCCCAGCACATTATCCCACGATTATTCTCGTTTCGTTGCCAACATTTTTCCCACCAATGAGGCCTTGTCAGTAGGGGTGCCGAAGCTGGCTGTGTGGCTCGCTCGTTTCTAACGGCCGCCGATCGTGTCGTCGATCGCGCTGCGCAATGAGTCCGCCTAGGCAAGCATGAGCGTCGAGATCCAACCCCACGTCTGCCGCCCCGAGGGCCTACGACGAAGCACTTCGCATGCTCGAAATCCCCCCAACAATTTGGCCCTCACGTAGCAAGCATCATCGTGAGCTTCGCCGCCCACACCATCGAGCTTGTCTAGCCATATCCCAGCACATTATCCCACGATAATTCTCGCTTCGTTGCCCACGTTTTACCCACCAATGAGGCCTTGGCAGTAGGGGTGCCGAGGCTGGCCGTCTGGCTCGCTCGTTTTTAACGGCCGACGGTCGTGTCGTCGATCGCGCTGCATAATGAGTCCGCCTAGGCAAGCATGAGCGTCGAGATCCAACCCCACGTCTGCCGCCTCAAGGGCCTGCGAGGAAGCACTACGCATTCTTGAAATTCCCCCAAACATTTGGTTCTCGTGTAGCATGCATCATCGTTAGCTTCGCCGCCCACACCATCGCGCTTGTCTAGCCATATCCCAACACATTATCCCACGATTAATCTCTCTTCGTTGCCCACGTTTTTCCCACCAATGAGGCCTTGGCAGTAGGGGTGCCGAGGCTGGCCGTCTAGCTCGCTCGCTTTTAACGGCCGACGATCGTGTCGTCGATCGCGCTGCATAATGAGTCCGCTTAGGCAAGCATGAGCGTCGAGATCCAACCCCACGTCTGCCACCTCAAGGGCCTGCGAGGAAGCACTACGCATTCTCGAAATCCCCCCAACCATTTGGCTCTCGTGTAGCATGCATCCTCGTTAGCTTCGCCGCCCACACCATCAAGCTTGTCTAGCCATATCCCAGCATATTATCCCACGATTATTCTCGCTTCGTTGCCCATGTTTTTCAAACAAAAAATAGGCCTTGGCAAGGGGTGCGAGGCCTGGCCGTCTGGCTCGCTCGTTTTTATGGCCGATCGATCGTGTCCGTCGATCGCGCTGCATAATGAGTCCGCCTAGCAGCATGAGCGTCGAGATCCAACCCAACGTCTGCGCCTCAGGGCTCTGCGAGGAAGCACTACGCATTCTTGACATTCCCCCAAACATTTGGTTCTCGTGTGCATGCATCATCGGTAGCTTCGCCGCCCACCCATCGAGCTTGTCTTGCCAACCCAGCCATTATCCCCGTTATTCTCGTTCGTTGCCAACCATTTTCCACTATCAATAAGGCCTTGTCAGTAGTGTGCCGAAGCTGGCTTGTGTGGCTCGCTCGTTTCCTAACGGCCGGACGATCGTGTCGTCGATCGCGCTGCGCAATGAGTCCGCCTAGGCAAGCATGAGCATCGACATCCAACCCCACGTCTGCCGCCCCGAGGGCCTACAACGAAGCACTCCGCATGCTCGAAATCCCCCCAACAATTTGGCCCTCAAGTAGCATGCATCATCGTGAGCTTCGCCGCCCACACCATCGAGCTTGTCTAGCCATATCCCAACACATTATCCCACGATTATTCTCGCTTCGTTGCCCACGTTTTTCCCACCAATGAGGCCTTGGCAGTAGGGGTGCCGAGGCTGGCCGTCTGGCTCGCTCGTTTTTAACGGCCGACAATCGTGTCGTCGATCGCGCTGCATAATTAGTCCGCCTAGGCAAGCATGAGCGTCGAGATCCAACCCCACGTCTGCCGCCTCAAGGGCCTGCGAGGAAGCACTACGCATTCTTGAAATTCCCCCAAACATTTGGTTCTCCTGTAGCATGCATCATCGTTAGCTTCGCCGCCCACACCATCGCGCTTGTCTAGCCATATCCCAACACATTATCCCATGATTATTCTCTCTTCGTTGCCCACGTTTTTCCCACCAATGAGGCCTTGGCAGTAGGGGTGCCGAGGCTGGCCGTCTAGCTCGCTCGCTTTTAACGGCCGACGATCGTGTCGTCGATCGCGCTGCGCAATGAGTCCGCCTAGGCAAGCATGAGCGTCGAGATCCAACCCCACGTCTGCCACCCTTCAGGGCCTGCGCGGAGCACTACGCATTCCTCGAAATCCTCCCCCCAACCATTTGGCTCTCGTGTAGCATGCATCATCGTTAGCTTCGCCGCCCCAAACCATCGAGCTTGTCTAGCCACTCCCAGCACATTATCCACGATTTATTCTCGCATTCGTTGCCACGTTTTTTCCCACCATGAGGCCTTGGCATAGGGGTGTCGAGGCTGGGCCCTTGTGGCTCAGCTCGTTTCTAACGGCCGACGACGTGTCGTCGATCGGCGCTGCGCAATGAGTCCGCCTAGGCAAGCATGAGCGTCGAGATCTAACCCCACGTCTTCCGCCCTGAGGGCCTGCGACGAAGTACTCCGCATGCTCGAAATCCCCCCAACAATTTTGCCCTCATGTCGCATGCATCATCGTTAGCTTTGCCGCCCATCGAGCTTGTCTAGCCATATCCCAGCGCATTATCCCATGATTATTCTCGCTTCGTTGCCCGCATTTTTCCCACCAATGAGTCCTTGGCAATGGAGGTGCCGAGGCTGGCCGTTTGGCTCGCTCGTTTCTAACGGCCGACAATCGTGTCGTCGATCGCGCTGCGCAATGAGTCCGCCTAGGCAAGCATGAGCGTCGAGATCCAACCCCACGTCTGCCACCCCGAGGGCCTGCGACGAAGCACTCCGCATGCTCGAAAATCCCCCCAACAATTTGGCCTTCACGTTAGCATTGCATCATCGTGAGCTTCGCCGCCCACACCACGAGCTTGTCTAGCCATATCCCAACAACATTATCCCACGATAATTCTCGCTTCGTTGCCCACGTTTTACCCACCAATGAGGCCTTGGCAGTAGGGGTGCCGAGGCTGGCCGTCTGGCTCGCTCGTTTTTAACGGCCGACGATCGTGTCGTCGATCGCGCTGCATAATGAGTCCGCTTAGGCAAGCATGAGCATCGAGATCCAACCCCACGTCTACCGCCTCTAGGGCCTGCGAGGAAGCACTACGCATTCTCGAAATCCTCCCAACCATTTGGTTCTCGTGTAGCATGCATCATCGTTAGCTTCGCCGCCTACACCATCGAGCTTGTCTAGCCAAATCCTAGCACATTATCCCACGATTATTCTCGCTTCGCTGCCCATGTTTTTCCCACCAATGAGGCCTTGGCAATAGGGGTGCCGAGGCTGGCCGTCTGGCGCGCTCGTTTTTAATGGCCGACGATCGTGTCGTCGATCGCACTGCATAATGAGTCCGCCTAGGCAAGCATGAGCGTCGAGATCCAACCCCACGTCTGCCGCCCCGAGTGCCTACGAGGAAGCGCTCCGCATGCTCGAAATCCCCCCAATAATTTGGCCCTCACGTAGCATGCATCATCGTGAGCTTCGCCGCCCACACCATCGAGCTTGTCTAGCCAAATCCCAACACATTATCCCACGATTATTCTCACTTCGTTGCCCACGTTTTTCCCACCAATGAGGCCTTGGCAGTAGGGGTGCCGAGGCTGGCCGCCTGACTCGCTCGTTTTTAATGGCCGACGATCGTGTCGTCGATCGCGCTGCATAATGTGTCCGCCTAGGCAAGCATGAGCGTCGAGATCCAACCCCACGTCTGCCGCCCCGAGGACCTACGAGGAGGCGCTCCGCATGCTCGAAATCCCCCCAACAATTTGGCCCTCACGTAGCATGCATCATCGTGAGCTTCGCCGCCCACACCATCGAGCTTATCTAGCCATATCCCAACACATTATCCCATAATTATTCTCGCTTCGTTGCCCACGTTTTTCCCACCAATGAGGCCTTGGCAGTAGGGGTGCCGAGGCTGGCCGTCTGGCTCGCTCGTTTTTAGCGGCCGACGATCGTGTCGTCGATCGCGCTGCATAATGAGTCCGCTTAGGCAAGCATGAGCATCGAGATCCAACCCCACGTCTGCCGCCTCAAGGGCCTGCGAGGAAGCCCTATGCATTCTCGAAATCCCCCCAACAATTTGGCTCTCGTGTAGCATGCATCATCGTTAGCTTCGCCGCCCACACCATCGAGCTTGTCTAGCCAAATCCCAGTACATTATCCCACGATTATTCTCGCTTCGTTGCCCACGTTTTTCCCACCAATGAGGCCTTGGCAATAGGGGTGCCGAGGCTGGCCGTCTGGTTCGCTCGTTTTTAACGGTCGACGATCGTGTCGTCGATCGTGCTGCGCAATGAGTCCGCCTAGGCAAGCATGAGCGTCGAGATCCAACCCCACGTCTGCCGCCCGAGGGCCTACGAGGAAGCACTCCGCATGCTCGAAATCCCCCCAACAATTTGGCCCTCACGTAGCATGCATCATCGTGAGCTTCGCCGCCCACACCATCGAGCTTGTCTCGCCATATCCCAGCACATTATCCCACGATTATTCTCGCTTCGTTGCCCACGTTTTTTCCACCAATGAGGCCTTGGCAGTAGGGGTGCCGAGGCTGGCCATGTGGCTCGCTCGTTTCTAACGGCCGATGATCGTGTCGTCGATCGCGCTGCGTAATGAGTCCGCCTCGGCAAGCATGAGCGTCAAGATCCAACCCCACGTCGGCCGCCCCGAGGGCCTACGACAAAGCACTCCGCATGCTCGAAATCCCCCCAACAATTTGGCCCTCACGTAGCATGCATCATCGTGAGCTTCGCCGCCCACACCATCGAGCTTGTCTAGCCATATCCCAACGCATTATCCCACGATTATTCTCGCTTCGTTGCCCACGTTTTTCCCACCAATGAGGCCTTGGCAGTAGGGGTGCCGAGGCTGGCCGCCTGGCTCGCTCGTTTTTAACGGCCGACGATCGTGTCGTCGATCCCGCTGCATAATGAGTCTGCCTAGGCAAGCATGAGCGTCGAGATCCAACCCCACGTCTGCCGCCTCAAGGGCCTGCGAGGAAGCACTACGCATGCTGGAAATCCTCCTAACAATTTGGCCCTCAGGTAGCATGCATCATCGTGGGCTTCGCAGCCCACACCATCGAGCTTGTCTAGCCAAATCCTGGCACATTATCCCAGGATTATTCTCGCTTCGTTTCCCACGTTTTTCCCACCAATGAGGCCTTGGCAGTAGGGGTGCCGAGGCTAGCCGTGTGGCTCACTCGTTTCTAACGGTCCGACGATCGTGTCGTCGATCGCGCTGCATAATGAGTCAGCTTAGGCAAGCATGAGCATCGAGATCCAACCCCACGTCTGCCACCTCAAGGGCCTGCGAGGAAGCACTACGCATTCTCGAAATCCCCCCAACCATTTGGCTCTCGTGTAGCATGCATCATCGTGAGCTTCGCCGCCCACACCATCGAGCTTGTCTAGCCATATCCCAACACATTATCCCACGATTATTCTCGCTTCGTTGCCCACGTTTTTCCCACCAATGAGGCCTTGGCAGTAGGGGTGCCGAGGCTGGCCGCCTGGCTCGCTCGTTTTTAACGGCCGACGATCGTGTCGTCGATCCCGCTGCATAATGAGTCTGCCTAGGCAAGCATGAGCGTCGAGATCCAACCCCACGTCTGCCGCCCCGAAGGCCTACGAGGAAGCACTCCGCATGCTCGAAATCCCCCCAACAATTTGGCCCTCACGTAGCATGCATCATCGTGAGCTTCGCAGCCCACACCATCGAGCTTGTCTAGCCAAATCCTGGCACATTATCCCAGGATTATTCTCGCTTCGTTTCCCACGTTTTTCCCACCAATGAGGCCTTGGCAGTAGGGGTGCCGAGGCTGGCCGTCTGGCTCGCTCGTTTTTAACGGCCGACGATCGTGTCGTCGATCGCGCTGCGTAATGAGTCCGCCTCGGAAAGCATGAGCGTCAAGATCCAACCCCACGTCGGCCGCCCCGAGGGCCTATGACGAAGCACTCCGCATGCTCGAAATCCCCCCAACAATTTGGCCCTCACGTAGCATGCATCATCGTGAGCTTCGCCGCCCACACCATCGAGCTTGTCTCGCCATATCCCAGCACATTGTCCCACGATTATTCTCGCTTCGTTGCCCACGTTTTTCCCACCAATGAGGCCTTGGCAGTAGGGGTGCCGAGGCTGGTGGTCTGGCTCGCTCGTTTTTAACGGTCGACGATCGTGTCGTCGATCGCGCTGCGTAATGAGTCCGCCTAGGCAAGCATGAGCGTCAAGATCCAACCCCACGTCTGTCGCCCCGAGGGCCTACGACGAAGCACTCCGCACGCTCGAAATCCCCCCGACAATTTGGCCCTCAGGTAGCATGCATCATCGTGAGCTTCGCCGCCCACACCATCGAGCTTGTCTAGCCATATCCCAGCACATTATCCCACGATTATTCTCACTTCGTTGCCCATGTTTTTCCCACCAATGAGGCCTTGGCAGTAGGGGTGCCGAGGCAGGCCGTCTGGCTCGCTCGTTTATAACGGCCGACGATCGTGTCGTCGATCGCGCTGCGCAATGAGTCCGCCTAGGCAAGCATGAGCGTCAGGATCCAACCCCACGTCTGCCGCCTCAAGGGCCTGCGAGGAAGCACTACGCATTCTCGAAATCCCCCCAACCATTTGGCTCTCGTGTAGCATGCATCATCGTGAGCTTCGCCGCCCACACCATCGAGCTTGTCTAGCCATATCCCAGCACATTATCCCATGATTATTCTCGCTTCGTTTCCCACGTTTTTCCCACCAATGAGGCCTTGGCAGTAGGGGTGCCGAGGCTAGCCATGTGGCTCACTCGTTTCTAACGTCCGACGATCGTGTCGTCGATCGCGCTGCGCAATGAGTTCGCCTAGGTAAATAAGAGCGTCGAGATCCAACCCCACGTCTGCCACCCCGAGGGCCTATGACGAAGCACTCCGCATGCTCGAAATCCCCCCAGCAATTTGGCCCTCACGTAGCATGCATCATCGTGAGCTTCGCCGCCCACACCATCGAGCTTGTCTCGCCATATCCCAGCACATTATCCCATGATTATTCTCGCTTCGTTGCCCACGTTTTTCGCACCAATGAGGCCTTGGCAGTAGGGGTGCCCAGGCTAGCCGTGTGGCTCACTCATTTCTAACGGCCGACGATCGTGTCGTCGATCGCGCTGCATAATGAGTCCGCCTAGGCAAGCATGAGCGTCGAGATCCAACCCCACGTCTGCCGCCCCGAGGGCCTACGAGGAAGCGCTCCGCATGCTCGATATCCCCCCAACAATTTAGCCCTCACGTAGCATGCATCATCGTGAGCTTCGCCGCCCACACCATCGAGCTTGTCTCGCCATATCCCAGCACATTGTCCCACGATTATTCTCGCTTCGTTGCCCACGTTTTTCGCACCAATGAGGCCTTGGCAGTAGGGGTGCCGAGGCTAGCCGTGTGGCTCACTCATTTCTAACGGCCGACGATCGTGTCCTCGATCGCGCTGCATAATGAGTCCGCCTAGGTAAGCATGAGCGTCGAGATCCTAGCCCACGTCTGCCACCTCAAGGGCCTGCGAGGAAGCACTACGCATGCTCAAAATCCCCCCAACGATTTGGCCCTCAGGTAGCATCCATCATCGTGAGCTTCGCAGCCCACACCATCGAGCTTGTCTGGCCAAATCCTGGCACATCATCCCATGATTATTCTCGCTTCGTTTCCCACGTCCTTCCCACCAATGAGGCCTTGGCAGTAGGGGTGCCGAGGCTGGTCGTGTGGCTCGCTCGTTTCTAACGACCGACGATCGTGCCGTCGATCGCGCTGCGCAATGAGTCTGCCTAGGCAAGCATGAGCGTTGAGATCCAACCCCACGTCTGCCACCCCGAGGGCCTACGACGAAGCAGTCCGCATGCTCGAAATCCCCCCAACAATTTGTCCCTCACGTAGCATGCATCATCGTGAGCTTCGCCGCCCACACCATCGAGCTTGTCTAGCCATATTCCAGCACATTATCCCACGATTATTCTCGCTCCGTTGCCCACGTTTTTCCCACCAATGAGGCCTTGGCAGTAGGGGTGCCGAGGCTGGCCGTCTGGCTCGCTCGTTTTTAACGGTCGACGATCGTGTCGTCGATCGCGCTGCATAATGAGTCCGCCTTGGCAAGCATGAGCGTCGAGATCCAACCCCACGTCTGCCGCCTCAAGGGCCTGCGAGGAAGCACTACGCATGCTGGAAATCCTCCTAAAAATTTGGCCCTCAGGTAGCATGCATCATCGTGAGCTTCGCAGCCCACACCATCGAGCTTGTCTAGCCAAATCCTGGCACATTATCCCAGGATTATTCTCGCTTCGTTTCCCACGTTTTTCCCACCAATGAGGCCTTGGCAGTAGGGGTGCCGAGGCTAGCCATGTGGCTCACTCGTTTCTAACGTCCGACGATCGTGTCGTCGATCGCGCTGCGCAATGAGTTCGCCTAGGCAAATAAGAGCGTCGAGATCCAACCCCACGTCTGCCACCCCGAGGGCCTACGACGAAGCACTCCGCATGCTCGAAATCCCCCCAGCAATTTGGCCCTCACGTAGCATGCATCATCGTGAGCTTCGCCGCCCACACCATCGAGCTTGTCTCGCCATATCCCAGCACATTATCCCATGATTATTCTCGCTTCATTGCCCATGTTTTTCGCACCAATGAGGCCTTGGCAGTAGGGGTGCCGAGGCTAGCCGTGTGGCTCACTCATTTCTAACGGCCGACGATCGTGTCCTCGATCGCGCTGCATAATGAGTCCGCCTAGGCAAGCATGAGCGTCGAGATCCAACCCCACGTCTGCCACCTCAAGGGCCTACGAGGAAGCACTACGCATTCTCGAAATCCCCCTAACCTTTGGCCCTCATGTAGCATGCATCATCGTTAGCTTCGCCGCCCACACCATCGAGCTTGTCTAGCCAAATCCCAGCACATTATCCCATGATTATTCTCGCTTCGTTGCCCACGTTTTTCCCACCAATGAGGCCTTGGCAGTAGGGAGGTGCCGAGGCTGCCGTGTGGCTCACTCGTTTCTAGCGGCCGACGATCGTGTCGTCGATCGCGCTGCAAATGAGTCCGCCTAGGCAAGCATGAGCGTCGAGATCCAACCCCACGTCTGCCACCTCAAGGGCCTGCGACGAAGCACTACGCATGCTCAAAATCCCCCCAACGATTTGGCCCTCAGGTAGCATCCATCATCGTGAGCTTCGCAGCCCACACCATCGAGCTTGTCTGGCCAAATCCTGGCACATCATCCCATGATTATTCTCGCTTCGTTTCCCACGTCCTTCCCACCAATGAGGCCTTGGCAGTAGGGGTGCCGAGGCTGGTCGTGTGGCTCGCTCGTTTCTAACGACCGACGATCGTGCCGTCGATCGCGCTGCGCAATGAGTCTGCCTAGGCAAGCATGAGCGTTGAGATCCAACCCCACGTCTGCCACCCCGAGGGCCTACGACGAAGCAGTCCGCATGCTCGAAATCCCCCCAACAATTTGTCCCTCACGTAGCATGCATCATCGTGAGCTTCGCCGCCCACACCATCGAGCTTGTCTAGCCATATCCCAGCACATTATCCCACGATTATTCTCGCTCCGTTGCCCACGTTTTTCCCACCAATGAGGCCTTGGCAGTAGGGGTGCCGAGGCTGGCCGTCTGGCTCGCTCGTTTTTAACGGCCGACGATCGTGTCGTCGATCGCGCTGCATAATGAGTTCGCCTTGGCAAGCATGAGCGTCGAGATCCAACCCCACGTCTGCCGCCTCAAGGGCCTGCGAAGATGCACTACGCATGCTCGAAATCCCCCCAACGATTTGGCCCTCAGGTAGCATGCATCATCGTGACCTTCACAGCCCACACCATCGAGATTGTCTGGCAAAATCCCGGCACATTATCCCACGACTATTCTCGTTTCGTTGCCAACATTTTTCCCACCAATGAGGCCTTGTCAGTAGGGGTGCCGAAGCTGGCTGTGTGGCTCGCTCGTTTCTAACGGCCGACGATCGTGTCGTCGATCGCGCTGCGCAATGAGTCCGCCTAGGCAAGCATGAGCGTCGAGATCCAACCCCACGTCTGCCGCCCCGAGGGCCTACGACGAAGCACTCCGCATGCTCGAAATCCCCCAACAATTTGGCCCTCACGTAGCATGCATCATCGTGAGCTTCGCCGCCCACACCATCGAGCTTGTCTAGCCATATCCCAACACATTATCCCACGATAATTCTCGCTTCGTTGCCCACGTTTTACCCACCAATGAGGCCTTGGCAGTAGGGGTGCCGAGGCTGGCCGTCTGGCTCGCTCGTTTTTAATGGCCGACGATCGTATCGTCGCGCCCTGCGCAATGAGTCCGCCTAAGCAAGCATGAGCGTCGAGATCCAACCCCACGTCTGCCGCCCCGAGGGCCTACGACGAAGCACTTCGCATGCTCGAAATTCCCCCAACAATTTGGCCCTCACGTAGCATGCATCATCGTGAGCTTCGCCGCCCACACCATCGAGCTTGTCTAGCCATATCCCAGCACATTATCCCACGATAATTCTCGCTTCGTTGCCCACGTTTTACCCACCAATGAGGCCTTGGCAGTAGGGGTGCCGAGGCTGGCCGTCTGACTCGCTCGTTTTTAACGGCCGACGATCGTGTCGTCGATCGCGCTGCATAATGAGTCCGCCTAGGCAAGCATGAGCGTCGAGATCTAACCCCACGTCTGCCGCCCCGAGGGCCTACGAGGAAGCGCTCCGCATGCTTGAAATCCCCCCAACAATTTGGCACTCACGTAGCATGCATCATCGTGAGCTTCGCCGCCCACACCATCGAGCTTGTCTAGCCATATCCCAGCACATTATCCCACGATAATTCTCGCTTCGTTGCCCACGTTTTACCCACCAATGAGGGCTTGGCAGTAGGGGTGCCGAGGCTGGCCGTCTGGCTCGCTCGTTTTTAACGGCCGACGATCGTGTCGTCGATCGCGCTGCATAATGAGTCCGCCTAGGCAAGCATGAGCGTCGAGATCCAACCCCACGTCTGCCGCCCCGAGGGCCTACGAGGAAGCGCTCCGCATGCTTGAAATCCCCCAACAATTTGGCACTCACGTAGCATGCATCATCGTGAGCTTCGCCACCCACACCATCGAGCTTGTCTAGCCATATCCCAACACATTATCCCACGATTATTCTCGCTTCGTTGCCCACGTTTTTCCCACCAATGAGGCCTTGGCAGTAGGGGTGCCGAGGCTGGTCGTCTGGCTCGCTCGTTTTTAACGGCCGACGATCGTGTCGTCGATCGCGCTGCATAATGAGTCTGCTTAGGCAAGCATGAGCGTTGAGATCCAACCCCACGTCTGCCGCCTCAAGGGACTGCGAGGAAGCACTACGCATTCTTGAAATCCCCCCAACCATTTGGCTCTCGTGTAGCATGCATCATCGTTAGCTTCGCCGCCTACACCATCGAGCTTGTCTAGCCAAATCCCAGCACATTATCCCACGATTATTCTCGCTTCGTTGCCCACGTTTTTTCCACCAATGAGGCCTTGGCAATAGGGGTGCCGAGGCTGGCCGTCTGGCTCACTCGTTTTTAATGGCCGACGATCGTGTCGTCGATCGTGCTGCATAATGAGTCCGCCTAGGCAAGCATGAGCATCGAGATCCAACCCCACGTCTGCCGCATCCAGGGCCTGCGAGGAAGCACTACGCATTCTTGAAATTCCCCCAAACATTTGGTTCTCGTGTAGCATGCATCATCGTTAGCTTCGTCGCCCACACCATCGAGCTTGTCTAGCCAAATCGCAGCAAATTATCCCACGATTATTCTCGTTTCGTTGCCAACATTTTTCCCACCAATGAGGCCTTGTCAGTAGGGGTGCCGAAGCTGGCTGTGTGGCTCGCTCGTTTCTAACGGCCGCCGATCGTGTCGTCGATCGCGCTGCGCAATGAGTCCGCCTAGGCAAGCATGAGCATCGAGATCCAACCCCACGTCTGCCGCCCCGAGGGCCTACGACGAAGCACTTCGCATGCTCGAAATCCCCCCAATAATTTGGCCCTCACGTAGCATGCATCATCGTGAGCTTCACCGCCCACACCATCGAGCTTGTCTAGCCATATCCCAGCACATTATCCCACGATAATTCTCGCTTCGTTGCCCACGTTTTACCCACCAATGAGGCCTTGGCAGTAGGGGTGCCGAGGCTGGCCGTCTGGCTCGCTCGTTTTTAACGGCCGACGATCGTGTCGTCGATCGTGCTGCGCAATGAGTCCGCCTAGGCAAGCATGAGCGTCGAGATCCAACCCCAAGTCTGCCGCCCCGAGGGCCTACGACGAAGAACTCCGCATGCTCGAAATCCCCCCAACAATTTGGCCCTCACGTTGCATGCATCATCGTGAGCTTCGCCGCCCACACCATCGAGCTTGTCTAGCCATATCCCAACACATTATCCCACGATTATTCTCGCTTCGTTGCCCACGTTTTACCCATCAATGAGGCCTTGGCAGTAGGGGTGCCGAGGCTGGCCATCTGGCTCGCTCGTTTTTAACGGCCGACGATCGTGTCGTCGATCGCGCTGCATAATGAGTCCGCCTAGGCAAGCATGAGCGTCGAGATCCAACCCCACGTCTGCCTCCCTGACGGCCTACGACGAAGCACTCCGCATGCTCGAAATCCCCCCAACAATTTGGCCCTCACGTAGCATGCATCATCGTGAGCTTCGCCGCCCACACCATCGAGCTTGTATAGCCATATCCCAACACATTATCCCACGATTATTCTCGCTTCGTTGCCCACGTTTTTCCCACCAATGAGGCCTTAGCTGTAGTGGTGCCGAGGCTGGCCGTCTGGCTCGCTCGTTTTTAGTGGCCGACGATCGTGTCGTCGATTGTGCTGCATAATGAGTCTGCCTAGGCAAGCATGAGCATCGAGATCCAACCCCACGTCTGCCGCCTCAGGGGCCTGCGAGGAAGCACGATGCATTCTCGAAATCACCCCAACCATTTGGCCCTCACGTAGCATGCATCATCGTGAGCGTCGCCGCCCACACCATCGAGCTTGTCTAGCCATATCCCAGCACATTATCCCACGATTATTCTCGCTTCGTTTCCCACGTTTTTCCCACCAATGAGGCCATGGCAGTAGGGGTGCCAAGGCTGGCCGTCTGGCTCGCTCGCTTTTAACAGCCGACGATCGTGTCGTCGATCGCGCTGCATAATGAGTCCGCCTAGGCAAGCATGAGCGTCGAGATCCAACCCCACGTCTGCCGCCCCGAGGGCCTACGAGGAAGCGCTCCGCATGCTCGATATCCCCCCAACAATTTAGCCCTCACGTAGCATGCATCATCGTGAGCTTCGCCGCCCACACCATCGAGCTTGTCTAGCCATATCCCAACACATTATCCCACGATTATTCTCGCTTCGTTGCCCACGTTTTTCCCACCAATGAGGCCTTGGCAGTAGGGTTGCCGAGGCTGGTCGTCTGGCTCGCTCGTTTTTAATGGCCGACGATCGTGTCGTCGATCGCGCTGCATAATGAGTCCGCCTAGGCAAGCATGAGCGTCGAGATCCAACCCCACATCTGCCGCCTCAAGGGCCTGCGAGGAAGCACTACGCATGCTCGAAATCCCCCTATCGATTTGGCCCTCAGGTAGCATGCATCATCGTGAGCTTCGCAGCCCACACCATCGAGCTTGTCTGGCCAAATCCCGGCACATTATCCCATGATTATTCTCGCTTCGTTGCCCACGTTTTTCCCACCAATGAGGCCTTAGCTGTAGGGGTGTCGAGGCTGGTCGTGTGGCTCGCTCGTTTCTAACGGTCGACCATCGTGTCGTCAATCGCGCTGCGCAATGAGTCCGCCTAGGCAAGCATGAGCGTCGAGATCCAACCCCACGTCTGTCGCCCCGAGGGCCTACGACGAAGCACTCCGCATGCTCGAAATCCCCCCAACAATTTGGCCCTCACGTAGCATGCATCATCGTGAGCTTCGCCGCCCACACCATCGAGCTTGTCTCGCCATATCCCAGCACATTATCCCACGATAATTCTCACTTCGTTGCCCACGTTTTTCCCACCAATGAGGCTTTGGCAGTAGGGGCGCCGAGGCTGGCCGTTTGACTCGCTCGTTTTTCACGGCCGACGATCGTGTAGTCGATCGCGCTGCGCATTGAGTCCGCCTAGGCAAGCATGAGTGTCGAGATCCAACCCCACGTCTGCCGCCTCAAGGGCTTGCGAGGAAGCACTACGCATGCTCGAAATCCCCCCAATGATTTGGCCCTCAAGTAGCATGCATCATCGTGAGCTTCGCGGCCCACACCATCGAGCTTGTCTAGCCATATCCCAGCACATTATCCCACGATAATTCTCGCTCGTTGCCCACGTTTTTCCCACCAATGAGGGCCTTGGCAGTAGGGTGTCAGGCTGGTCGTGTGGCTCGCTCGTTTCTAGACGCCAGACGATCGTGTCGTCGATCGCGGCGCGCAATGAGTCCTCCTAGGCAAGCCTGAGCATCGAGATCCAACCCAACGTCTGCCGCCTCGAGGGCATGCGATGAAGCACTCTGCATTCTCGAAATCTCCCTGACAATTTAGGCCTCACGTAGCATGAATCATGGCTTGCTTCGCCGCCCACAACATCGAGCTTGTCTAGCCACATCCCAGCTCATTATCCCACGATAATTCTCGCTTGGTTGCCCACGTTTTTCCCACCGATGAGTCCTTGGCAGTAGGGGTGCCCAGGCTGGCCGTATGGCTCGCTTGTTTTTTAAACGCCGTCCCGAAAAAAATCAACGGGGGGGGAGGGGGGTTTGGGGTCGTCGAGTCGCGTTGCGTAATTCATTCCGCCTCAGGCAAGCATGGGCGTCGAGATCCAACCCCACGTCTGCCGCCCAGAGGGCCTACGACGAAGCACTTCGCATGCTCGAAATCCCCCCAACAATTTGAACCTCACGTAGCATGCATCATCGTTAGCTTCGCCGCCCACACCATCGAGCTTGTCTAGCCATATCCCAGCACATTATCCCACGATAATTCTCGCTTCGTTGCCCACGTTTTACCCACCAATGAGGCCTTGGCAGTAGGGGTGCCGAGGCTGGCCGTCTGACTCGCTCGTTTTTAACGGCCGACGATCGTGACGTCGATCGCGCCGCATAATGAGTCTGCCTAGGCAAGCATGAGCGTCGAGATCTAACCCCACGTCTGCCGCCCCGAGGGCCTACGAGGAAGCGCTCCGCATGCTTGAAATCCCCCCAACAATTTGGCACTCACGTAGCATGCATCATCGTGAGCTTCGCCGCCCACACCATCGAGATTGTCTAGCCAAATCCCAGCACATTATCCCACGATAATTCTCGCTTCGTTGCCCACGTTTTACCCACCAATGAGGCCTTGGCAGTAGGGGTGCCGAGGCTGGCCGTCTGGCTCGCTCGTTTTTAACGGCCGACGATCGTGTCGTCGATCGCGCTGCATAATGAGTCCGCCTAGGTAAGCATGAGCGTCGAGATCCAACCCCACGTCTGCCGCCCCGAGGGCCTACGAGGAAGCTCTCCGCATGCTTGAAATCCCCCAACAATTTGGCACTCACGTAGCATGCATCATCGTGAGCTTCGCCACCCACACCATCGAGCTTGTCTAGCCATATCCCAGCACATTATCCCACGATTATTCTCGCTTCGTTGCCCAACTTTTTCCCATCAATGAGGCGTTGACAGTAGGGGTGCCGAGGCTAGCCATGTGGCTCACTCGTTTCTAACGGCCGACGATCGTGTCGTCGATCGCGCTGCGCAATGAGTCCGCCTAGGCAAGCATGAGCGTCGAGATCCAACCCCACGTCTGCCGCCCCGAGGGCCTACGACGAAGCACTTCGCATGCTCAAAATCCCCCCAACAATTTGACCCTCACGTAGCATGCATCATCGTGAGCTTCGCCGCCCATACCATCGAGCTTGTCCAGCCATATCCCAGCACATTATCCCATGATTATTCTCACTTCGTTGCCCACGTTTTTCCCACCAATGAGGCCTTGGCAGTAGGGGTGCCAAGGCTGGCCGTCTGGCTCGCTTATTTTTAATGGCCGACGATCGTGTCGTCGATCGCGCTGCATAATGAGTCCGCCTAGGCAAGCATGAGCGTCGAGATCCAACCCCACGTCTGCCCCCTCAAGGGCCTGCGAGGAAGCACTACGCATTCTCGAAATCCCCCCAACCATTTGGCTCTCGTGTAGCATGCATCATCGTTAGCTTCGCCGCCCACACAATCGAGCTTGTCTAGCCAAATCCCAGCACATTATCCCACGACTATTCTCGCTTCATTGCCCACAATTTTCCCACCAATGATGCCTTGGCAGTAGGGGTGCCGAGGCTGGCTGTGTGGCTCGCTCGTTTCTAACGGCCGACGATCGTGTCGTCGATCGCGCTGCGCAATGAGTCCGCCTAGGCAAGCATGAGCGTCGAGATCCAACCCCACGTCTACCGCCCCGAGGGCCTACGACGAAGCACTCCGCATGCTCAAAATCCCCCCAACAATTTGACCCTCACGTAACATGCATCATCGTGAGCTTCGCCGCCCACACCATCGAGCTTGTCCAGCCATATCCCAGCACATTATCCCACGAATATTCTTGCTTCGTTGCCCACGTTTTTCCCACCAATGAGGCCTTGGCAGTTGGGGTGCCAAGGCTGGCCGTCTGGCTCGCTCATTTTTAATGGCCGACGATCGTGTCGTCGATCGCGCTGCATAATGAGTCCGCCTAGGCAAGCATGAGCGTCGAGATCCAACCCCACGTCTGCCACCCCGAGGGCCTACGAGGAAGCGCTTCGCATGCTCGAAATCCCCCCAACAATTTCGCCCTCACGTAGCATGCATCATCGTGAGCTTCACCGCCCACACCATCGAGCTTGTCTAGCCATATCCCAGCACATTATCCCACGATAATTCTCTCTTCGTTGCCCACGTTTTACCCACCAATGAGGCCTTGGCAGTAGGGGTGCCGAGGCGGGCCGTCTGGCTCGCTCGTTTTTAACGGCCGACGATCGTGTCATCGATCGAGCTGCATAATGAGTCCGCCTAGGCAAGCATGAGCGTCGAGATCCAACCCCACGTCTGCCACCCCGAGGGCCTACGAGGAAGCGCTCCGCATGCTCGAAATCCCCCCAACAATTTCGCCCTCACGTAGCATGCATCATCGTGAGCTTCACCGCCCACACCATCGAGCTTGTCTAGCCATATCCCAGCACATTATCCCACGATAATTCTCGCTTCGTTGCCCACGTTTTACCCACCAATGAGGCCTTGGCAGTTGGGGTGCCAAGGCTGGCCGTCTGGCTCGCTCATTTTTAATGGCCGACGATCGTGTCGTCGATCGCGCTGCATAATGAGTCCGCCTAGGCAAGCATGAGCGTCGAGATCCAACCCCACGTCTGCCACCCCGAGGGCCTACGAGGAAGCGCTCCGCATGCTCGAAATCCCCCCAACAATTTCGCCCTCACGTAGCATGCATCATCGTGAGCTTCACCGCCCACACCATCGAGCTTGTCTAGCCATATCCCAGCACATTATCCCACGATTATTCTCGCTTCGTTGCCCACGTTTTTCCCATCAATGAGGCCTTGACAGTAGGGGTGCCGAGGCTAGCCATGTGGCTCACTCGTTTTTAACGGCCGACGATCGTGTCATCGATCGAGCTGCATAATGAGTCCGCCTAGGCAAGCATGAGCGTCGAGATCCAACCCCACGTCTGCCGCCCCGAGGGCCTACGAGGAAGCGCTCCGCATGCTCGAAATCCCCCCAACAATTTGGCCCTCACGTAGCATGCATCATCGTGAGCTTCACCGCCCACACCATCGAGCTTGTCTAGCCATATCCAAGCACATTATCCCACGATAATTCTCGCTTCGTTGCCCACGTTTTACCCACCAATGAGGCCTTGGCAGTAGGGGTGCCGAGGCGGGCCGTCTGGCTCGCTCGTTTTTAACGGCCGATGATCGTGTCATCGATCGAGCTGCATAATGAGTCCGCCTAGGCAAGCATGAGCGTCGAGATCTAACCCCACGTCTGCTGCCACGAGCGCCTGCGATGAAGCACTCTGCATGCTCGAAATCCCCCTAACAATTTGGCCCACACATAGCATGCATCATGGTTTGCTTCGCCGCACACAACATCGGGCTTCTCTAGCCACATCCCAGCTCATTATCCTACTATTACTCTCGCTTCGTTGCCCACGTTTTTCCCACCGATGAGGCCATGGCAGCAGGAGTGCCCAGGCTGGCCGTGTGGCTCGCTCGTTGCTAACGGCCGACGATAATGTCGACGACCACGCTGCGCAACGAGTCCGCCTAGGCAATCCTGAGCGTCGAGATCAAACCCCACATCTGTCGCCTCGATGGCCTACGATGAAGCACTTCGCATGCCTTAAATCCCCCCAATAATTTGGCGTTCACGTAGCATGCATCATCGTTAGCTTCGCCCCCTACACCATTGAGCTTGTCTAACCACATCCCAACTCAATATCCCACGATTGTTCTTGCTTCATTGCCCACGTTTTTCCCACCGATGAGGCCATGGCAGCAGGGGTGCCCAGGCTGGCCGTGTGGCTCGCTCGTTGCTAACGACCGACGATCGTGTCTTCGATCGTGCTGCGCAACGAGTCCGCCTAGCCAAGCCTGAGCGTCGAGATCCAACCCCACGTCTACCGCCTCAAGGGCATGTGAAGAAGCACTCCTCAAGCTCGAAATCGCCGCAACGATTTGGCCCTCGCATAGCATGCATCATCGTTAGCTTCGCCGCCCACACCATCGAGCTTGTCTAGCCACATCCCAGCTCATTATCCCACAATTATTCTCGCTTCGTTGCCCATGTTCTTCCCCTTGATGAGGCCTTGGCAGTAGGGGTGCCCAGGCTGGCCATGCTGCTCGCTCGTTGCTAACAGCCGACGATAGTGTCATCGATCGCGCTGCCCAACGAGTCCACCTAGGCAAGCATGAGCGTCGTGACCCAACCCCACGTCTGCCGCCTCGAGGGTCTGCGATGAAGCACTCCGCATGCTAAAAATCTCCCCAACAATTTGGCCCTCACGTAGCATGTATCATGGTTTGCTTTGCCGCCCACAACATCGAGCTTGTCTAGCCACATCCCAGCTCATTATCTTACGATTATTCTCGCTTCATTGCCCACGTTTTTCCCACCGATGAGGCCTTGGCAGCGGGGGTGCCCAAGCTGGCCGTGTGGCTCGCTCGTTGCTAACGGCTGACGATGGTGTCGTCGATCGCGCTGCGCAACGAGTCCGCCTAGGCAAGCCTGAGCGTCGAGATCCAACCCCACGTCTGCCGCCTTGAGGGCCTACGATGAAGCACTTCGTATGCTCGAAATCCCCCCAATAATTTGGCCTTCACGTAGCACGCATCATCGTTTACTTTCGCCCCCCACACCATCGAGCTTGTCTAGCCTCATCCCAGCTCATTATCCCACGATTACTCTCGCTTCTTTGCCCACATTTTTCCCTCCGATGGGGCCTTGGCAGCAGGGGTGCCCAGGCTGGCTGTGTGGGTCGCTCATTGCTAACGGCCAACAATCGCGTCGTCGATCGCGCTGCGCAACGAGTTCGCCTAGGCAAGCCTTAGCGTCGAGATCCAACCCAACGTCTGCTGCCTCGAGGGCCTACGACGAAGCAGTTCGCATGCTCGAAATCCCCCCAACGATTTTGCCCTCACGTAGCATGCATCATCGTTAGCTTCGCCGCCCACACCATCGAGCTTGTCTAGCCACATCCCAGCTCATTATCACACGATTATTCTCCCTTCGTTGTCCACGTTTTTCCCACCGATGAGGCCTTGGCAGTAGGGGTGACCAGGCTGGCCGTGTGGCTCGCTCGTTGCTAACAGCCGACGATAGTGTCGTCGATCACGCTGCCCAACGAGTCCACCTAGGCAAGCTTGAGCGTCGAGATCCAACCCCACGTCTGCTGCCACGAGGGCCTGCGATGAAGCACTCTCCATGCTCCAAATCCCCCAAACAATTTGGCCCACACATAGCATGCATCATGGTTTGCTTTGTCGCCCACAACATCGGCCTTCTCTAGCCACATCCCAGCTCATTATCCTACTATTATTCTCGCTTCGTTGCCCACGTTTTTCCCACCGATGAGGCCTTGGCAGCAGGGGTGCCCAGGCTGGCCGTGTTGCTCGCTCGTTGCTAACTACCGACGATAATGTCGACCATCACGCTGCGCAACGAGTTCGCCTAGGCAAGCCTGAGCGTCGAGATCAAACCCCACATCTGTCGCCTCGATGGCCTACGATGAAGCACTTCGCATGCTTGAAATCCCCCCAATAATTTGGCGTTCACGTAGCATGCATCATCGTTAGCTTCGCCTCCTACACCATTGAGCTTGTCTAGCCACATCCCAACTCATTATCCCACGATTGTTCTTGCTTCATTGCCCACGTTTTTCCCACAGATGAGGCCTTGGCAGTAGGGGTGACCAGGCTGGCCGTGTGGTTCGCTCGTTGCTAACAGCCGACGATAGTGTCGTCGATCACGTTGCCCAACGAGTCCACTTAGGCAAACTTGAGCGTCGAGATTCAACCCCACGTCTGCTGCCACGAGGCCCTGCGATGAAGCACTCTGCATGCTCGAAATCCCACAAACAATTTGGCCCACACATAGTATGCATCATGGTTTGCTTCGCCGCACACAACATCGGGCTTCTCTAGCCACATCCCAGCTCATTATCCTACTATTATTCTCGCTTCGTTGCCCACGTTTTTCCCACCGATGAGGCCTTGGCAGTAGGGGTGCCCAGGCTGGCCGTGTGGCTCGCTCGTTGCTAACGGCCGACGATAATGTCGACCATCACGCTGCGCAACGAGTCCGCCTAGGCAAGCCTGAGCGTCGAGATCAAACCCCACATCTGTCGCCTCGATGGCCTACGATGAAGCACTTCGCATGCTTGAAATCCCCCCAATAATTTGGCGTTCACGTAGCATGCATCATCATTAGCTTCGCCTCCTACACCATTGATCTTGTCTAGCCACATCCCAACTCAATATCCCACGATTGTTCTTGCTTCATTGCCCACGTTTTTCCCACCGATGAGGCCATGGCAGCAGGGGTGCCCAGGCTGGCCGTGTGGCTCGCTCGTTGCTAACGGCCGACGATCGTGTGTCTTCGATCGTGCTGCGCAACGAGTCCGCCTAGCAAAGCCTGAGCGTCGAGATCCAACCCTACGTCTACCGCCTCAAGGGCATGTGAAGAAGCACTCCTCAAGCTCGAAATCGCCCCAACGATTTGGCCCTCGCATAGCATGCATCATCGTTAGCTTCGCCGCCCATACCATCGAGCTTGTCTAGCCACATCCCAGCTCATTATCCCACGATTATTCTCGCTTCGTTGCCCACATTTTTCCCCTTGATGAGGCCTTGGCAGTAGGGGTGCCCAGGCTGGCCATGCTACTCGCTCGTTGCTAACAGTCGACGATAGTGTCATCGATCACGCTGCCCAACGAGTCCACCTAGGCAAGCATGAGCGTCGTGACCCAACCCCACGTCTGCCGCCTCGAGGGTCTGCGATGAAGCACTCCGCATGCTCAAAATCCCCACAACAATTTGGCCCTCACGTAGCATGTATCATGGTTTGCTTTGCCGCCCACAACATCGAGCTTGTCTAGCCACATCCCAGCTCATTATCTTACGATTATTCTCGCTTCATTGCCCACGTTTTTCCCACCGATGAGGCCTTGGCAGCAGGGGTGCCCAAGCTGGCCGTGTGGCTCGCTCGTTGCTAACGGCTGACGATGGTGTCGTCGATCGCGCTGCGCAACGAGTCCGCCTAGGCAAGCCTGAGCGTCGAGATCCAACCCCACGTCTGCCGCCTTGAGGGCCTACGATGAAGCACTTCGTATGCTCAAAATCCCCCCAATAATTTGGCCTTCACGTAGCATGCATCATCGTTTACTTTCGCCCCACACACCATCGAGCTTGTCTAGCCTCATCCCAGCTCATTATCCCACGATTACTCTCGCTTCTTTGCCCACATTTTTCCCTCTGATGAGGCCTTGGCAGCAGGGGTGCCCAGGCTGGCTGTGTGGGTCGCTCATTGCTAACAGCCAACGATCGCGTCGTCGATCGCGCTGCGCAACGAGTTCGCCTAGGCAAGCCTGAGCGTCGAGATCCAACCCAACGTCTGCTGCCTCGAGGGCCTACAACGAAGCAGTTCGCATGCTCGAAATCCCCCCAACGATTTTGCCCTCACGTAGCATGCATCATCGTTAGCTTCGCCGCCCACACCATCGAGCTTGTCTAGCCACATCCCAGCTCATTATCTCACGATTATTCTCGCTTCGTTGTCCACGTTTTTCCCACCGATGAGGCCTTGGCAGTAGGGGTGACCAGGCTGGCCGTGTGGCTCGCTCGTTGCTAACAGCCGACGATAGTGTCGTCGATCACACTGCCCAACGAGTCCACCTTGGCAAGCTTGAGCGTCGAGATTCAACCCCACGTCTGCTGCCACGAGGGCCTGCGATGAAGCACTCTCCATGCTCCAAATCCCCCAAACAATTTGGCCCACACATAGCATGCATCATGGTTTGCTTTGTCGCCCACAACATCGGCCTTCTCTAGCCACATCCCAGCTCATTATCCTACTATTATTCTCGCTTCGTTGCCCACGTTTTTCCCACCGATGAGGCCTTGGCAGCAGGGGTGCCCAGGCTGGCCGTGTTGCTCGCTCGTTGCTAACGGCCGACGATAATGTCGTCGATCATGCTGCGCAACGAGTCCGCCTACGCAAGCCTGAGCGTCGAGATCCAACCCCACATCTGTCGCCTCGATGGCCTACGATGAAGCACTTTGCATGCTTGAAATCCCCCCAATAATTTGGCCTTTACGTAGCATGCATCATCGTTAGTTTCGCCCCCTACACCATCGAGCTTGTCTAGCCAAATCCCAGCTCATTATCCCACGATTATTCTCGCTTCGTTGCCCACGTTTTTCCCACCGATGAGGCCTTGGCAGTAGGGGTGACCAGGCTGGCCGTGTGGCTCGCTCGTTACTAACAGTCGACGATAGTGTCGTCGATCACGCTGCCCAACGAGTCCACCTAGGCAAGCTTGAGCGTCGAGATTCAACCCCACGTCTGCTGCCACGAGGGCCTGCAATGAAGCACTCTCCATGCTCCAAATCCCCCAAACAATTTGGCCCACACATAGCATGCATCATGGTTTGCTTTGTCGCCCACAACATCGGCCTTCTCTAGCCACATCCCAGCTCATTATCCTACTGTTATTCTCACTTCGTTGCCCACGTTTCCCCACCAATGAGGCCTTGGCAGTAGGGCTGCCAAGGCTGGCCGTGTGGCTCGCTCGTTGCTAACGGCCGACGATAATGTCGTAGATCACGCTGCGCAACGAGTCCGCCTACGCAAGCCTGAGCGTCGAGATCTAACCCCACATCTGTCGCCTCGATGGCCTACGATGAAGCACTTCGCATGCTTGAAATCCCCCAATAATTTGGCCTTTACGTAGCATGCATCATCGTTAGCTTCGCCCACTACACCATCGAGCTTTTCTAGCCAAATCCCAGCTCATTATCCCACGATTATTCTCGCTTCGTTGCCCACGTTTTTCCCACAGATGAGGCCTTGGCAGTAGGGGTAACAAGGCTGGCCGTGTGGCTCGCTCGTTGCTAACAGCCGACGATAGTGTCGTCGATCACGTTGCCCAATATGTCCACCTAGGCAAGCTTGAGCGTCGAGATCCAACCCCACGTCTGCTGCCACGAGGCCCTGCGATGAAGCACCCTGCATGCTCGAAATCCCCCAAACAATTTGGCCTACACATAGCATGCATCATGGTTTGCTTCGCCGCCCATAACATCGGGCTTCTCTAGCCACATCCCAACTCATTATCCTACTATTATTCTCACTTCGTTGCCCACGTTTCTCCCATCGATGAGGCCTTGGCAGTAGGGGTGCCCAGGTTGGCCGTGTGGCTCGCTCGTTGCTAACGGCCGACGATAATGTCGTCGTTCACGCTGCGCAACGAGTCCGCCTACGCAAGCCTGAGCGTCGAGATCCATCCCCACATCTGTCGCCTCGATGGCCTACGATGAAGCACTTCGCATGCTTGAAATCCCCCAATATTTGGCGTTTACGTAGCATGCATCATCGTTAGCTTCGCCCCCAACACTATCGAGCTTGTCTAGCCACATCCTAGCTCATTATCCCACGATTATTCTCGCTTCGTTGCCCACGTTTTTCCCACCGATGAGGCCTTGGTAGTAGGGGTGACCAGGCTAGCCGTGTGGCTCGCTCGTTGCTAACAGCCGACGATAGTGTCGTCGATCACGTTGCCCAATGTGTCCACCTGGGCAAGCTTGAGCGTCGAGATCCAACCCCACGTCTGCTGCCACGAGGCCCTGCGATGAAGCACTCTGCATGCTCGAAATCCCCCAAACAATTTGGCCCACACATAGCATGCATCATGGTTTGCTTCGCCGCCCACAACATCGGCCTTCTTTAGCCACATCCCAGCTCATTATCCTACTATTATTCTCACTTCGTTGCCCACGTTTTTCCCACCGATGAGGCCTTGGCAGCAGGGGTGCCCAGGCTGGCCGTGTTGCTCGCCCGTTGCTAACGGCCGACGATAATGTCGTCGATCATGCTGCGCAACGAGTCCGCCTACGCAAGCCTGAGCGTCGAGATCCAACCCCACATCTGTCGCCTCGATGGCCTACGATGAAGCACTTCGAATGGTTGAAATCCCCCCAATAATTTGGCGTTCACGTAGCATGTATCATGGTTTGCTTTGCCGCCCACAACATCGAGCTTCTCTAGCCACATCCCAGCTCATTATCTTACGATTATTCTCGCTTCATTGCCCAAGTTTTTCCCACCGATGAGGCCTTGGCAGCAGGGGTGCCCAAGCTGGCCGTGTGGCTCGCTCATTGTTAACGGCTGACGATGGTGTCGTCGATCGCGCTGCGCAACGAGTCCTCCTAGGCAAGCCTGAGCGTCGAGATCCAACCCCACGTCTGCCGCCTCGAAGGCCTACGATGAAGCACTTCGTATGCTCGAAATCCCCCAAATAATTTGGCCTTCACGTAGCATGCATCATCGTTTACTTTCGGCCCCCACACCTTCGAGCTTGTCTAGCCACATCCTAGCTCATTATCCCACGATTACCCTCGCTTTCTTGCCCACATTTTTCCCTCCGATGAGGCCTTGGCTGCAGGGGTGCCCAGGCTGGCTCTGTGGCTCGCTCGTTGCTAACGGCCAACGATCGCGTCGTCGATTGCGCTGCGCAACGAGTTCGCCTAGGCAAGCCTGAGCGTCGAGATCCAACCCAACATCTGCTGCCTCGAGGGCCTACAACGAAGCAGTTCGCATGCTCGAAATCCCCCCAACGATTTTGCCCTCACGTAGCATGCATCATCGTTAACTTCGTCGCCCACACCATCGAGCTTGTCTAGCCACATCCCAGCTCATTATCCCACGATTATTCTCGCTTCTTTGCCCACGTTTTTCCCACCGATGAGGCCTTGGTAGTAGGGGTGACCAGGCTGGCCGTGTGGCTCGTTCGTTTCTAACAGCCGACGACAGTGTCGTCGATCACGTTGCCCAACGAGTCCACCTAGGCAAGCTTGAGCGTCGAGATCCAACCCCACGTCTGCTGCCACGAGGGCCTGCGATGAAGCACTCTGCATGCTCGAAATCCCCCTAACTATTTGGCCCACACATAGCATGCATCATGGTTTGCTTCGCCGCACACAACATCGGGCTTCTCTAGCCACATCCCAGCTCATTATCCCACGATTACTCTCGCTTCTTTGCCCACATTTTTCCCTCCGATGAGGCCTTGGCAGCAGGGGTGCCTAGGCTGGCTGTGTGGCTCGCTCGTTGCTAACGGCCAACGATCGCGTCTAACTAGGCAAGTATGAGCATCGAGATCCAACCCCACGTCTGCCGCCTCGAGGGTCTGCGATGAAGCACTCCGCATGCTCAAAATCCCCCCAACAATTTGGCCCTCACGTAACATGTATAATGGTTTGCTTTGCCGCCCACAACATCGAGCTTGTCTAGCCACATCCCAGCTCATTATCTTACGATTGTTCTTGCTTCATTGCCCACGTTTTTCCCACCAATGAGGCCTTGGCAGCAGGGGTGCCCAAGCAGGCCGTGTGACTCGCTCGTTGCTAACGGCTGACGATGGTGTTGTCGATCGCGCTGCGCAACGAGTCTGCCTAGGCAAGCCTGAGTGTCGAGATCCAGCCCCACGTCTGTCGCCTCGAAGGCCTACAATGAAGCACTTCGTATGCTCGAAATCCCCCCAATAATTTGGCCTTCACGTAGCATGGATCATCGTTTACTTTCGCCCCCCACACCATCGAGCTTGTCTAGCCACATCCCAGCTCATTATCCCATGATTATTCTCGCTTCTTTGCCCACATTTTTCCCTCCCATGAGGCCTTGGCAGCAGGGGTGCCCAGGCTGGCTGTGTGGCTCACTCTTTCCTAACGGCCAACGATCGCGTCGTCGATCGCGCTACGCAACGAGTTCGCCTAGGCAAGCCTGAGCGTCGAGATCCAACCCTGCGTCTACCGCCTCAAGGGGATGTGAAGAAGCACTCCTCAAGCTCGAAATCGCCCCAATGATTTGGCCCTCGCATAGCATGCATCATCGTTAGCTTCGCCGCCCACACCATCGAGCTTGTCTAGCCACATCCCAGCTCATTATCCCACGATTATTCTCGCTTCGTTGCCCACGTTTTTCCCCTTGACGAGGCCTTGGCAGTAGGGGTGCCCAGGCTGGTTATGTGGCTCGCTCGTTGGTAACGGTCGACGATCGCGTCGTCGATCGCGCTGCGCAACGAGTTCGCCTAGGCAAGCCTGAGCGTCGAGATCCAACCCAACGTCTGCTGCCTCGAGGGCCTACAACGAAGCAGTTCGCATGCTCGAAATCCCCCCAACGATTTTGCCCTCACGTAGCATGCATCATCGTTAGCTTCGCCGCCCACACCATCGAGCTTGTCTAGCCACATCCCAGTTCATTATCCCACGATTATTCTCGCTTCGTTGCCCACGTTTTTCCCACCGATGAGGCCTTGGCAGTAGGGGTGACCAGGTTGGCCGTGTGGCTCGCTCGTTGCTAACAGCCGATGATAGTGTCGTCGATCACGTTGCCCAACGAGTCCACCTAGGCAAGCTTGAGCATCGAGATCCAACCCCACGTCTGCTGCCACGAGGGCCTGCGATGAAGCACTTTGCATGCTCGAAATCCCCCCAACAATTTGGCCCACACATAGCATGCATCATGGTTTGCTTCGCCGCCCAAAACATCGGGCTTTTCTAGCCACATGCCAGCGCATTATCCTACTATTATTCTCGCTTCGTTGCCCACGTTTTTTCCACCGATGAGGCCTTGGCAGCAGGGGTGCCCAGGCTGGCCGTGTGGCTCGCTCGTTGCTAACGGCTGAAGATCGTGTCGTCGATCGCGCTGCGCAACGAGTCCGCCTAGGTAAGCCTGAGCGTTGAGATCCAACCCCACATCTGCCGCCTCGAGGGCCTATGATGAAGCACTTCGCATGCTCGAAATCCCCCCAATAATATGGCCTTCACGTAGCATGCATCATCGTTAGCTTCGCCCCCTACACCATTGAGCTTGTCTAGCCACATCCTAACTTATTATCCCACGATTATTCTTGCTTTGTTGCCCACGTTTTCCCCACCGATGAGGCCTTGGTAGTAGGAGTGCCCAGGCTGGCCGTGTGGCTCGCTCGTTGCTAACGGCTAACGATCGTGTCTTCGATCGCGCTGCGCAATGAGTCCGCCTAGGTAAGCCTGAGCGTCGAGATCCAACCCCACGTCTGCCGCCTCAAGGGGCTGCGAAGAAGCACTCCTCATGCTCAAAATCCCCCCAACGATTTGGCCCTCGCGTAGCATGCATCATCGTTAGCTTCGTCACCCACACCATCGAGCTTGTCTAGCCACATCCCAGCTCATTATCCCATGATTATTCTCGCTTCGTTGCCCACGTTTTTCCCCTTGATGAGGCCTTGGCAGTAGGGGTGCCCAAGCTGGCCGTGTGGCTCGCTCTTTGCTAACGGCTGAAGATCGTGTCGTTGATCGCGCTGCGCAATGAGTCCGCCTAGACAAGCCAGAGCGTCGAGATCCAACCCCACATCTGCCGCCTCGAGGGCCTACGATGAAGCATTTCGCATGCTCGAAATCCCACCAATAATTTAGCCTTCACGTAGCATGCATCATCGTTAGCTTCGCCCCTTACACCATCGAGCTTGTCTAGCCACATCCCAACTCATTATTCCACGATTACTCTTGCTTCGTTTCCCACGTTTTTTCCACCGATGAGGCCTTGGCAGCAGGGGTGCCCAGGCAGGCCGTGTGGCTCGCTCATTGCTAACGATCGACGATCGTGTCTTTGATCGCGCTGCGCAATGAGTCCGCCTAGGCAAGCCTGAGCGTCGACATCCAACCCCACGTCTGCCGCCTCAAGGGGCTGCGAAGAAGCACTCCTCATGCTCGAAATCCCCCCAACGATTTGGCCCTTGCGTAGCATGCATCATTGTTAGCTTCATCGCCCACACCATCGAACTTGTCTAGCCACATCCCAGCTCATTATCCCACGATTATTCTCGCTTCGTTGCCCACCTTTTTCCCACTGATGAGGCCTTGGCAGTAGGGGTGACCAGATTGGCCGTGTGGCTCGCTCGTTGCTAACAGCCGATGATAGTGTCGTCGATCACGTTGCCCAACGAGTCCACCTAGGCAAGCTTGAGCATCGAGATCCAACCCCACGTCTGCTGCCACGAGGGCCTGCGATGAAGCACTCTGCATACTCGAAATCTCCCAAACAATTTGGCCCACACATAGCATGCATCATGCTTTGCTTCGCCACCCAAAACATCGGGCTTTTCTAGCCACATGCCAGCGCATTATCCTACTATTATTCTCGCTTCGTTGCCCACGTTTTTTCCACCGATGAGGCCTTGGCAGCAGGGGTGCCCAGGCTGGCCGTGTGGCTCGCTCGTTGCTAACGGCTGAAGATCGTGTCGTCGATCGCGCTGCGCAACGAGTCCGCCTAGGTAAGCCTGAGCGTCGAGATCCAACCCCACATCTGCCGCCTCGAGGGCCTATGATGAAGCACTTCGCATGCTCGAAATCTCCCCAATAATATGGCCTTCACGTAGCATGCATCATCGTTAGCTTCGCCCCCTACACCATTGAGCTTGTCTAGCCACATCCTAACTCATTATCCCACGATTATTCTTGCTTCGTTGCCCACGTTTTCCCCACCGATGAGGCCTTGGCAGTAGGAGTGCCCGGGCTGGCCGTGTGGCTCGCTCGTTGCTAACGGCTAACGATCGTGTCTTCGATCGCGCTGCGCAATGAGTCCACCTAGGCAAGCCTGAGCGTCGAGATCCAACCCCACGTCTGCCGCCTCAAGGGGCTGCGAAGAAGCACTCCTCATGCTCAAAATCCCCCCAACGATTTGGCCCTCGCGTAGCATGCATCATCGTTAGCTTCGTCACCCACACCATCGAGCTTGTCTAGCCACATCCCAGCTCATTATCCCACGATTATTCTCGCTTCGTTGCCCACGTTTTTCCCCTTGATGAGGCCTTGGCAGTAGGGGTGCCCAAGCTGGTCGTGTGGCTCGCTCTTTGCTAACGGCTGAAGATCGTGTCGTTGATCGCGCTGCGCAACGAGTCCGCCTAGGCAAGCCAGAGCGTCGAGATCCAACCCCACATCTGCCGCCTCGAGGGCCTACGATGAAGCACTTCGCATGCTCGAAACCCACCAATAATTTGGCCTTCACGTAGCATGCATCATCGTTAGCTTCGCCCCTTACACCATTGAGCTTGTCTAGCCACATCCCAACTCATTATCCCACGATTACTCTTGCTTCGTTTCCCACGTTTTTTCCACCGATGAGGCCTTGGCAGCAGGGGTGCCCAGGCTGGCCATGTGGCTCGCTCATTGCTAACGATCGACGATCGTGTCTTCGATCGCGCTGCGCAATAAGTCCGCCTAGGCAAGCCTGAGCGTCGACATCCAACCCCACGTCTGCCGCCTCAAGGGGCTGCGAAGAAGCACTCCTCATGCTCGAAATCCCCCCAACGATTTGGCCCTTGCGTAGCATGCATCATCGTTAGCTTCATCGCCCACACCATCGAACTTGTCTAGCCACATCCCAGCTTATTATCCCACGATTATTCTCGCTTCGTTGCCCACATTTTTCCCACTGATGAGGCCTTGGTAGTAGGGGTGACCAGCCTGGCCGTGTGGCTCGCTCGTTGCTAATAGCCGACGATAGTGCCGTCGATCACGCTGCCCAACGAGTCCACCTAGGCAAGCACGAGCGTCGAGATCCAACCCCACGTCTGCCGCCTCGAGGGCCTGCGATGAAGCATTCCGTATGCTCAAAATCCCCCCAATAATTTGGCCCTCACGTAGCATGCATCATGGTTTGCTTCGCCGCCCACAACATCGGGCTTCTCTAGCCACATCCCAGCTCATTATCCTACTATTATTCTCGCTTCGTTGCGCACGTTTTTCCCACCGATGAGGCCTTGGCAGCAGCGGTGCCCAGGCTGGCCGTGTGGCTCGCTCGTTGCTAACGGTCGACGATCGTGTCTTCGATCGTGCTGCGCAATGTGTCTGCCGCTTCGAGGGCCTGCGAAGAAGCAATCCTCATGCTTGAAATCCCCCCAATAATTTGGCCTTCACGTAGCATGCATCACCGTTAGCTTCGCCGACCACACCATCGAGCTTGTCTAGCCACATCCCAGCTCATTATCCCACGATTATTCTCGCTTCATTGCCCACGTTTTTCCCCTTGATAAGGCCTTGGCAGTAGTGGTGCCCAGGCTGGCCGTGTGGCTCGCTCGTTGCTAACAGCCGATGATAGTGTCGTCGATCACGCTGCCCAACGAGTCCACCTAGGCAAGCATGAGCATCGAGATCCAACCCCAGGTCTGCCGCCTCGAGGGCCTGCGATGAAGCACTACGCATGCTCGAAATCCCCCCAACAATTTGGCCCTCACGCAGCATGTATCATGGTTTGCTTCGCTGCCCATAACATCGAGCTTGTCAAGCCACATCCCAACTCATTAGCTTACGATTACTCTTGCTTCGTTGCCCACATTTTTCCCAGTGATGAGGCCATGGCAGCAGGGGTGCCTAGGCTGGCTGTGTGGCACGCTCGTTGCTAACGGCCGACGATCGTGTCGTCGATCGCGCTGCACAATGAGTTCGCTTAGGCAAGCCTGAGCGTCGAGATACATCCCCACATCTGCCGCCTCGAGGGCCTACAACGAAGCACTTCGCATGCTCGAAATCCCCCTAATGATTTGGCCCTCACGTAGCATTCATCATCATTAGCTTCGCCCCCTACACCATTGAGCTTGTCTAGCCACATCCCAACTCATTATCCCACGATTATTCTTGCTTCGTTGCCCACGTTTTTCCCACCGATGAGGCCTTGGCAGCCGGGGTGCCCAGGCTGGCCGTGTGGCTCGCTCGTTGCTAATGGCCAACGATCGTGTCTTCGATTGTGCTGCGCAATGAGTCTGCCTAGGCAAGCCTGAGCGTTGAGATCCAACACCACCTTTGCCGCCTCAAGGGCATGCGAAGAAGCACTCCTCAAGCTCGAAATCGCCCCAACGATTTGGCCCTCGCATAGCATGCATCATCGTTAGCTTCGCCACCCACACCATCGAGCTTGTCTAGCCATATCCCAGCTTATTATCCCACGATTATTCTCGCTTCGTTGCCCACGTTTTTCCCCTTGGTGAGGCCTTGGCAGTAGGGGTGCCCAAGCTGGCCGTGCTGCTCGCTCGTTGCTAACAGCCGACGATAGTGTCATCGATCACGCTGCGCAACGAGTTCGCCTAGGCAAGCCTGAGTGTCGAGATCCAACCCAACGTCTGCTGCCACGAGGGCCTACGACGAAGCACTTCGCATGCTCGAAATCCCCCCAACGATTTGGCCCTCACGTAGCATACATCATCGTTAGCTTCGCCGCCCACACCATCGAGCTTATCTAGCCACATCCACTCTCATTATCCCACGATTATTCTCGCTTCACTGCCCACGTTTTTCCCACCGATGAGGCCTCGGCAGTAGCGGTGACCAGGCTGGCCGTGTGGCTCACTCGTTGCTAATAGCCGACGATAGTGTCGTCGATCAGGCTACCCAACGAGTCCACCTAGGCAAGCTTGAGCGTCGAGATCCAACCCCACGTCTGCTGCCTCGAGGGCCTGCGATGAAGCACCTTGCATGCTCAAAATCCCCCCAACAATTTGGCCCTCACGTAGCATGTATCATGGTTTGCTTTACCGCCCAAAACATCAAGCTTGTCTAGCCATCCCAGCTCATTATCCTCTTATTATTCTCGCTTCGTTGCCCACGTTTTTCCCACCAATGAGGCCTTGGCAGCAGGGGTGCCCAGGCTGGCCGTGTGGCTCCCTCGTTGCTAGCGGCCGACGATCGTGTCTTCGATCACGCTGCGCAACGAGTCCGCCTAGCCAAGCCTGAGCGTCGAGATCCAACCCCGCGTCTACCGCCTCAAGGGCATATGAAGAAGCACTCCTCAAGCTCGAAATCGCCCCAACGATTTGGCCCTCGCATAGCATGCATCATCGTTAGCTTCGCCGCCCACACCATCGAGCTTGTCTAGCCACATCCCAGCTCATTATCCCACGATTATTCTCGCTTCGTTGCCCACATTTTTCCCCTTGATAAGGCCTTGGCAGTAGGGGTGCCTAGGCTGGCCGTGCTGCTCGCTCGTTGCTAACAACCGACGATAGTGTCATCGATCACGCTGCCCAACGAGTCCACCTAGGCAAGCATGAGCGTCGAGATCCAACCCCACCTCTGTCGCCTCGAGGTCCTGCGATGAAGCACTCCGCATGCTCAAAATCCCCCCAACAATTTGGCCCTCACTTAGCATGTATCATGGTTTGCTTTGTCGCCCACAACATCGAGCTTGTCTAGCCACATCCCAACTCATTATCTTTCGATTATTCCCCCTTCGTCGCCCACGTTTTTCCCACCGATGAGGTCTTGGCAGCAGGGGTGCCCTAGCTGGCCGTGTGGCTGGTTTGTTGCTAACGGCTGACGATGGTGTCGTCGATCGCACTGCACAACGAGTCCACCTAGGCAAGCCTCAGTGTCGAGATCCAACCCCACGTCTGCCGCCTAGAGGGCCTACGATGAAGCACTTCGTATGCTCAAAATCCCCCCAATAATTTGGCCTTTACGTAGCATGCATCATCGTTTACTTTCGCCCCCCACGCCATCGAGCTTGTCTAGCCACATCCCAGCTCATTATCCCACGATTACTCTCGCTTCTTTGCCCACATTTTTCCCTCCGATGAGTCCTTGGCAACAGGGGTGCCCAGGCTGGCTGTATGGCTCGCTCGTTGCTAACGGCCAACGATCGCGTCGTCGATCGCGCTGCGCAACGAGTTCGCCTAGGCAAGCCTGAGCGTCGAGATCCAACCCAACGTCTACTGCCTCGAGGGCCTACGACGAAGCAGTTCGCAAGCTCGAAATCCCCCCAACGATTTTGCCCTCACGTATCATGCATCATCGTTAGCTTCGCCGCCCACACCATTGAGCTTGTCTAGCCACATCCCAGCTCATTATCCCATGATTATTCTCGCTTCGTTGCCCACGTTTTTCCCACCGATGAGACCTTGGCAGCTGGAGTGCCCAGGCTGGCCGTGTGGCTCGCTCGTTGCTAACAGCCGACGATCATGTCGTCGATCGCGCTGCGCAATAAGTTCGCCTAGGCAAGCCTGAGCGTCGAGATCCATCCCCACATCTGCCGCCTCGAGGGCCTACAACGAAGCACTTCGCATGCTCGAAATCCCCCCAATGATTTGGCCCTCACGTAGCATTCATCATCATTAGCTTCGCCCCTTACACCATTGAGCTTGTCTAGCCACATCCCAACTCATTATCCCACGATTATTCTTGCTTCGTTGCCCACGTTTTTCCCACCAATGAGGCCTTGGTAGTCGGGGTGCCCAGGCCGGCCGTGTGGCTCGCTCGTTTCTAATGGCCAACGATCGTGTCTTCGATCGTGCTGCGCAATGAGTCTGCCTAGGCAAGCCTGAGCGTTGAGATCCAACCCCACCTTTGCCGCCTCAAGGGCATGCGAAGAAGCACTCCTCAAGCTCGAAATCGCCCCAACGATTTGGCCCTCGCATAGCATGCATCATCGTTAACTTCGCCACCCACACCATCGAGCTTGTCTAGCCATATCCCAGCTCATTATCCCACGATTATTCTCGCTTCGTTGCCCACGTTTTTCCCCTTGGTGAGGCCTTGGCAATAGGGGTGCCCAGGCTGGCCGTGCTGCTCGCTCGTTGCTAACAGCCAACGATAGTGTCATCGATCACGCTGCCCAACGAGTCCACCTAGGCAAGCATGAGCGTCGAGATCTAACCCCACCTCTGCAGCCTTGAGGGCCTGCGAATAAGCACTTCGCATGCTCGAAATCCCCCCAACGATTTGGCCCTCGTGTAGCATGCATCATCGTTAGCTTCGCCGCCCACACCATCGAGCTTGTCTAGCCACATCCTAGCTCATTATCCCATGATTATTCTTGCTTCGTTGCCCATGTTTTTCCTACCGATGAGGCCTTGGAGGTAGGGGTGCCCAGGCTGGCCGTGTGGCTCGCTCATTGCTAACAGTCGACGATCGTGTCGTCGATCGCGCTGTGTAACGAGTCCGCATAGGAACACCTGAGCGTCGCGATCCAACCCCACATCTGCCGCCTCAAGGGCCTACGATGAAGCATTCCGCATGCTCGAGATCCCCCCAACGATTTGGCCCACACGTCGCATACGTCATCATTAGCTTCGCCGCCCACACCGTCGAGCTTGTCTAGCCACATCCCAGCTCATTATCCCACGATTATTCTCGCATCGTTGCCCATGTTTTTCCCACCAATGTGGCCTTGGCAGTAGGGGTGCCCAAGCTGGCCGTGTGGCTCGCTCGTTGCTAACAGCCGACGATAGTGTCATCGATCACGCTGCCCAACGAGTCCACCTAGGCAGGCATGAGGATCGAGATCTAACCCCACGTCTGCCGCCTCGAGGGCCTGCGATGAAGCACTCCGCATGCTCGATATCCCCCCAACAATTTGGCCCTCACGTAGAATGCATCATCGCTAGCTTTGCCGCCCACACCATCGAGCTTGTTTTGCCACATCCCAGCTCATTATCCCACGATTATTCTCGCTTCGTTGCTCACGTTTTTCCCACCGATGAGGCCTTGGCAGTAGGGGTGCCAAGGCTGGCCGTGTGGCTCGCTCGTTGCTAACGGCCGACGATCGTGTCGTCAATCGCGCTGCGCAACGAGTCCGCCTAGGCAAGCCTGAGCGTCGAGATCCAGCCCCACATCTGCCGCCTCGAGGGCCTATGATGTAGCACTTCGTATGCTTGAAATCCCCCCAACGATTTGGCCCTCGCGTAGCATGCATCATCGTTCGCTTCGCCCCCCACACCATCGAGCTTTTCTAGCCATATCCCAGCTCATTATCCCACGATTACTCTCGCTTCTTTGCCCACATTTTTCCCTCCGATGAGGCCTTGGCAGCAGGGGTGCCCAGGCTGGCTGTGTGGCTCGCTCGTTGCTAACGACGAACGATCGCGTCGTCGATCGCGCTGCGCAACGAGTTCGCCTAGGCAAGCTTGAGCGTCGAGATCCAACCCAACGTCTGCTGCCTCGAGGGCCTACGACGAAGCAGTTCGCATGCTCGAAATCCCCCCAACGATTTTGCCCTCACGTAGCATGCATCATCGTTAGCTTCGCCGCCCACACCATCGAGCTTGTCTAGCCACATCCCAACTCGTTATCCCACGATTATTCTTGCTTCGTTGCTCACGTTTTTTCCACTGATGAGGCCTTCGCAGCAGGGGTGCCAAGGCTGGCCGTGTGGCTCACTCGTTGCTAACGACCGACGATCGTGTCGTCAATCGCGCTGCGCAACGAGTCCGCCTAGGCAAGCCTGAGCGTCGTGATCCAGCCCCACGTCTGCCGCCTCGAGGGCCTATGATGTAGCACTTCGCATGCTCGAAATCCCCCAATGATTTGGCCCTCGCGTAGCTTGCATCATCGTTCGCTTCGCCCCCCATACCATCGAGCTTGTCTAGCTACATCCCAGCTCATTATCCCACGATTATTCTTGCTTCGTTGCCCACGTTTTTCCCACCGATGAGGCCTTGGAAGCAGGGGTGCCCAGGCTGGCTGTGTGGCTCGCTCGTTGCTAACGGCGGACGATCGCGTCGTCGATCACACTGCGCAACGAGTTCGCCTAGGTAAGCCTGAGCGTCGAGATCCAACCCAACGTCTGCTGCCTCGAGGGCCTACGACAAAGCACTTCGCATGCTCGAAATCCCCCAACGATTTTGCCCTCACGTAGCATGCATCATCGTTACCTTCACCGCCCACACCATCGAGCTTGTCTAGCCAAATCCCAACTCATTATCCCACGATTATTCTTGCTTCGTTGCTCACGTTTTTCCCACTGATGAGGCCTTGGCAGCCGGGGTGCCCGGGTTGGCCGTGTGGCTCGCTTGTTGCTAACGGCCGACGATCGTGTCTTCGATCGCACTGCGCAAAGAGTCGGCCTAGGCAAGCTTGAGCGTCGAGATCCAACCCCTCGTCTGTCACTTCAAGGGCCTGCGAATAAGCACTTCGCATGCTCGAACTCCCCCCAACGATTTGGCCCTCGCGTAGCATGCATCATCGTTCGCTTCGCCCCCCACACCATCGAGCTTTTCTAGCCACATCCCAGCTCATTATCCCACGATTATTCTCGCTTCATTGCCCATGTTTTTCCCACCGATGAGGCCTTGGAGGCAGGGGTGACCAGGCTGGCCGTGTCGCTTGCTCGTTACTAACGGTCGACAATCGTGTCATCGATCGCGCTGTGCAACGAGTCCGCCTAGGAAAGCCTGAGCGTCAAGATCCAACCCCACATCTGCCACCTTGAGGGCCTGCGACGAAGCATTCCGCATGCTCGAAATCCCCCCAACGATTTGGCCCACACGTCGTATGCGTCATCGTTAGCTTCGCCGCCCATACCATCGAGCTTGTCTAGCCACAAACGAGCTCATTATCCCACGATTATTCTCGCTTCGTTGCCCACGTTTTTCCCACCGATGAGGCCTTGGCAGCAGGGGTGCCCAGGCTGGCCGTGTGGCTCGCTAGTTGCTAACGGTCGACGATCGTGTCTTCTATCGCGCTGCGCAACAAGTCCTCCTAGGCAAGCCTAAGCGTCGAGATCCAACCCCGCGTCTGCTACGTCAAGGGCTTACGAAGTAGCACTCCGCATTCTCGAAATCCCCCCAACGATTTGGCCCTCGCGTAGCATGCATCATCGTTCGCTTCGCCGCGCACACCATCGAGCTTGTCTAGCCACATCCCAGCTCATAATGCCACGATTATTCTCGCTTCGTTGCGCACATTTTTTCCCACTTATGAGGCCTTGGCAGTAGGGGTGCCCAGGCTGGCCGTGTGACTCGCTCGTTGCTAACGGACGACGATAGTGTCATCGATCACGCTGCACAACGAGTCCACCTAGGCAAGCCTAAGCGTCGAGATCAAACCCCACGTCTGCCGCCTCAAGGGCCCTACGAAGAAGCACTCCGCATTCTCGAAATCCCCCCAACGATTTGGCCCTCGCGTAGCATGCGTCATCATGAGCTTCGCCACCCACACCATCGAGCTTTTCTAGCCATATCCCAGCTCATTATCCCATGATTATTCTCACTTGGTTACCCACGTTTTTCCAACCAATGAGGTGTTGGCAGTAGGTGTGCCGAGGCTGGCCGTGTGGCTCACTCGTTTCTAACGGCCGACGATCGTGTCGTCAATCGCGCTGTGCAACGAGTCTGCCTAGGCAAGCATGAGCGTCAAGATCCAACCCCACGTCTGCCGCCCCGAGGGACTGCGACAAAGCACTCTGCATGCTCAAAATCCCCCCAACAATTTGACCCTCACGTAGCATGCATCATCGTTAGCTTCGTCGCCCACACCATCGTGCTTGTCTAGCCACATCGCAGCTCATTATCCCATGATTATTCTCGCTTGATTGCCCACGTTTTTTCCCACCGATGAGGCCTTGGCAGTAGGGGTCCCCAGGCTGGCCATGTGGCTCGCTCATTGCTAACGGATGACGATAGTATCATCGATCATGCTGCACAACGAGTCCACCTAGGCAAGCCTGAGTGTCGAGATCAAACCCCACGTCTGCCGCCTCCAGGGCCCTACGAAGAAGCACTCCGCATTCTCGAAATCCCCCCAACGATTTGGCTCTCGTGTAGCATGCATCATTGTTAGCTTCGCCGCCCACACCATCGAGCTTGTCTAGCCATATCCCAGCACATTATCCCACGATTATTCTCGCTTCGTTGCCCACGTTTTTTTCCACTGATGAGGCCTTGGCAGTAGGGGTGCCCAGGCTGGCCGTGTGGCTCGCTCGTTGCTAACTGTCGATGATCATGTCTTCGATCGCGCTGTGCAACGAGTCCACCGAGGCAAGCCTGAGTGTCGAGATCCAACCCCACGTCTGCCGCCTCAAGGGCCTGCGAAGAAGCACTCCGCATTCTCAAAATACCCCCAACGATTTGGCCCTCGCGCAGCATGCATCATCGTGAGCTTCGTCGCCCACACCATCGAGCATGTCTAGCCATATCCCAGCTCATTATCCCACGATTATTCTCACTTCGTTGCCCATATTTTTCCCACCGATGAGGCCTTTGTAGTTGGGGTGCCCAGGCTGGCCGTGTGGCTCGCTCATTGCTAACGGCAGGCGATCGTGTCATCGATCACGCTGCGCAACGAGTCCGCCTAGGCAAGCATGAGCGTCGAGATCCAACCCCACGTCTGCCACCTCGAGGGCCTCTGACGAAGTACTCTGCATGCTCAAAATCCCCCCAACAATTTGGCCCTCACGTAGCATGCATCATCGTTAGCTTCGCCGCCCACACCATCGTGCTTGTCTAGCCACATCCCAGCTCATTATCCCATGATTATTCTCGCTTCGTTGCCCACGTTTTTTCCCACCGATGAGGCCTTGGCAGTAGGGGTCCCTAGGCTGGCCGTGTGGCTCGCTCGTTGCTAACGGATGACGATAGTGTCATCGATCACGCTGCACAACGAGTCCACCTAGGCAAGCCTGAGCGTCGAGATCAAACCCCACGTCTGCCACCTCAAGGGCCTGCAATGAAGCACTCCGCATGCTCGAAATCCGCCCAACAATTGGGCAGCACGTAGCATGCATCATTGTTAGCTTTGCCCCCCACACCATCAAGCCTGTCTAGCCACATCCCAGGTCATTATCGCATGATTATTCTTACTTCGTTGCCCACATTTTTCCCACCGATGAGGCCTTGGCAGTAGGGGTGCCCAGGCTGGCCGTCTGGCTCGCTCGTTCCTAACGGCCGACGATCGTGTCTTCTATCGCGCTGTGCAACGAGTCCGCCTAGGCAAGCATGAGCGTCGAGATCCAACCCCACGTCTGCCGCCCCGAGGGCCTGCGACGAAGCACTCTGCATGCTTGAAATCCCCCCAACAATTTGGCCCTCACGTAGCATGCATCATCGTTAGCTTCGCCGCCCACACCATCGAGCTTGTCTAGCCAAATCCCAGCACATTATCCCACGATTATTCTTACTTCGTTGCCCACGTTTTCCCCACCAATGAGGCCTTGGCAGTAGGGGTGCCGAGGCTGGCCGTCTGGCTCGCTCGTTTCTAACGGCCGACGATCGTGTCGTCGATCGCGCTGCGCAATGAGTCCGCCTAGGCAAGCATGAGCGTCGAGATCCAACCCCACGTCTGTCTCCCCGATGGCCTTTGACGAAGCACTCCGCATGCTCGAAATCCCCCCAACAATTTGGCCCTCACATAGCATGCATCATCGTGAGCTTCGCCGCCCACTCCATCGAGCTTGTCTAGCCATATCCCAGCACATTATCCCACGATTATTCTCGCTTCGTTGCCCATGTTTTTCCCACCAATGAGGCCTTGGCAGTAGGGGTGCCGAGGCTGGCTGCCTGGCTCGCTCGTTTTTAACAGCCGACGATCGTGTTGTCGATCGCGCTGCATAATGAGTCAGCCTAGGCAAGCATGAGCGTCGAGATCCAACCCCACGTCTGCCGCCTCGAGGGCCTGCGACGAAGCACTCCGCAGGCTCGAAATTCCCCCAACTATTTGGCCCTCACGTAGCATGCATCATCGTTAGCTTCGCCGCCCACACCATCGAGCTTGTCTAGCCACATCCCAGCTCATTATCCCACGATTATTCTAGCTTCGTTGCCCACGTTTTTTCCCACCGATGAGGCCTTGGTAGTAGGGGTGCCCAGGCTGGCCGTGTGGCTCGCTCGTTGCTAACGGATGACGATAGTGTCATCGATCACACTGCACAACGAGTACACCAAGGAAAGCCTGAGCGTCGAGATCAAACCCTACGTCTGCCGCCTCGAGGGCTTACGATGAAGCACTCCGCATTCTCGAAATCACCCGAATGATTTGGCCCTCACGTAGCATGCATCATTGGTAGCTTCACCCCCCACACCATCAAGCTTGTCTAGCCACATCCCAGCTCATTATCCCATGATTATTCTGGCTTCATTGCCCACGTTTTTTCCCACCGATGAGGCCTTGGCAGTAGGGGTGCCCAGGCTTGCCGTGTGGCTCGCTCGTTGCTAACGGACCACGATAGTGTCATCGATCAAGCTGGACAACGAGTCCAGCTAGGCAAGCCTGAGCGTCGAGATCAAACCCCACGTCTACCGCCTCGAGGGCTTGCGATGAAGCACTCCGCATGCTCGAAATCCCCCAAATATTTGGCCCTCACGTAGCATGCATCATTGTTTGCTTCACAGCCCACACCATCGAGCATGTCTAGCCACATCCCAGCTCTTTTCTCATGATTATTCTCGCTTCGTTGCCCATGTTTTTCCCACCGATGAGGCCTTGGCAGCAGGGGTGCCCAGGCTGCCCCTATGGCTCGCTCGTTGCTAACGGCCGATGATCGTGTCATCAATCGCGCTGCGCAACGAGTATGACAGATAGTGTCGTCGATCACGCTGCACAACGAGTAGGCAAGCATGAGCGTGAAGATCAAACCCCACGTCCGCCGGCTCGAGGGCCTGCGACGAAGCACTCCGCATTCTCGAAATCCCCCCAACGATTTGGCCCTCACGTAGCATGCATCATCGTTAGCTTCGCCGCCCACACCATCGAGCTTGTCTAGCCACATCCCAGCTCATTATCTGACGATTATTCTCGCTCCATTGCCCACGTTTTTTCCCACTGATGAGGCCTTGGCAGTAGGGGTGCCCAGCCTGGCCGTGTGGCTCGCTCGTTGCTAACGGACGACGATAGTGTCATCGATCATGCTGCACCACGAGTCCACCTAGGCAAGCCTGAGCATCGAGAGCAAACCTCATGTCTATCGCCTCGAGGGCCGGCGATGAAGCACTCCGCATGCTCGAAATCCCCCAAACAATTTGGCCCTAAAGTAGCATGCATCATGGTTTGCTTCTTCGCCCACAACATCGAGCTAGTCTAGCCACATCCCAGCTCATTATCCTACGATTATTCTCGCTTTGTTGCCCACATTTTTCGCACCGATGAGGCCTTCACAGCAGGGGTGCCCCGGATGGCCGCGTGGCTCGCTCATTGCTAACGGTCGACGATCGTGTTGTCGATCGCACTGCGCAACGAGTCCGCCTAGGCAAGCCTGAGCGTCAAGATCCAGCCCCACATTTGATGCCTCGAGGGCCTACGATGAAGCACTTCGCATGCTCAAAATCCCCCCAATAATTTGGCCTTCACGTAGCATGCATCATCGTTATCTTCACCCCCCACACCATCGAGCTTGTCTAGCCATATCCCAGCTCATTATCGCATGATTATTCTCGCTTCGTTGCCCACGTTTTTCCCACAAATGAGGTCTTGGCAGCAGGGGTGCCCAAGCTGGCCGTGTGGATCACTCGTTGCTAATGGCCGACGATCGTGTCTTCATTCGCGCTGCGTAACGAGTTCGCCTAGGCAAGCCTGAGAGTCGAGATCCAACCCCACGTCTGCCGCCTCAAGGGCCTGCGAGGAAGCACTACGCATTCTCGAAATCCCCCCAACCATTTGGCTCTCGTGTAGCATGCATCATCGTTAGCTTCGCCGCCCACACATTCGAGCTTGTCTAGCCAAATCCTGGCACATTATCCCATGATTATTCTCACTTCGTTGCCCACGTTTTTCCCACCAATGAGGCCTTGGCAGTAGGGGTGCCGAGGCTGGCCATGTGGCTCGCTCGTTTCTAAGGGCCGACGATCGTGTCGTCGATCGCGCTGCGCAATGAGTCCGCCTAGGCAAGCATGAGCGTCGAGATGCAACCCCACATCTGCTACCCTGAGGGACTACGGCGAAGCACTCCGCATGCTCGAAATCCCCCCAACAATTTGGCCCTCATGTAGCATGCATCATCGTGAGCTTCGCCGCCCACACCATCGAGCTTGTCTAGCCATATCCCAGCACATTATCCCACGATTATTCTTGCTTCATTGCCCACGTTTTTCCCACCAATGAGGCCTTGGCAGTAGGGGTGCCGAGGCTGGCCGTTTGGCTCGCTCGTTTTTAACTGCTGACGATCCTGTCGTCGATCGCGCTGCATAATGAGTCCGCCTAGGCAAGCATGAGCGTCGAGATCCAACCCCACATCAGCCGCCTCGAGGGCCTGCGACGAAGCACTCCGCATGCTCGAAATCCCCCCAACGATTTGGCCCTCACGTAGCATGCATCATCATTAGCTTCGGCGCCCACACCATCGAGCTTGTCTAGCCACATCCCAGCTCATTATCCCACGATTATTCTGGCTTCATTGCCCACGTTTTTTCCCACCGATGAGCCCTTAGCAGTAGGGGTGCCCAGGCTGGCCGTGTGGCTCGCTCGTTGCTAACAGACCACGATAATGTCATCGATCAAGCTGCACAACCTGAGCGTCGAGATCAAACCCCACGTCTGCCGCCTCGAGGGCTTGCGATGAAGCACTCCGCATGCTCGAAATCCCCCCAAATATTTGGCCCTCACGTAGCATGCATCATTGTTTGCTTCACAGCCCACACCATCGAGCTTGTCTACCCACATCCCAGCTCTTTATCCCATGATTATTCTCGCTTCGTTGTCCATATTTTTCCTACCGATGAGGCCTTGGCAGCAGGGGTGCCTAGGTTAGCCGTGTGGCTCGCTCGTTGCTAACGTCCAACGATCGTGTCGTCGATCGTGCTGCGCAACGAGTCCGCTTAGGCAAGCCTGAATGTCGAGATCCAACCCAACGTCTGCTGCGTCGAGGGCCTACGATAAAGCACTCTGAATTCTCGAAATCCCCCGAACGATTTGGCCCTCAGGTAGCATGCATCATCGTTAGCTTCACTGCCCACACCATCCAGCTTGTCTAGCCAAATCCTGGCACATTATCCCATGATTATTCTCGCTTCGTTGCCCACGTTTTTCCCACCAATGAGGCCTTGGCAGTAGGGGTGCCGAGGCTGGCCATGTGGCTCGCCCGTTTCTAAGGGCCGACGATCGTGTCGTCGATCGCGCTGCGCAATGAGTCCGCCTAGGCAAGCATGAGCGTCGAGATCCAACCCCACGTCTGCCGCCCCGTGGGCCTACGATGAAGCACTCCGGATGCTCGAAATCCCCCCAACAATTTAGCCCTAACGTAGCATGCATCGTGGTTTGCTTCGCCGCCCACAACATCGAGCTAGTCTAGCCACATCCCAGCTCATTATCCTACGATTACTCTCGCTTCATTGCCCACATTTTACGCACCGATGAGGCCTTGGTAGCAGGGGTGCCCAGGATGGCCGCGTGGCTCGCTCATTGCTAACGGCCGACGACCGTGTTGTCGATCGCACTGCGCAATGAGTCCGCCTAGGCAAGCCTGAGCGTCGAGATCCAGCCCCACGTTTGTCGCCTCGAGGGCCTACGATGAAGCACTTCGCATGCTCGATATCCCCCCAATAATTTGGCCTTCACGTAGCATGCATAATCGTTAGCTTCGCCCCGCACACCATCGATCTTGTCTAGCCACATCCCAGCTCATTATCGCACGATTATTCTCGCTTCGTTGCCCACGTTTTTCCCACAGATGAGGCCTTGGCAGCAGGGGTGCCCAAGCTGGCCGTGTGGCTTGCTCATTGCTAACGGCCAACGATTGTGTCTTCGATCGCGCTGCGTAACGAGTCCGCCTAGGCAAGCATGAGCGTCGAGATCCAACCACACGTCTGTCGGCCCGAGGGCCTGCAACGAAGCACTCTGCATGCTCGAAATCCCCCCAACAATTTGGCCCTCACGTAGCATGCATCATTGTTTGCGTCGCAGCCCACACCACCGAGCTTGTCTAGCCATATCCCGGCTCATTATCCCACGATTATTCTCGCTTCGTTGCTCACGTTTTTTCCACTAATGAGGCCTTGGCAGTAGGGTGCCCAGGTTGGCCGTGTGGCTCGCTCGTTGCTAACGGTCGATGACCGTGTCGTCGATCGCGCTGCGCAACGAGTCCGCCTAGGCAAGCCTGAGCGTCGACATCCAACCCCACGTCTGCCGCCTTAAGGGCCTGCGAAGAAGCACTACGCATTCTCGAAATCCCCCCAACGATTTGGCCCTCACGTAGCATGCATCATCGTTAGCTTCGCCGCCTACACCATCGAGCTTGTCTAGCCACATCCCAGCTCATTATCCCATGATTATTCTCGCTTTGTTGCCCACGTTTTTCCCACCGATAAAGCCTTAGCAGCAGGGGTGCCAAGGCTGGCCGTGTGGCTCGCTCGTTGCTAACGACCGATGACAGTGTCTTCTATCGCGCTGCGCAACGAGTCCGCCTAGGCAAGCCTGAGCGTCGAGATCGAACCCCCCGTCTGCAGCCTCAACGGCCTGCGAAGAAGCACTCCGCATTCTCGAAATCCCCCCAACGATTTGGCCCTCGCGTAGCATGCATCTTCGCCACGCATACCATCGAGCTTGTCTAGCCATATCCCAGCTCATTATCCCACGATTATTCTCGCTTCGTTGCCCACGTTTTTCCCACCAATGAGGCCTTGGCAGTAGGGGTGCCGAGGCTGGCAGTGTGGCTCGCTCGTTTCTAACGGTCGACGATCGTGTCGTCGATCGCGCTGCGCAATGAGTCCGTCTAGGCAAGGATGAGCGTTGAGATCCAACCCCACGTCTGCCGCCCCGAGGGCCTGCGACGATGCACTACGCATTCTCGAAATCCCCCCAACAATTTGGCCTTCACGTAGCATGCATCATCGTTAGCTTTGCCGCCCACGCCATCGAGCTTGTCTAGCCACATCCCAGCTCATTATCCCACGATTATTCTGGCATCATTGCCCACGTTTTTTCCCACCGATGAGGCCTTGGCAGTAGGGGTGCCCAGGCTGGCCGTGTGGCTCGCTCGTTGCTAACGGACGACGATAGTGTCATCGATCACGCTGCACCACGAGTCCACCTAAGCAAGCCTGAGCATCGAGAGTAAACCTCACGTCTGTCGCCTCGAGGGCCGGCGATGAAGCACTCCGCATGCTCGAAATCCCCCAAACAATTTGGCCCTAACGTAGCATGCATCATGGTTTGCTTCTTCGCCCACAACATCGAGCTAGTCTAGCCACATCCCAGCTCATTGTCCTATGATTATTCTCGCTTCGTTGCCCATGTTTTTCGCACCGATGAGGCCTTTGCAGCAGGGGTGCCCCGGATGGCCGCGTGGCTCGCTCATGGCTAACGGTCGACGATCGTGTTGTCGATCGCACTACGCAACGAGTCCGCCTAGGCAAACCTGAGCGTCGAAATCCAGCCCCACGTTTGCCACCTCGAGGGCCTACGATGAAGCACTTCGCATGCTCGAAATCGCCCCAATAATTTGGCCTTCACGTAGCATGCATCATCGTTAGCTTAGCCCCCCACACCATCGAGCTTGTCTAGCCACATCCCAGCTCATTATCGCACGATTATTCTCGCTTCGTTGCCCACGTTTTTCCCACAGATGAGGTCTTCGCAGCAGGGGTGCCCAAGCTGGCCGTGTGGCTCGCTCGTTGCTAACGGCCGACGATCGTGTCTTCGATCGCGCTGCGTAATGAGTCCGCCTAGGCAATCCTGAGCGTCGACATCCAACCCCACGTCTGCCGCCTCAAGGGCCTGCAAAGAAGCACTACGCATTCTCGAAATCCCCCCAACGATTTGGCTCTCGTGTAGCATGCATCATTGTTAGCTTCGCCGCCCACATCATCGAGCTTGTCTAGCCATATCCCAGACAGCCTTCACGTAGCATGCATCATCGTTAGCTTCGCCGCCCACACCATCGAGCTTGTCTAGCCATATCCTAGCTCATTATCGCACAATTATTCTCGCTTCGTTGCCCACGTTTTTCCCATAGATGAGGTCTTGGCAGCAGGGGTGCCCAAGCTGGCCGTGTGGCTCGCTCGTTGCTAATGGTCGACGATCGTGTCTTCGTTCGCGCTGCGTAACGAGTTCGCCTAGGCAAGCCTGAGCGTCGAGATCCAGCCCCATGTTTGCCGCCTCGAGGGCCTACGATGAAGTACTCCGCATGCTCGAAATCCCCCCAAATATTTGGCCCTTACGTAGCATGCATCATTGTTTGCTTCGCAGCCCACATCGTCGAGCTTGTCTAGCCACATCCCAGATCTTTATCCCATGATTATTCTCGCTTCGTTGCCCACATTTTTCCCACCGATGAGGCCTTGGCAGCAGGAGTGCCCAGGCTGGCCGTGTGGCTCGCTCGTTGCGAACGTCCAACGATCGTGTCGTCGATCGCGCTGCGCAACGAGTCCGCCTAGGTAAGCCTGAATGTCGAGATCCAACCCAACGTCTGCTACGTCGAGGGCCTACGATAAAGCACTCCGCATGCTCGAAATCCCCCCAATGATTTGGCCATCAGGTAGCATGCATCATCGTTAGCTTCGCCGCCCACACCATCGAGCTTGTCTAGCCATATCCTAGCACATTATCCCACGATTATTCTCGCTTCATTGCCCACGTTTTTCCCACCAATGAGGCCTTGGCAGTAGGGGTGCCGAGCCTGGCCGTGTGGCTCGCTCGTTTCTAACGGTCGACTATCGTGTCGTCGATCGCGCTGCGCAATGAGTCCGCCTAGGGAAGCATGAGCGTCAAGATCCAACCCCACGTCTGCCTCCCCGAGGGCCTATGATGAAGCACTCCGCATGCTCGAAATCCCCCCAACAATTTGGCCCTCACATAGCATGCATCATCGTGAGCTTCGCCGCCCACACCATCGAGCTTGTCTAGCCATATCCCAGCACATTATCCCACGATTATTCTCGCTTCATTGCCCAAGTTTTTCCCTCCAATGAGGCCTTGGCAGTATGGGTGCCGAGGCTGGCCGTCTAGCTCGCTCGTTTTTAACGGCCGACGATCGTGTCGTCGATCGCGCTGCATAATGATTCTGCCTAGGCAAGCATGAGCGTCGAGATCCAACTCCACGTCTGCCGCCTCGAGGGCCTGCGACGAAGCACTCCGCAGGCTCGAAATCCCCCCAACTATTTGGCCCTCACGTAGCATGCATCATCGTTAGCTTCGCCGCCCATACCATCGAGCTTCTCTAGCCACATCCCAGCTCATTATCCCACGATTATTCTGGCTTCGTTGCCCACGTTTTTTCCCACCGATGAGTCCAACTAGGCAAGCCTGAGTGTCGAGATCAAACCCCACGTCCGCCACCTCGAGGGCCCTGCGAAGAACCACTCTGCATTCTCGAAATCCCACCAACGATTTGGCCCTCACGTAGCATGCATCATCATTAGCTTCGCCACCCACACCAACGAGCTTGTCTAGCCACATTCCAGCTCATTATCCCACGATTATTCTCGCTTCGTTGCCCCCGTTTTTTCCCACAGATGAGGCCTTGGCAGTAGGGGTGCCCATGCTGGCCGTGTGGCTCGCTCGTTGCTAACAGACGACGATAGTGTCATCGATCACGCTGCACAACGAGTCCACTTAGGCAAGCCTGAGCGTCGAGAGCAAACCTTTCGTCTGTCGCCTCGAGGGCTTGTGATGAAGCACTCTGCATGCTCGAAATCTCCCCAACAATTTGGCCCTCACGTAGCATGCATCATCGTGAGCTTCGCCGCCCACACCATCGACCTTGTCTAGCCATATCCCAGCACATTATCCCACGATGATTCTCGCTTTGTTGCCCACGTTTTTCCCACCAATGAGGCCTTGGCAGTAGGGGTGCCGAGGCTGGCCGTCTGGCTCGCTCGTTTTTAACGGTCGACGATCGTGTCGTCGATCGCGCTGCATAATGAGTCCGGCTAGGCAAGTATGAGCGTCGAGATCCAACCCCACATCTGCCGCCTCGAGGGCCTGCGACGAAGCAGTCCGCAGGCTCGAAATCCCCCCAACTATTTGGCCCTCACGTAGCATGCATCGTCGTTAGCTTCGCCGCCCACACTGTCGAGCTTGTCTAGCCACATCCCAGCTCATTATCCCACGATTATTCTGGCTTCATTGCCCACGTTTTTTCCCACTGATGAGGCCTTTGCAGTAGGGGTGCCCAGGTTGGCTGTGTGGCTCGCTCGTTGCTAACTGATGATGATAGTGTCATCGATAACGCTGCACAATGAGTCTAACTAGGCAAGCCTGAGCATCGAGATCAAACCCCACGTCTGCCACCTCGAGGGCCCTGCGAAGAAGCACTCCACATTCTCGAAATCCCCCCAACGATTTGGCCCTCACGGAGCGTGCATCATCGTTAGCTTCGCCACCCACACGATCGAGCTTGTCTAGCCACATTCCAGCTTATTATCCCACGATTATTCTCGCTTCGTTGCCCTCGTTTTTTCCCACATATGAGGCCTTGGCAGTAGGGGTGCCCATGCTGGCCGTGTGGCTCGCTCGTTGCTAACGGACGACGATAGTGTCATCGATCACGCTGCACAACGAGTCCACCTAGGCAAGCCTGAGTGTCGAGAGCAAACCTTACGTCTGTCGCCTCGAGGGCTTGCGATGAAGCACTCTGCATGCTCGAAATCCCCCCAATAATTTGGCCCTAACGTAGCATGCATCATGGTTTGCTTCGCAGCCCACAACATCGAGCTAGTCTAGCCACATCCCAGCTCATTATCCTATGATTATTCTCGCTTCGTTGCCCACATTTTTCGCAACAATGAGGCCTTGGCAGCAGGGGTGCCCAGGATGGCCGCGTGGCTCGCCTATTGCTAACGGCCGACGACCGTGTCGTCGATCGCACTGCGCAACGAGTCCGCCTAGGCAAGCCTGAGCGTCGCGATCCAGCCCCACGTTTGCTGCCTCGAAGGCCTACGATGAAGCACTTCGAATGCTCGAAATCCCCCCAATAATTTGGCCTTCACGTAGCATGCATCATCGTTAGCTTCGCCCCCTACACCATCGAGCTTGTCTAGCCACATCCCAGCTCATTATCGAACGATTATTCTCACTTCGTTGCGCACGTTTTTCCCACAGATGAGGTCTTGGCAGTAGGGGTGCCCAAGCTGGCCGTGTGGCTCGCTCGTTGCTAACGGCCGACGATAGTGTCTTCGATCGCACTACGTAATGAGTCCGCCTAGGCAATCCTAAGCGTCGACATCCAACCCCACATCTGCCGCCTCAACTGCCTGCGAAGAAGCACTAAGCATTCTCGAAATCCCCCCAACGATTTGGCTCTCGTGTAGCATGCATCATTGTTAGCTTTGCCGCCCACATCATTGAGCTTGTCTAGCCATATCCCAGCACATTATCCCACGATTATTCTCGCTTCGTTGCCCACGTTTTTCCCACCAATGAGGCCTTGGCAGTAGGGGTGCCGAGGCTTGCCGTGTGGCTCGCTCGTTTCTAACGGCCGACGATCGTGTCGTCGATCACGCTGCGCAATGAGTCCGTCTAGGCAAGGATAATCGTCGAGATCCAGCCCCATGTTTGCCGCCTCGAGGGCCTACGATGAAGCACTCCGCTTGCTCGAAATCCCTCCAACAATTTGGCCCCCACGTAGCATGCATCATCGTTAGCTTCGCCGCCCACACCATCGAGCTTGTCTAGCCATATCCCAGCTCATTATCGCACAATTATTCTCGCTTCGTTGCCCACATTTTTCCCATAGATGAGGTCTTGGCAGCAGGGGTGCCCAAGCTGGTCGTGTGGCTCGCTCGTTGCTAACGGTCGACGATCGTGTCTTCGTTCGCGTTGCGTAACGAGTTCGCCTAAGCAAGCCTGAGCGTCGAGGTCCAGCCCCATGTTTGCCGCCTCGAGGGCCTACGATGAAGCACTCCGCATGCTCGAAATCCCCCCAAATATTTGGCCCTTACGTAGCATGCATCATCGTTTGCTTTGCAGCCCACACCGTCGAGCTTGTCTAGCCACATCCCAGCTCTTTATCCCATGATTATTCTCGCTTCGTTGCCCACATTTTTCCCACCGATGAGGCCTTGGCAGCAGGGGTGCCCAGGCTAGCCGTGTGGCTCGCTCGTTGCTAACGTCCAACGATCGTGTCGTCGATCGCGCTGCGCAACGAGACCGCCTAGGCAAGCCTGAATGTCGAGATCCAACCCAACGTCTGCTCCGTCGAGGGCCTACGATAAAGCACTCCGCATGCTCGAAATCCCCCCAACGATTTGGCCCTCAGGTAGCATGCATCATCGTTAGCTTCGCCGCCCACACCATCGACCTTGTCTAGCCATATCCCAGCACATTATCCCACAATTATTCTCGCTTCATTGCCCATGTTTTTCCCACCAATGAGGCCTTGGCAGTAGGGGTGCCGAGGCTGGCCGTGTGGCTCGCTCATTTCTAACGGCCGACTATCGTGTCGTCGATCGCGCTGCGCAATGATTCCGCCTAGGGAAGCATGAGCGTCGAGATCCAACCCCATGTCTGCCGCCCCGAGGGCCTACGACGAGGCACTCCGCATGCGCGAAATCCCCCCAACAATTTGGCCCTCACATAGCATGCATCATCGTGAGCTTCGCCGCCCACACCATCGAGCTTGTCTAGCCATATCCCAGCACATTATCTCACGATTATTCTCGCTTCGTTGCCCACGTTTTTCCCTCCAATGAGGCCTTGGTAGTAGGGGTGCCGAGGCTGGCCGTCTAGCTCGCTCGTTTTTAACGGCCGACGATCGTGTCGTCGATCGCGCTGCATAATGAGTCTGCCTAGGCAAGCATGAGCGTCGAGATCCAACTCCATGTCTGCCGGCTCGAGGGCCTGCGACGAAGCACTCCGCAGGCTCGAAATCCCCCCAACTATTTGGCCCTCACGTAGCATGCATCATCGTTAGCTTCACCGCCCACACCATCGAGCTTGTCTAGCCATATCCCAGCTCATTATCCCATGATTATTCTGGCTTCGTTGCCCACGTTTTTTCCCACCGATGAGGCCTTGGCAGTAGGGGTGCCCAGGCTGGCCATGTGGCTCGCTCGTTGCTAACTGATGACGATAGTGTCATCGATAACGCTGCACAATGAGTCCAACTAGGCAAGCCTGAGCATCGAGATCAAACCCCACGTCCGCCACCTCGAGGGCCTTGCGAAGAACCACTCTGCATTCTCGAAATCTCCCCAACGATTTGGCCCTCACGTAGCAGGCATCATCGTTAGCTTCGCCACCCACACCAAAGAGCTTGTCTAGCCACATCCCAGCTCATTATCCCACGTTTTTCCCTCCAATGAGGCCTTGGCAGTAGGGGTGCCGAGGCTGGCCGTCTAGCTCGCTCGTTTTTAACGGCCGACGATCGTGTCGTCGATCGCGCTGCATAATGAGTCTGCCTAGGCAAGCATGAGCGTCGAGATCCAACTCCACGTCTGCCGCCTCGAGGGCCTGCGACGAAGCACTCCGCAGACTCGAAATCCCCCCAACTATTTGGCCCTCACGTAGCATGCATCATCGTTAGCTTCACCGCCCACACCATCGAGCTTGTCTAGCCATATCCCAGCTCATTATCCCACGATTATTCTGGCTTCGTTGCCCACGTTTTTTCCCACCGATGAGGCCTTGGCAGTAGGGGTGCCCAGGCTGGCCATGTGGCTCGCTCGTTGCTAACTGATGATGATAGTGTCATCGATAACACTGCACAATGAGTCCAACTAGGCAAGCCTGAGCGTCGAGATCAAACCCCACGTCCGCCACCTCGAGGGCCTTGCGAAGAACCACTCTGCATTCTCGAAATCTCCCCAACGATTTGGCCCTCACGTAGCATGCATCATCGTTAGCCTCGCCACCCACACCAAAGAGCTTGTCTAGCCAAATCCCAGCTTATTATCCCACGATTATTCTTGCTTGGTTGCCCTCGTTTTTTCCCACAGATGAGGCCTTGGCAGTAGGGGTGCCCATGCTGGCCGTGTGGCTCGCTCGTTGCTAACGGACGACGATAGTGTCATCGATCACGCTGCACAACGAGTCCGCCTAGGCAGGTATGAGCGTCGAGATCCAACCCCATGTCTGCCACCTCGAGGGCCTTCGACGAAGCACTCCGCATGCTCGAAATCCCCCCAACAATTTGGCCCTCACGTACCATGCATCATCGTGAGCTTCGCAGCCCACACCATCGAGCTTGTCTAGCCATATCCCAGCACATTATCCCACGATTATTCTCGCTTCGTTGCCCACGTTTTTCCCACCAATGAGGCCTTGGCAGTAGGGGTGCCGAGGCTGGCTGTCTAGCTCGTTCGTTTTTAACGTCCGACGATCATGTCGTCGATCGCGCTGCATAATGAGTCCGCCTAGGCAAGTATGAGCGTCGAGATCCAACCCCACGTCTGCCGCCTCGAGGGCCTACGACGAAGCACTCCGCAGGCTCAAAATCCCCCCAATTATTTGGCCCTCACGTAGCATGCATCATCGTTAGCTTCACCGCCCACACCATCGAGCTTGTCTAGCCACATCCCAGCTCATTATCCCACGATTATTCTGGCTTCGTTGCCCACGTTTTTTCCCACTGATGAGGCTTTGGCAGTAGGGGTGCTCAGGTTGGCTGTGTGGCTCGCTCGTTGCTAACTGATGATGATAGTGTCATCGAAAACGTTGCACAATGAGTCCAACTAGGCAAGCCTGAGCATCGAGATCAAACCCCACGTCTGCCACCTCGAGGGCCCTGCGAAGAAGCACTCCGCATTCTCGAAATCCCCCCAACGATTTGGCCCTCACGGAGCGTGCATCATCGTTAGCTTCGCCACCCACACGATCGAGCTTGTCTAGCCACATCCCAGCTCATTATCCCTCGATTATTCTCGCTTCGTTGCCCTCATTTTTTCCCACAGATGAGGCCTTGGCAGTAGGGGTGCCCATGCTGGCCGTGTGGCTCGCTCATTGCTAACAGACGACGATAGTGTCATCGATCACGCTGCACAACGAGTCCACCTAGGCAAGCCTGAGTGTCGAGAGCAAACCTTACATCTGTCGCCTCGAGGGCTTGCGATGAAGCACACTGCATGCTCGAAATCCCCCCAACAATTTGGCCCTAACGTAGCATGCATCATGGTTTGCTTCGCCGCCCACAACATCGAGCTAGTCTAGCCACATCCCAGCTCATTATCCTACGATTATTCTCGCTTCGTTGCCCACATTTTTTGCAACGATGAGGCCTTGGCAGCAGGGGTGCCCTGGATGGCCGCGTGGCTCGCCCATTGCTAACGGCCGATGACCGTGTCGTCGATCGCACTGCACAACGAGTCCGCCTAGGCAAGCCTGAGCGTCGAGATCCAGCCCCACGTTTGTCGCCTCGAGGGCCTACGATGAAGCACTTCGCATGCTCGAAATGCCCCCAATAATTTGGCCTTCACGTAGCATGCATCATCGTTAGCTTCACCCCCCACACCATCGAGCTTGTCTAGCCACATCCCAGCTCATTATCGCATGATTATTCTCGCTTCCTTGCCCACATTTTTCCCACAGATGAGGCCTTGGCAGCAGGGGTGCCCAAGCTGGCCGTGTGGCTCGCTCGTTGCTAACGATCGACGATCGTGTCTTCGATCATGCTGCGTAACGAGTCCGCCTAGGATAGCCTGAGCGTCGACATCCAACCCCACGTCTGCCGCCTCGAGGGCCTACGAAGAAGCACTCCGCATTCTCGAAATCCCCCCAATGATTTGGCCCTCACGTAGCATGCATCATCGTTAGCTTCGCCGCCCACACCATCAAGCTTGTCTAGCCACATCCCAGCTCATTATCCCACGATTATTCTCGCTTTGTTGCCCACGTTTTTTCCCACCGATGAGGCCTTGGCAGCAGGGGTCCCCAGGATGGCCGCGTGGCTCGCTCGTTGCTAACGGCCGACGATCGTGTTATCGATCGCACTGCGCAATGAGTCCGCCTAGGCCACCCTGAGCGTCGAGATCCAACCCCACGTCTGCCGCCTCGAGGGCCTACGATGAAGCACTTCGAATGCTCGAAATCGCCCCAATAATTTGGCCTTCACGTAGCATGCATCACCGTTAGCTTCGCCCCCCACACCATCAAGCTTGTCTAGCCACATCCCCGCTCATTATCCCACGATTATTCTCGCTTTGTTGCCCACGTTTTTTCCCACCGATGAGGCCTTGGCAGCAGGGGTCCCCAGGATGGCCGCGTGGCTCGCTCGTTGCTAACGGCCGACGATCGTGTTATCGATCGCACTGCGCAATGAGTCCGCCTAGGCCACCCTGAGCGTCGAGATCCAACCCCACGTCTGCCGCCTCGAGGGCCTACGATGAAGCACTTCGAATGCTCGAAATCGCCCCAATAATTTGGCCTTCACGTAGCATGCATCACCGTTAGCTTCGCCCCCCACACCATCAAGCTTGTCTAGCCACATCCCAGCTCATTATCCCACGATTATTCTCGCTTTGTTGCCCACGTTTTTTCCCACTGATGAGGCCTTGGCAGCAGGGGTCCCCAGAATGGCCGCGTGGCTCGCTCGTTGCTAACGGCCGACGATCGTGTTTTCGATCGCACTGCGCAACGAGTTTGCCTAGGCAAGCCTGAGTGTCGAGATCCAACCCCACGTCCGCCGCCTCAAGGGCCTGCGAAGAAACACTCCGCATTCTTGAAATCCCCCCAACGATTTGGCCCTCGCGTAGCATGAATCATCGTGAGCTTCGTCGCCCACATCATCGAGCTTGTCTAGCCACATCCCAGCTTATTATCGCACGATTATTCTCGCTTCATTGCCCACGTCTTTCCCACCGATGAGGCCTTGGCAGCAGGGGTGCCACGGCTGGCCGTGTGGCTCACTCGTACCTAATGGCCGACGATCATGTCTTCGATCGCGCTGCGCAACGTGCCCGCCTAGGTAAGACTGAGCGTCGAGATCCAACCACACGTCTGCCGCCTCAACGGCCTGCGAATAAGCACTTCGCATTCTCGAAATCCCCCTAACGATTTGGCCCTCGCGTAGCATGCATCATCATGAGCTTCGCCGCCCACACCATCGAGCTTGCCTAGCCATATCCCAGCTCATTATCCCACGATTATTCTCGCTTCGTTGCCCACGTTTTTCCCACCAATGAGGCCTTGGCAGTAGGGGTGCCAAGGCTGGCCGTGTGGCTCGCTCGTTGCTAACGGCTTACGATCGTGTCATCGATCGCGCTGCGCAACGAGTCCGCCTAGGCAAGCATGAGCGTCGAGATCAAACCTCATGTCTGCCGCCTCGAGGGCCTGCGGTGAAGCTCTCCGCATTCTCGAAATCCCCCCAACGATTTGACCCTTGCGTAGCATGCATCATCGCTAGCTTCACCGCCCACTCCATCGAGCTTGTCTAGCCACATCCCAGCTCATTATCCCACGATTATTCTCACTTCGTTGCCCATGCTTTTCCCACCGATGAGGCCTTGGCAGTAGGGGTGCCGAGGCTGGCCGTGTGGCTAGTTCGTTGCTAATAACCGACGATAGTGTCGTCGGTCACGCTGCCCAACGACTCCACCTAGGCAAGCATGAGCATCGAGATCCAACCCCGCGTCTGTTGCCTCGAGGGCCTGCGATGAAGCATTCCGCATGCTCGAAATCCCCCCAACAATTTGGCCCTCACGTAACATGCATCATGGTTTGCTTCACCGCCCACAACATCGAGCTAGTCTAGCCACATCCCTGCTCATTATCCTACGATTATTCTCGCTTCGTTGCCCACATTTTTCCCACCGATGAGGCCTTGGCCGCAGGGGTGCCGAGGCTGAATGCGTGGCTCGCTCGTTGCTAACGGCTGACGATCGTGTTGTCGATCGCACTGTGCAACGAGTCTGCCTAGGCCACCCTGAGCGTCGAGATCCAACCCCACGTCTGCCGCCTCGAGGGCCTACGATGAAGCACTTCGCATGCTCGAAATCGCCCCAATAATTTGGCCTTCACGTAGCATGCATCACCGTTAGCTTCGCCCCCCACACCATCAAGCTTGTCTAGCCACATCCCAGCTCATTATTCCATGATTATTCTCGCTTTGTTGCCCACGTTTTTTCCCACTGATGAGGCCTTGGCAGCAGGGGTCCCCAGGATGGTCGCGTGGCTCGCTCGTTGCTAACGTCCGACGATCGTGTTTTCGATCGCACTGCGCAACGAGTTTGCCTAGGCAAGCCTGAGTGTCGAGATCCAACCCCACGTCCGCCACCTCAAGGGCCTGCGAAGAAACACTCCGCATTCTCGAAATCCCCCCAACGATTTGGCCCTCGCGTAGCATGAATCATCGTGAGCTTCGTCGCCTACATCATCGAGCTTGTCTAACCACATCCCAGCTTATTATCGCACGATTATTCTCGCTTCATTGCCCACGTCTTTCCCACCGATGAGGCCTTGGCAGCAGGGGTGCCACGGCTGGCCGTGTGGCTCACTCGTACCTAATGGCCGACGATCGTGTCTTCGATCGCGCTGCGCAACGAGCCTACCTAGGTAAGACTGAGCGTCGAGATCCAACCACACGTCTGTCGCCTCAACGGCCTGCGAATAAGCACTCCGCATTCTCGAAATCTCCCTAACGATTTGGCCCTCGCGTAGCATGCATCATCATGAGCTTCGCCGCCCACACCATCGAGCTTGCCTAGCCATATCCCAGCTCATTATCCCACGATTATTCTCGCTTCGTTACCCACGTTTTTCCCACCAATGAGGCCTTGGCAGTAGGGGTGCCAAGGCTGGCCGTGTGGCTCGCTCGTTGCTAACGGCTTATGATCGTGTCATCGATCGCGCTGCGCAACGAGTCCGCCTAGGCAAGCATGAGCGTCGAGATCAAACCTCATGTCTGCCGCCTCGAGGGCCTGCGGTGAAGCACTCCGCATTCTCGAAATCCCCCCAACGATTTGACCCTTGCGTAGCATGCATCATCGCTAGCTTCACCGCCCACTCCATCGAGCTTGTCTAGCCACATCCCAGCTCATTATCCCACGATTATTCTCACTTCGTTGCCCATGCTTTTCCCACCGATGAGGCCTTGGCAGTAGGGGTGCCGAGGCTGGCCGTGTGGCTAGTTCGTTGGTAATCACTGACGATAGTGTCGTCGATCACGCTGCCCAACGACTCCACCTCGGCAAGCATGAGCGTCGAGATCCAACCCCACGTCTGCTGCCTCGAGGGCTTGCGATGAAGCACTCCGCATGCTCGAAATCCCTCCAACAATTTGGCCCTCACGTAGCATGCATCATGGTTTGCTTCGCCGCCCATAACATCGAGCTAGTCTAGCCACATCCCTGCTCATTATCCTACGATTATTCTCGCTTCGTTGCCCACATTTTTCTCACCGATGAGGCCTTGGCAGCAGGGGTGCCGAGGCTGAATGTGTGGCTCGCTCGTTGCTAACGGCCGATGATCATGTTGTCGATCGCACTGCAAAACGAGTCCGCTTAGGCCAGCCTGAGCGTCGAGATCCAACCCCACGTCTACCGCCTCGAGGGCCTACGATGAAGCACTTCGCATGCTCAAAATCCCCCCAATAAGTTGGCCTTCACGTAGCATGCATCATCGTTAGCTTCGCCCCCCACACCATCAAGCTTGTCTACCCACATCCCAGCTCATTATCCCACGATTATTCTCGCTTCGTTGCCCACGTTTTTCCCACCGATGAGGCCTTGGCAGCAGGGGTGCCCAGGCTGGCCGTGTGGCTCGCTCGTTGCTAACGGCCGACGATCGTGTCTTCGATTGCGCTGCGCAACGAGTCCGCCTAGGCAAGCTTGAGCATCGAGATCCAACCCCACATCTGCTGCCTCAAGGGCCTGCGAAGAAGCTCTCCGCATTCTCGAAATCCCCCCAACGATTTGGCCCTCGCGTAGCATGCATCATCGTGAGCTTCGCCTCCCACACCATCGAGCTTGTCTAGCCATATCCTAGCTCATTATCCCACAATTATTCTCGCTTCGTTGCCCATGTTTTTCCCACCGATGAGGCCTTGGCAGTCGGGGTGCCAAGGCTGGCCGTGTGGCTCGCTCTTTGCTAATAGCCGACGATCGTGTCGTTGATCGCGCTGCGCAACGAGTCCGCATAGGCAGGCATGAGCATCGAGATCAAACCCCACCTCTGCCGCCTCGAGGGCCAACGATGAAGCACTTCGCATGCTCGAAATCCCCCCAATAAGTTGGCCTTCATGTAGCATGCATCATCGTTAGCTTCGCCCCCCACACCATCAAGATTGTCTAGCCACATCCCGGCTCATTATCCCACGATTATTCTCGCTTCGTTGCCCACGTTTTTCCTACCGATGAGGCCCTGGCAGCAGGGGTGCCTAGGCTGGCCGTGTGGCTCGCTCGTTTCTAACGGCCGACGATTGTGTCGTCGATCGCGCTGCGCAATGAGTTCGCCTACGCAAGCCTGAGCGTCGAGATCCAACCCAACGTCTGCTGCCTCGAGTGCCTACGACGAAGCACTCCGCATGCTCGAAATCCCCCCAACGAATTGGCCCTCACGTAGCATGCATCATCGTTAGCTTCGCCGCTCACACCATCGAGCTTGTCTAGCCATATCCCAGCACATTATCCCACGATTATTCTCGCTTCGTTGCCGACATTTTTCCCATCGGTGAGGCCTTGGCAGCAGGGGTGCCCAGGCTGGCCGTGGGGCTAGCTCGTTGCTAATGGCCGACGATCGTGTCGTCGATCGCGCTGCGCAACTAGTCCGCCTAGGCAAGCCTGAGCGTCGAGATCTAACCCCACGTCTGTCGCCTCGAGGGCTTGCGAAGAAGCACTCCGCATGCACGAAATCCCCCCAACAATTTGGCCCTCACATAGCATGCATCATCGTTACCTTCGCCGCCTACACCATCGAGCTTGTTTAGCCACATCCTAGCTCATTATCCCATGATTATTCTCGCTTCCTTGCCGATGTTTTTCCCACCGATGAGGCCTTGGCAGTAGGGGTGCCCAGGCTGGTCGTATGGCTTGCTCATTGCTAAAGGCCGATGATATTTTCGTCGATCACGCTGCACAACGAGTCAACCTAGGCAAGCCTGAGTGTCGAGATCTAACCCCACATCTGTCGCCTAGAGGGCCTGTGATGAAGCACTCCGCATGCTCGAAATCCCCCCAACAATTTGGCCCCCACGTAGCATGAATGATGGTTTGCTTCGCTACCAACAACATCGAGCTTGTCTAGCCACATCCCAGCTCATTATCCCATGATTATTCTCACTTCATTGCCCATGTTTTTCCCACCGATGAGGCCTTGGCAGCAGGGGTGCCCAGGCTGGCCGTGTGGCTAGCTCGTTGCTAAAGGCCGACGATCGTGTCGTCGATCGCGTTGCGCAACAAGTTCGCCTAGGCAAGCCTGAGCGTCGAGATCCAACCCCACGTCTGTCGCCTCGAGGGCTTGTGATGAAGCTCTACGCATGCACGAAATCCCCCCAACAATTTGGCCCTCACGTAGCATGAATCATGGTTTTCTTCGCCGCCCACAACATCGAGCTTGTCTAGCCACATCCCAGCTCATTATCCCACGATTATTCTCGCTTCGTTGCCGGCATTTTTCCCACCGATGAGGCCTTGGCAGCAGGGATGCCGAGGCTGGCCTTGTGGCTCGCTCGTTGCTAACGGCCGACGATCATGTCGTCGATCGCGCTGCGCAACTAGTCCGCCTAGGCAAGCCTGAGCTTCGAGATCCACCACCACGTCTGCCACCTCGAGGGCCTACGATGAAGCACTTCTCATGCTAGAAATCCCACCAATAATTTGGCCTTCACATGGCATGCATCATCGTTTACTTTCGCCCCCCACACCATCCAGCTTGTCTAGCCACATCCCAGCTCATTATCCCACTATTATTCTCGCTTAGTTGCCTACAATTTCCCACCGATGAGGCCATGGCAGCAAGGGTTCCTAGGCTGGCCATGTGGCTCGCTCGTTGCTAACAGCCGACGATCGTGTCGTCGATCGCGCTGCGCAACGAGTTCGCCTACGCAAGCCTGAGCGTCGAGATCCAACCCAATGTCTGCTGCCTCGAGCGCCTACGACGAAGCACTCCGCATGCTCGAAATCCCCCCAACGAATTGGCCGTCACGTAGCATGCATCATCGTTAGCTTCGTCGCCCACACCATCGAGCTTGTCTAGCCATATCCCAGCTCATTATCCCACGATTATTCTCGCTTCATTGCCGACGTTTTTCCCATCGGTGAGGCCTTGGTAGCAGGGGTGCCCAGGCTGGCTGTGTGGCTAGCTCGTTGCTAATGGCCGACGATCGTGTCGTCGATCGCGCTGCGCAACAAGTCCGCCTAGGCAAGCCTGAGCGTCGAGATCCAACCCCACGTCTGTCGCCTCGAGGGCTTGTGATGAAGCTCTCCGCATGCACGAAATCCCCCCAACAATTTGGCCCTCACGTAGCATGAATCATGGTTTTCTTCGCCGCCCACAACATCGAGCTTGTCTAGCCACATCCCAGCTCATTATCCCACGATTATTCTCGCTTCGTTGCCGGCATTTTTCCCACCGATGAGGCCTTGGCAGCAGGGGTGCCGAGGCTGGCCGTGTGGCTCGCTCGTTTCTAACGGCCGACGATCATGTCGTCGATCGCGCTGCGCAACTAGTCCGCCTAGGCAAGCCTGAGCTTCGAGATCCAACACCACGTCTGCCACCTCGAGCGTCTACGATGAAGCACTTCTCATGCTAGAAATCCCACCAATAATTTGGCCTTCCCATGGCATGCATCATCGTTTACTTTCGCCCCCCACACCATCCAGCTTGTCTAGCCACATCCCAGCTCATTATCCCACTATTATTCTCGCTTCGTTGCCTACATTTTCCCACCGATGAGGCCATGGCAGCAAGGGTTCCTAGGCTGGCCGTGTGGCCCGCTCGTTTCTAACGGCCGACGATCGTGTCGTCGATCGCGCTGCGTAACAAGTTCGCCTACGCAAGCCTGAGCGTCGAGATCCAACCAAACGTCTGCTGCCTCGAGCCCCTACGACGAAGCACTCCGCATGCTCGAAATCCCCCCAACGAATTGCCCCTCATGTAGCATGCATCATCGTGAGCTTCGCCGTCCACGCCATCGAGCTTATCTAGCCATATCCCAGCTCATTATCCCACGATTATTCTCGCTTCGTTGCCCACGTTTTTCCCACCAATGAGGCCTTGGCAGTAGGGGTGCCAAGGCTGGCCGTGTGGCTCGCTCTTTGCTAATGGCCGACGATCGTGTCGTCGATCGCGCTGCGCAACGTGTCCGCCTAGGCAGGCATGAGCATTGAGATCAAACCCCACGTCTGCCGCCTCGAGGGCCTACGATGAAGCACTCCGCATGCTTGAAATCCCCCCAACAATTTGGCCCTCACGTAGCATGAATCATGGTCTGCTTCGCCACCTACAACATCGAGCTTGTCTGCCCACATCCCAGCTCATTATCCTACGATTATTCTCACTTCGTTGCCCATGTTTTTCCCACCGATGAGGCCTTGGCAGCAGGGGTGCCCAGGCTGGCCGTGTGGCTCGCTCGTTGCTAATGGCCGACGATTGTGTCGTCGATCGTGCTGCGCAACGAGTCCGCCTAGGCAAGCCTGAGCGTCGAGATCCAACCCCACGTCTGTCACCTCGAGGGCCTGTGATGAAGCACTCCGCATGCTCGAAATCCCCCAAATAATTTGGCCCTCACGTAGCATGAATCATGGTTTGCTTCGCCGCCCACAACATCGAGCTTGTCTAGGCACATCCTAGCTCATTATCCCACGATTTTTCTTGCTTCGTTGCCGATGTTTTTCCTACCGATGAGGCCTTGGCAGCAGGGGTGCCCAAGCTGGCCGTGTGGCTCGCTCATTGCTAACGGCCGACGATCGTGTCATCGATCGCGCTGCGCAACTAGTCCGCCTAGGCAAGCTTGAGCGTCGAGATCCAACACCACGTCTGCCACCTCGAGGGCCTACGATAAAGCGCTTCGCATGCTCGAAATCCCCCCAATAATTTGGCCTTCACGTAGCATGCATTATCGTTTACTTTCGCCACCCACACCATCGAGCTTGTCGAGCCACATCCCAGCTCATTATCCCACTATTATTCTCGCTTCGTTGCCCACGTTTTTACCCTTGATGAGGCCTTGGCAGAAGGGGTGCCCAGGCTGGCCGCGTGGCTCGCTCGTTGCTAACGGCCGACGATCATGTCGTTGATCGCGCTGCGCAACGAGTCCGCCTAGGCAAGCCTGAGCGTCGAGATCCAAGCCCACGTCTGTCGCCCTGAGGGCCTGTGATGAAGCACTCCGCATGCTCGAAATCCCCCAAACAATTTGGCCCTCACGTAGCATGAATCATGGTTTGCTTCGCCGCCCACAACATCGAGCTTGTCTAGCCACATCCCAGCTCATTATCCCACGATTATTCTCGCTTCGTTGCCGACGTTTTTTCTATCAATCAAGCCTTGGCCGTAGGGGTGCCCAAGCTGCCGGTGTGGCTCGCTCGTTGCTAACAGTCGACGATAGTGTCGTCGATCACGCTACCCAATGAGTCCACCTAGGCAAGACTGAGCGTCGAGATCCAACCCCATGTCTGTCGCCTCGAGGGCCTGTGATGAAGCACTCCGCATGCTCGAAATCCCCCCAATAATTTGGCCCTCACGTAGCATGAATCATGGTTTGCTTCGCCGCCCACAACATCGAGCTTGTCTAGCCACATCCCAGCTCATTATCCTATGATTATTCTCACTTCGTTTCCCATATTTTTCCCACCGATGAGGCCTTGGCAGCAGGGGTGCCCAGGCTGGCCGTGTGGCTCGCTCGTTGCTAACGGCCGACGATCTTGTCGTCAATCGCGCTGCGCAACGAGTCCGCCTAGGCAAGCCTGTGCGTCGAGATCCAACCCCACGTCTATCGCCTCCAGGGCATTTGATGAAGCACTCCACATGCTCGAAATGCCCCCAACAATTTTGCCCTCACGTAGCATGAATCATGGTGTGCTTTGCCGCCCACAACATCGAGCTTGTCTAGCCACATCCCAGCTCATTATCCCACGATTATCTCACTTCATTGCCGACGTTTTTTCCACCGATGAGGCCTTGGCAGCAGGGGTGCCCAGGCTGGCCGTGTGGCTCGCTCATTTCTAACGGCCGACGACCGTGTCATCGATCGCGCTGCGCAACTAGTCCGCCTAGGCAAGCCTGAGCGTCGAGATCCAACACCACGTCTGCCGCCTCGAGGGCCTACGATGAAGCACTTCGCATGCTCGAAATCCCCCCAATAATTTGGCCTTCACGTAGCATGCATCATCGTTTACTTTCGCCCACTAAACCATCGAGCTTGTCGAGCCACATCCCAGCTCATTATCCCACTATTGTTCTCGCTTCGTTGTCCATGTTTTTCCCACCAATGAGGCCTTGGCAGCAGGGGTGCCCAGGCTGGCCGTGTGGCTCGCTCGTTGCTAACGGCCGACGATCGTGTCGTCGGTTGCGCTACACAACGAGTCCGCCTAGCCAAGTCTGAGCGTCGAGATCCAACCCCACGTCTGTCGCCTCGAGGGCCTGTGATGAAGCACTCTGCATACTTGAAATCCCCCCAACAATTTGGCCCTCACATAGCATGAATCATGGTTTGCTTCGCCGCCCACAACATCGAGCTTGTGTAGCCACATCCCAGCTCATTATCGCACGATTATTCTCGCTTCATTGCTGAAGTTTTTCCCACCAATAAGGCCTTGGCCGCAGGGGTGCCCAGGCAGCCGGTGTGGCTCGCTCGTTGCTAACAGTCGACGATAGTGTCGTCGATCACGCTGCCCAACGAGTCCACCTAGGCAAGCCTGAGCGTCGAGATCCAACCCCATGTCTGCCGCCTCGAGGGCCTGTGATGAAGCACTCCGCATGCTCAAAATATCCCCAACAATTTGGCCCTCACGTAGCATGAATCATGGTTTGCTTCGCCGCCCACAACATCGAGCTTGTCTAGCCACATCCCAGCTCATTATCCCACGATTATTCTAGCTTCATTGCCGACGTCTTTCCCACCGATGAGGCCTTGGCAGCAGGGGTGCCCATGCTGGCCGTGTGGCTCGCTCATTGCTAACGGCCAACGATCTTGTCGTCAATCGCGCTGCGCAACGAGTCCGCCTAGGCAAGCCTGAGCGTCGAGATCTAACCCCACGTCTGTCGCCTCGAGGGCATGTGATGAAGCACTCCGCATGCTCGAAATCCCCCCAACAATTTTGCCCTCACGTAGCATGAATCATGCTTTGCTTTGCCGCCCACAACATCGAGCTTGTCTAGCCACATCCCAGCTCATTATCCCACGATTATTCTCGCTTCATTGCCGACGTCTTTCCCACCGATGAGGCCTTGGCAGCAGGGGTGCCCATGCTGGCCGTGTGGCTCGCTCATTGCTAACGGCTGACGATCGTGTCATCGATCGCGCTGCGCAACTAGTCCGCCTAGGCAAGCCTGAGCGTCGAGATCCAACACCACGTCTGCCGCGTCAAGGGCCTACGATGAAGCACTTCGCATGCTCGAATTCCCCCCAATCATTTGGCCTTCACGTAGCATGCATCATCGTTTACTTTCGCCCCCCACACCATCGAGCTTGTCTAGCCACATCCCAACTCATTATCCCACTATTATTCTCGCTTCGTTGCCCATGTTTTTCCCACCGATGAGGCCTTGGCAGCAAGGGTACCCAGGCTGGTCGTGTGGCTCGCTCATTGCTAACGACTGACGATCGTGTCATCGATCGCGCTGTGCAACTAATCCGCCTAGGCAAGCCTGAGCGTCGAGATCCAACACCACGTCTGCTGCCTCGAGGGCCTACGATGAAGCACTTCGCATGCTCGAAATCCCCCCAATAATTTGGCCTTGACGTACCATGCATCATCGTTTACTTTTGCCCCCCACATCATCGAGCTTGTCCAGCCACATCCCAGCTCATTATCCCACAATTATTCTCGCTTCGTTGCCCATGTTTTTCCCACCGATGAGGCCTTGGCAGCAGGGGTGCCCAGGCTGGCCGTATGGCTCGCTCGTTGCTAACGGCCGATGATCGTGTCGTCCATCGCGCTGCGCAACGAGTCCGCCTAGGCTAGCCTGATGGTCGCGATCCAACCCCACGTCTGCCGCCTCGTGGGCCTGCGATGAAGCACTCTGCATGCTCGAAATCCCCTTAAAAATTTGGCCCTCACGTAGCATGAATCATGGTTTGCTTCACCGCCCACAACATCGAGCTTGTCTAGCCACATCCCAGCTCATTATCCTACGATTATTCTCACTTCGTTGCCCATGTTTTTCCCACCGATGAGGCCTTGGCAGCAGGGGTGCCCAGGCTGGCCGTGTGGCTCGCTCGTTGCTAATGGCCGATGATCGTGTCGTCGATCGCGCTGCGCAACGAGTCTGCCTAGGCAAGCCTGAACATCGAGATCCAACCCCATGTCTGTCGCCTCGAGGGCCTGTGATGATGCACTCCGTATGCTCGAAATCCCCCAAACAATTTGGCCCTCACGTAGCATGAATCATGGTTTGCTTCGCTGCCCACAACATCGAGCTTGTCTAGCCACATCCCAGCTCATTATCCTGCGAATATTCTCACTTCGTTGCCCATGTTTTTCCCACTAATGAGGCCTTGGCAGCAGGGGTGCCCAGGCTGGCCGTGTGGCTCGCTCGTTGCTAATGGCCGACGATCGTGTCGTCGATCGTGCTGCGCAACGAGTCTAACCTGAGCATCGAGATCCAACCCCATGTCTGTCGCCTCGAGGGCCTGTGATGAAGCGCTCCGCATGCTCGAAATCCCCCAAACAATTTGGCCCTCACGTAGCATGAATCCTAGTTTGCTTCGCCACCCACAACATCGAGCTTGTCTACCCACTTCCCAGCTCATTATCCTACGATTATTCTCACTTCATTGCCCATGGTTTTCCCACCGATGAGGCCTTGGCAGCAAGGGTGCCCAGGCTGGCCGTGTGGCTCGCTTGTTGCTAATGGCCGACGATCGTGTCATCAATCACGCTACGCAACGAGTCTGCCTATGCAAGACTGAGTGTCGAGATCCAACCCCACATCTGTCGCCTCGAGGGCCTGTGATGAAGCACTTTGCATGCTCGAAATCCCCCTAACAATTTGGCCCTCGCGTAGCATGAATCATGGATTGCTTCCCCGCCCATAACAGAGGGCTTATCTAGCCACATCCCAGCTCATTATCCCACGATTATTCTCGTTTCATTGCCGACGTTTTTCCCATCGATGAGGCCTTGGCAGTAGGGGTGCCCAGGCTTGCCGTGTGGCTCGCTCGTTGCTAACGGCCGATGATCGTGTCGTCGATCGTGCTGCGCAACTAGTTCGCCAAGGCAAGCCTAAGCGTCGAGATCCAACCCAACGTCTGCTGCCTCGAGGGGCTTGACAAAGCACTCTGCATGCTCGAAATCTCCCCAACGATTTAGCCCTCACGTAGCATGCATTATCGTTAGCTTCGCCGCCCACACCATCGAGCTTGTCTAGCCACATCCCAGCTCATTATCCCACGATTATTCTCGATTTGTTGCCCATGTTTTTCCCACCGATGAGGCCTTGGCAACAGGGGTGCCCGGGCTGGCCATGTGGCTCGCTCGTTGTTAACGGCCGACGATCGCGTCGTCGATCGCGCTGCGCAACGAGTTCGCCTAGGCAAGCCTAAGCGTCTAGATCCAACCCCACGTCTGTCGCCTCGAGAGCCTACGATGAAGCACTTCGCATGCTGAAAATCCCCCCAATAATTTGGCCTTCACGTAGCATGCATCATCGTTTACATTCGCCGCCCACACCATCGGGCTTGTCTAGCCACATCCCAGCTCTTTATCCCACGAATATTCTCGCTTCGTTGCCGACGTTTTTCCCACCGATGAGGCCTTGGCAGCAGGGGTGCCCAGGTCGGCCGTGTGGCTCGCTCGTTGCTAACTGTCGACGATCGTGTCGTCGATCGCGCTGCGCAATGAGTCCGCCTAGGCAAAGCTGAGAGTCGAGATCCAACCCCATGTCTGTCGCCTCGAGGGCCTACGATGAAGTACTTCGCATGCTTGAAATCTCCCCAATAAATTGGCCTTCACGTAGCATGCATCATCGTTTACTTTCATCCCCAACACCATCGAGCTTCAGTAGCCACATCCCAGCTCATTATCCCATGATTATTCTCGCTTCGTTTCCCACATTTTTCCCATCGATGAGGCCTTGACAGTAGGGTGCCCAGCCTGGCCGTGTGGCTCGCTCAGTTCTAACGGTCGACGATCGTGTCGTCGATCGCACTGCGCAACGAGTCCGCCTAGCCAAGCCTGAGCGTCAAGATCCAACCCAACGTCTGCTGCCTCGAGGGCCTACGACGAAGCAGTCCGCATACTCGAAATCCCCCCAATGAATTGGCCCTCACGTAGCATGCATCATCGTTAGCTTCGTCGCCCACACCATCGAGCTTGTCTAGCCACATCCGAGCTCATTATCCCACGATTATTCTCGCTTCGTTGCCTACGATTTTTCCACCGATGAGGCCTTGGCAGTAGGGGTGCCCAGGCTTACCGTGTGGCTCGCTCGTTGCTAACAGTCGACGATACAGTCGTCCACCACGCTGCCCAACGAGTCCACCTAGGCAAGCCTGAGCGTCGAGATCCAACCACACGTCTGCCGCCTCGAGGGCCTGCGATGAAGCACTCTGCATGCTCAAAATCCCCAACAATTTGGCCCACACATAGCATGAATCATGGTTTGCTTCGCCGCCCACAATATCGAGCTTGTCTAGCCACATGCCAGCTCATTATCCTACAATTATTCTCACTTCGTTGCCCATGTTTTTCCCACCGATGAGGCCTTGGCAGCAGGGGTGCCCATGCTGGCCGTGTGGCTCGCTCGTTGCTAATGGCCGACGATCAAGTCGTCGATCACGCTACACAACGAGTCTACCTAGGTAAGCCTGAGCGTCTAGATCCAACCCCACGTCTGCCCCCTCGAGAGCCTACGATGAAGCACTTCGCATGCTGAAAATCCCCCCAATAATTTGGCCTTCACGTAGCATGCATCATCGTTTACTTTTGCTGCCCACAACATCGAGCTTGTCTAGCCACATCCCAGCTTATTATCCTACGCTTATTCTAGCTTCATTGCCAAAGTTTTTCCCATTGATGAGGCCTTGGCAGCGGGGGTGCCCAGGCTGGCCGTGTGGCTAGCTCGATGGTAATGGCCGATGATCGTGTTGTCGATCGCGCTGCGCAACGAGTCCGCCTAGGCAATCCTGAGCGTCGAGATCCAACCCCACGTCTGAAGCCTCGAGGGCCTGCGTTGAAGCATTTCGCATGCTCGAAATCCCCCCAATAATTTACCCTTCATGTAGCATGCATCATCGTTAGCTTCGCCGCCTACACCATCGAGCTTGTCTAGCCACATCCCAGCTCATTATCCCATGATTATTCTCGCTTCGTTGCCCACGTTTTTCCCACCGATGAGGCCTTGGTAGCAGGGGTGCCCAAGCTAACTGTGTGGCTCGCTCGTTCCTAACAGCTGACGTTAGTGTGGTCGATCACGCTGCCCAACGAGTCCACCTAGGCAAGCATGAGCGTTGAGATCAACCCCACATCTGCCGCCTCGAGGGCCTGCGATGAAGCACTCCACATGCTTGAAATCCCCCCAGACAATTTGGCACTCACGTAGCATGTATCATGGTTTTCTTCGCCGCCCACAACATCGAGCTTGTCTAGCTAAATCCCAGCTCATTATCTTACGATTATTCTCGCTTTGTTGCCCACATTTTTCCCACCGATGAGGCCTTGGCAGCAGGGGTGCCCAGGCTGGCCGTGTGGCTCGCTCATTTCTAACGGCTGAAGATCGTGTCGTCGATCGTGCTGCGCAACGAGTCCGCCTAGGCAAGCCTGAGCTTCGAGATCCAACCCCACCTCTGCCGCCTCGAGGGCCTACGATGAAGCACTTCGCATGCTCGAAATCCCCCCAATAATTTTGCCTTCAGGCAGCATGCATCATCGTTAGCTTCGCCCCTGCACCAGTGAGCTTGTCTAGCCACATCCCAACTCATTATCCCACGATTATTCTTGCTTCGTTGCCCACGTTTTTTCCACCGATGAGGCCTTGGCAGTAGGGGTGCCCAAGCTGGCCGTATGGCTCGCTCGTTCCTAACAGCTGAAGATCGTGTCGTCGATCGCGCTGCGCAACGAGTCCGCCTAGGCAGGCCTGAGCGCGAGATCCAACCCCACGTCTGCCGCCTCGAGGGCTTGCGATGAAGCACTCCGCATGCTGGAAATCCCCCCAACAATTTGGCCCTCACGTAGCATGTATCATGGTTTGCTTCGCCGCCCACAACATCGAGCTTGTCTAGCCACATCCCAGCTCATTATCCCCCGATTACACTCGCTTCGTTGCCCACATTTTTCCCATCGATGAGGCCTTGGCAGCAGGGGTGCCCAGGCTGGCCGTGTGGCTCATTCGTTGCTAACGGCTGAAGATCGTGTCGCCGATCGCGCTGTGCAACGAGTCCGCCTCGGCAAGCCTGAGCGTCGAGATCCAACCTCACATCAGCCGCCTCGAGGGCCTACGATGAAGCACTTCGCATGCTCGAAATCCCCCTAATAATTTGGCCTTCACGTAGCATGCATCATCGTTAGCTTCGCCCCCTACACCATTGAGCTTGTCTAGCCACGTCCCAACTCATTATCCCACGATTATTCTTGCATCGTTGCCCATGTTTTTCCCACCAATGAGGGCTTGGCAACCGGGGTGCCCAGGCTGGCCGTGTGGCTCGCTCGTTGCTAACGCCCGACATCGTGTCTTCGATCGCGCTGTGCAACGAGTCCGCCTAGGCAAGCTTAAGCGTCTAGATCCAACCCAACGTCTGCCGCCTCGAGGGCCTACGATGATGCACTACGCATGCTGAAAATTCCCCCAATAATTTGGCCTTCACGTAGCATGCATCATCGTTTACTTTCGCCGCCCACAACATCGAGCTTGTCTAGCCACATCCCAGCTCATTATCCTACGCTTATTCTCACTTCATTGCCCAAGTTTTTTCCACTGATGAGGCCATGGCAGCGGGGGTGCCCAGGCTGGCCGTGTGGCTCGCTCGATGGTAATGGCCAACGATCGTGTTGTCCATCCCGTTGCGCAACGAGTCCGCCTAGGCAATCCTGAGTGTCGAGATCCAACCCCACGTCTGAAGCCTCGAGGGCCTGCGTTGAAGCATTTCGCATGCTCGAAATCCCCCCAATAAGTTGGCCTTCACATAGCATGCATCATCGTTAGCTTCGCCCCCTACACCATTGAGCTTGTCTAGCCACATCCCAACTCATTATCCCACTATTATTCTCGCTTCGTTGCCCACATTTTTCCCACCGATGAGGCCTTGGCAGTAGGGGTGCTCAGGCTGGCCGTGTGGCTCGCTCGTTGCTAACGTCCGACGATAGTGTCGTCGATCGTGCTGCCCAACGAGTCCACCTAGGCAAGCATGAGCGTTGAGATCCAACCACACGTGTGCCGCCTCGAGGGCCTACGATGAAGCTCTTCGCATGCTCGAAATCCCCCCAACAATTTGGCCCTCACGCAGCATGTATCATGGTTTGCTTCGCTGCCCACAACATCGAGCTTGTGTAGCCACATCCCAACTCATTATCCCACAATTATTCTTGCTTCGTTGCCCATGTTTTTCCCACCGATGAGGCCTTGGCAACCGGGGTGCCCAGGCTGGCCGTGTGGCTCGCTCGTTGCTAACGCCCGACAATCGTGTCTTCGATCGCGCTGCGCAACGAGTCCGCCTAGGCAAGCTTAAGCGTCTAGATCCAACCCCACGTCTGCCGCCTCGAGGGCCTACGATGAAGCACTACGCATGCTGAAAATTCCCCCAATAATTTGGCCTTCACGTAGCATGTATCATCGTTTACTTTCGCCGCCCACAACATCGAGCTTGTCTAGCCACATCCCAGCTCATTATCCTACGCTTATTCTCACTTCATTGCCCAAGTTTTTTCCACTGATGAGGCCATGGCAGCGGGGGTGCCCAGGCTGGCCGTGTGGCTCGCTCGATGGTAATGGCCAACGATCGTGTTGTCCATCGCGTTGCGCAACGAGTCCGCCTAGGCAATCCTGAGCGTCGAGATCCAACCCCACGTCTGAAGGCTCGAGGGCCTGCGTTGAAGCATTTCGCATGCTCGAAATCCCCCCAATAAGTTGGCCTTCACATAGCATGCATCATCGTTAGCTTCGCCCCCTACACCATTGAGCTTGTCTAGCCACATCCCAACTCATTATCCCACTATTATTCTCGCTTCGTTGCCCACATTTTTCCCACCGATGAGGCCTTGGCAGTAGGGGTGCTCAGGCTGGCCGTGTGGCTCGCTCGTTGCTAACAGCCGACGATAGTGTCGTCGATCGTGCTGCCCAACGAGTCCACCTAGGCAAGCATGAGCGTTGAGATCCAACCACACGTGTGCCGCCTCGAGGGCCTACAATGAAGCACTTCGCATGCTCGAAATCCCCCCAACAATTTGGCCCTCACGCAGCATGTATCATGGTTTGCTTCGCTGCCCACAACATCGAGCTTGTGTAGCCATATCCCAACTCATTATCCCACGATTATTCTTGCTTCGTTGCCCATGTTTTTCCCACCGATGAGGCCTTGGCAACCGGGGTGCCCAGGCTGGCCGTGTGGCTCGCTCGTTGCTAACGCCCGACAATCGTGTCTTCGATCGCGCTGCGCAACGAGTTCGCGTAGGCAAGCTTAAGCGTCTAGATCCAACCCCACGTCTGCCGCCTCGAGGGCCTACGATGAAGCACTACGCATGCTGAAAATTCCCCCAATAATTTGGCCTTCACGTAGCATGCATCATCGTTTACTTTCGTCGCCCACAACATCGAGCTTGTCTAGCCACATCCCAGCTCATTATCCTACGCTTATTCTCACTTCATTGCCCAAGTTTTTTCCACTGATGAGGCCATGGCAGCGGGGGTGCCCAGGCTGGCCGTGTGGCTCGCTCGATGATAATGGCCGACGATCGTGTTGTCCATCGCGTTGCGCAACGAGTCCGCCTAGGCAATCCTGAGCGTCGAGATCCAACCCTACGTCTGAAGCCTCGAGGGCCTGCGTTGAAGCATTTCACATGCTCGAAATCCGCCCAATAATTTGGCCTTCACATAGCATGCATCATCGTTAGCTTCGCCCCCTACACCATTGAGCTTCTCTAGCCACATCCCAACTCATTATCCCACTATTATTCTCGCTTTGTTGCCCACATTTTTCCCACCGATGAGGCCTTGACAGTAGGGGTGCCCAGGCTGGCCGCGTGGCTCGCTCGTTGCTAACAGCCGACGATAGTGTCATCGATCGTGCTGCCCAACGAGTCCACCTAGGCAAGCATGAGCGTCGAGATCCAACCCCACGTCTGCCACCTCAGGGACCTGCGAAGAAGCACTCCTCATGCTCCAAATCCCCCCAACAATTTGGCCTTCTCGTAGCATGCATCGTCGTTAGCTTCGCCGCCCATACCATCGAGCATGTCTAGCCACATCCCAGCTCATTATCCCACGATTATTCTCGCTTCGTTGCCTACGTTTTTCCCCTTGACGAGGCCTTGGCAGTAGGGGTGCCAAGGCTGGCCGTGTGGCTCGCTCGTTGCTAACAGCCGACGATAGTGTCGTCGATCGTGCTGCCCAACGAGTCCACCTAGGCAAGCATGAGCATCGAGATCCAACCCCACGTGTGCCGCCTCGAGGGCCTACGATGAAGCACTTCGCATGCTCGAAATCCCCCCAACAATTTGGCCCTCACGCAGCATGTATCATGGTTTGCTTCGCCGCCCACAACATCGAGCTTGTGTAGCCACGTCCCAACTCATTATCCCATGATTATTCTTGCTTCGTTGCCCATGTTTTTCCCATCGATGAGGCCTTGGCAACCGGGGTGCCCAGGCTGGCCGTGTGGCTCGCTCATTGCTAACGCCCGACGATCGTGTCTTCGATCGCGCTGCGCAACGAGTCCGCCTAGGCAAGCTGAAGCGTCTAGATCCAACCCCACGTCTGCCGCCTCTAGGGCCTACGATGAAGCACTACGCATGCTGAAAATTCTCCCAATAATTTGGCCTTCACGTAGCATGCATCATCGTTTACTTTCGCCGCCCACAACATTGAGCTTGTCTAGCCACATCCCAGCTCATTATCCTACGCTTATTCTCACTTCATTGCCCAAGTTTTTTCCACTGATGAGGCCATGGCAGCGGGGGTGCCCAGGCTGGCCGTGTGGCTCGCTCGATGGTAATGGCCGACGATCGTGTTGTCCATCGCGTTGCGCAACGAGTCCGCCTAGGCAATCCTGAGCATCGAGATCGAACCCCTTGTCTGAAGCCTCGAGGGCCTGCATTGAAGCATTTCGCATGCTCGAAATCCCCCCAATAATTTGGCCTTCACGTAGCATGCATCATCGTTAGCTTCGCCCCCTACACCAATGAGCTTGTCTAGCCACATCCCAACTCATTATCCCATGATTATTCTCGCTTCGTTGCCCACGTTTTTCCCCTTGACGAGGCCTTGGCAGTAGGGGTGCCCAGGCTGGCCGTGTGGCTCGCTCGTTGCTAACAGCCGACGATAGTGTCGTCTATCGTGCTGCCCAACGAGTCCACCTAAGCAAGCATGAGCGTCAAGATCCAACCCCACGTGTGCCTCCTCGAGGGCCTACGATGAAGCGCTTCGCATGCTCGAAATCCCCCTAACAATTTGGCCCTCACGCAGCATGTATCATGGTTTGCTTCGCCGCCCACAACATCAAGCTTGTGTAGCCACGTCCCAACTCATTATCCCACGATTATTCTTGCTTCGTTGCCCATGTTTTTCCCACCGATGAGGCCTTGGCAACCGGGGTGCCCAGGCTAGCCGTGTGGCTCGCCCGTTGCTAACGCCCGACGATCCTGTCTTCGATCGCACTGCGCAATGAGTCTGCCTAGGCAAGCCTGAGCGTCGAGATCCAACCCCATGTCTGAAGCCTCGAGGGCCTGCATTGAAGCAATTCGCATGCTCGAAATCCCCCCAATGATTTGGCCTTCACGTAGCATGCATCATCGTTAGCTTCGCCCCCTACACCAATGAGCTTGTCTAGCCACATCCCAACTCATTATCCCACGATTATTCTCGCTTCGTTGCCCACATTTTTCCCACCGATGAGGCCTTGGTAGCAAGGGTGCCCAGGTTAACCGTGTGGCTCGCTCGTTGCTAACAGCCGATGATAGTGTCGTCGATCACGCTGCCCAACGAGTCCACCTAGGCAAGCATGAGCGTCGAGATCCAACCCCACGTCTGCCGGCTCGAGGTCCTACGATGAAGCACTCCGCATGCTCGAAATCCCCCCAACAATTTTGCCCCACGTAGATGATCCATGGATGCTTCTCCCCACACTTACATCGAGCTTGTCATAGCCACATCCCAGCTCATTATCTTTAAGATATCCGCTTTGTTGCCACGTTTATCCCACCGATGAGGCCGTGGCAGCAGGGGTTGCCCAGGCTGGCCGTATGGCTCGCTCGTTTGCTAACGATCGACGATCGTATCTTCGATCGCACTGCGCGAGTCTGCCTAGGCAAGCATGAGCGTCGAGATCCAACCCCACGTCTGCCACCTCAAGGGCCTGCGAAGAAGCACTCCTCATGCTCCAAATCCCCCCAACGATTTGGCCTTCGCGTAGCATGCATCATCGTTAGCTTCGCCGCCCACACCATCGAGCATGTCTAGCCACATCCCAGCTCATTATCCCACGATTATTCTCGCTTCGTTGCCTACGTTTTTCCCCTTGACGAGGCCTTGGCAGTAGGGGTGCCTAGGCTGGCCGTGTGGCTCGCTCGTTGCTAACAGCCGACGATAGTGTCGTCGATCGTGCTGCCCAACGAGTCCACCTAGGCAAGCATGAGCGTCGAGATCCAACCCCACGTGTGCCACCTCGAGGGCCTACGATGAAGCACTTCGCATGCTCGAAATCCCCCCAACAATTTGGCCCTCACGCAGCATGTATCATGGTTTGCTTCGCCGCCCACAACATCGAGCTTGTGTAGCCACGTCCCAACTCATTATCCCACGATTATTCTTGCTTCGTTGCCCATGTTTTTCCCACCGATGAGGCCTTGGCAACCGGGGTGCCCAGGCTGGCCGTGTGGCTCGCCCGTTGCTAACGCCCGACGATCGTGTCTTCGATCGCGCTGCGCAACGAGTCCGCCTAGGCAAGCTGAAGCGTCTAGATCCAACCCCACGTCTGCCGCCTCGAGGGCCTACGATGAAGCACTACGCATGCTGAAAATTCCCCCAATAATTTGGCCTTCACGTAGCATGCATCATCGTTTACTTTCGCTGCCCACAACATCGAGCTTGTCTAGCCACATCCCAGCTCATTATCCTACGCTTATTCTCACTTCATTGCCCAAGTTTTTTCCACTGATGAGGCCATGGCAGCGGGGGTGCCCAGGCTGGCCGTGTGGCTCGCTCGATGGTAATGGCCGACGATCGTGTTGTCCATCGCGTTGCGCAACGAGTCCGCCTAGGCAATCCTGAGCATCGAGATCGAACCCCTTGTCTGAAGCCTCGAGGGCCTGCATTGAAGCATTTCGCATGCTCGAAATCCCCCCAATAATTTGGCCTTCACGTAGCATGCATCATCGTTAGCTTCGCCCCCTACACCAATGAGCTTGTCTAGCCACATCCCAACTCATTATCCCATGATTATTCTCGCTTCGTTGCCCACGTTTTTCCCCTTGACGAGGCCTTGGCAGTAGGGGTGCCCAGGCTGGCCGTGTGGCTCGCTCGTTGCTAACAGCCGACGATAGTGTCGTCTATCGTGCTGCCCAACGAGTCCACCTAAGCAAGCATGAGCGTCAAGATCCAACCCCACGTGTGCCTCCTCGAGGGCCTACGATGAAGCGCTTCGCATGCTCGAAATCCCCCTAACAATTTGGCCCTCACGCAGCATGTATCATGGTTTGCTTCGCCGCCCACAACATCAAGCTTGTGTAGCCACGTCCCAACTCATTATCCCACGATTATTCTTGCTTCGTTGCCCATGTTTTTCCCACCGATGAGGCCTTGGCAACCGGGGTGCCCAGGCTAGCCGTGTGGCTCGCCCGTTGCTAACGCCCGACGATCCTGTCTTCGATCGCACTGCGCAATGAGTCTGCCTAGGCAAGCCTGAGCGTCGAGATCCAACCCCATGTCTGAAGCCTCGAGGGCCTGCATTGAAGCAATTCGCATGCTCGAAATCCCCCCAATGATTTGGCCTTCACGTAGCATGCATCATCGTTAGCTTCGCCCCCTACACCAATGAGCTTGTCTAGCCACATCCCAACTCATTATCCCACGATTATTCTCGCTTCGTTGCCCACATTTTTCCCACCGATGAGGCCTTGGTAGCAAGGGTGCCCAGGCTAACCGTGTGGCTCGCTCGTTGCTAACAGCCGATGATAGTGTCGTCGATCACGCTGCCCAACGAGTCCACCTAGGCAAGCATGAGCGTCGAGATCCAACCCCACGTCTGCCGGCTCGAGGTCCTACGATGAAGCACTCCGCATGCTCGAAATCCCCCCAACAATTTTGCCCTCACGTAGCATGCATCATGGATGTCTTCTCCCCCCACTACATCGAGCTTGTCTAGCCACATCCCAGCTCATTATCTTACGATTATTCTCGCTTTGTTGCCCATGTTTATCCCACCGATGAGGCCTTGGCAGCAGGGGTGCCCAGGCTGGCCGTATGGCTCGCTCGTTGCTAACGACCGACGATCGTATCTTCGATCGCACTGCGCAATGAGTCTGCCTACGCAAGCCTGAGCGTCGAGATCCAACCCCACGTCTGCCACCTCAAGGGCCTGCGAAGAAGCACTCCTCATGCTCCAAATCCCCCCAACGATTTGGCCTTCGCGTAGCATGCATCATCGTTAGCTTCGCCGCCCATACCATCGAGCAGGTCTAGCGACATCCCAGCTCATTATCCCACGATTATTCTCGCTTCGTTGCCTACGTTTTTCCCCTTGACGAGGCCTTGGCAGTAGGGGTGCCTAGGCTGGCCGTGTGGCTCGCTCGTTGCTAACAGCCGACGATAGTGTCGTCGATCGTGCTGCCCAACGAGTCCACCTAGGCAAGCATGAGCGTCGTGATCCAACCCCACGTGTGCCACCTCGAGGGCCTACGATGAAGCACTTCGCATGCTCGAAATCCCCCCAACAATTTGGCCCTCACGTAGCATGTATCATGGTTTGCTTCGCCGCCCACAACATCAAGCTTGTGTAGCCACGTCCCAACTCATTATCCCACGATTATTCTTGCTTCGTTGCCCATGTTTTTCCCACCGATGAGGCCTTGGCAACCGGGGTGCCCAGGCTGGCCGTGTGGCTCGCCCGTTGCTAACGCCCGACGATCGTGTCTTCGATCGCGCTGCGCAACGAGTCCGCCTAGGTAAGCTGAAGCGTCTAGATCCAACCCCACGTTTGCCGCCTCGAGGGCCTACGATGAAGCACTACGCATGCTGAAAATTCCCCCAATAATTTGGCCTTCACGTAGCATGCATCATCGTTTACTTTCGCTGCCCACAACATCGAGCTTGTCTAGCCACATCCCAGCTCATTATCCTACGCTTATTCTCACTTCATTGCCCAAGTTTTTTCCACTGATGAGGCCATGGCAGCGGGGGTGCCCAGGCTGGCCGTGTAGCTCGCTCGATGGTAATGGCCGACGATCGTGTTGTCCATCGCGTTGCGCAACGAGTCCGCCTAGGCAATCCTGAGCGTCGAGATCGAACCCCACGTCTGAAGCCTCGAGGGCCTGCGTTGAAGCATTTCGCATGCTCGAAATCCCCCCAACAATTTGGCCCTCACGTGGCGTGTATCATGGATGTCTTCGCCGTCGACAACATCGAGCTTGTCTAGCCATATCCCAGCTCATTATCTTACGATTATTCTCGCTTTGTTGCCCACGTTTATCCCACCGATGAGGCCTTGGCAGCAGGGGTGCCCAGGCTGGCCGTGTCGCTCGCTCGTTGCTAACGGCCGACGATCGTGTCTTCAATCGCACTGCGCAACGAGTCTGCCTAGGCAAGCCTGAGCGTCGAGATCCAACCCCACGTCTGCCGCCTCAAGGGCCTGCGAAGAAGCACTCCTCATGCTCTAAATCCCCCCAACGATTTGGCCTTCGCGCAGCATGCATCATCGTTAGCTTCGCCGCCCACACCATCGAGCATGTCTAGCCACATCCCAGCTCATTATCCCACGATTATTCTCGCTTCGTTGCCCACGTTTTTCCCCTTGACGAGGCCTTGGAAGTAGGGGTGCCCAGGCTGGCCGTGTGGCTCGCTCGTTGCTAACAGCCGACGATAGTGTCGTCTATCGTGCTGCCCAACGAGTCCACCTAGGCAAGCATGAGCGTCAAGATCCAACCCCACGTGTGCCTCCTCGAGGGCCTACGATGAAGCGCTTCGCATGCTTGAAATCCCCCTAACAATTTGGCCCTCACGCAGCATGTATCATGGTTTGCTTCGCCGCCCACAACATCGAGCTTGTGTAGCCACGTCCCAACTCATTGTCCCACGATTATTCTTGCTTCGTTGCCCTTGTTTTTCCCATTGATGATGCCTTGGCAACCGGGGTGCCCAAGCTGGCCGTGTGGCTCGCTCATTGCTAACGCCCGACGATCGTGTCTTCGATCGCGCTGCGCAACGAGTCCGTCTAGGCAAGCTGAAGCGTCTAGATCCAACCCCACGTCTGCCGCCTCGAGGGCCTACGATGAAGCACTACGCATGCTGAAAATTCCCCCAATAATTTGGCCTTCACGTAGCATGCATCATCGTTTAATTTCGCCGCCCACAACATCGAGCTTGTCTAGCCACATCCCAGCTCATTATCCTACGCTTATTCTCACTTCATTGCCCAAGTTTTTTCCACTGATGAGGCCATGGCAGCGGGGGTGCCCAGGCTGGCCGTGTGGCTCGCTCGATGATAATGGCCGACGATCGTGTTGTCCATCGCGTTGCGCAACGAGTCCGCCTAGGCAATCCTGAGCGTCGAGATCCAACCCTACGTCTGAAGCCTCGAGGGCCTGCGTTGAAGCATTTCACATGCTCGAAATCCGCCCAATAATTTGGCCTTCACATAGCATGCATCATCGTTAGCTTCGCCCCCTACACCATTGAGCTTCTCTAGCCACATCCCAACTCATTATCCCACTATTATTCTCGCTTCGTTGCCCACATTTTTCCCACCGATGAGGCCTTGGCAGCAGGGGTGCCCAGGCTGGCCGTGTGGCTCGCTCGTTGCTAACAGCCGACGATAGTGTCATCGATCGTGCTGCCCAACGAGTCCACCTAGGCAAGCATGAGCGTCGAGATCCAACCCCACGTGTGCCGCCTCGAGGGCCTACGATGAAGCACTTCGCATGCTCAAAATCCCCCCAACAATTTGGCCCTCACGCAGCATGTATCATGGTTTGCTTCGCTGCCCACAACATCGAGCTTGTCTAGCCACATCCCAGCTCATTATCCTACGCTTATTCTCACTTCATTGCCCAAGTTTTTTCCACTGATGAGGCCATGGCAGCGGGGGTGCCCAGGCTGGCCGTGTGGCTCGCTCGATGGTAATGGCCGACGATCGTGTTGTCCATCGCGTTGCGCAACGAGTCCGCCTAGGCAATCCTGAGCGTCGAGATCGAACCCCACGTCTGAGGCCTCGAGGGCCAGCGTTGAACCATTTCGCATGCTCGAAATCCCCCCAATAATTTGGCCTTCACGTAGCATGCGTCATCGTTAGCTTCGCCCCCTACACCAATGAGCTTGTCTAGCCACATCCCAACTCATTATCCCACGATTATTCTCGCTTCGTTGCCCACATTTTTCCCACCGATGAGGCCTTGGTAGCAGGGGTGCCCAGGCTAACCGTGTGGCTCGCTCGTTGCTAACAGCCGACGATAGTGTCGTCGATCACGCTGCCCAACGAGTCCACCTAGGCAAGCATGAGCGTCGAGATCCAACCCCACGTCTGCCGCGTCGAGGTCCTATGATGAAGCACTCCGCATGCTCGATATCCCCCCAACAATTTGGCCCTCACGTAGCATGTATCATGGATGTCTTCGCCGTCGACAACATCGAGCTTGTCTAGCCACATCCCAGCTCATTATCTTACGATTATTCTCGCTTTGTTGCCCACGTTTATCCCACCGATGAGGCCTTGGCAGCAGGGGTGCCCAGGCTGGCCGTGTGGCTCGCTCGTTGCTAACGGCCGACGATCGTGTCTTCAATCGCACTGCGCAACGAGTCTGCCTAGGCAAGCCTGAGCGTCGAGATCCAACCCCACGTCTGCCGCCTCAAGGGCCTGCGAAGAAGCACTCCTCATGCTCTAAATCCCCCCAACGATTTGGCCTTCGCGTAGCATGCATCATCGTTAGCTTCGCCGCCCACACCATCGAGCATGTCTAGCCACATCCCAGCTCATTATCCCACGATTATTCTCGCTTCGTTGCCCACGTTTTTCCCCTTGACGAGGCCTTGGCAGTAGGGGTGCCAAGGCTGGCCGTGTGGCTCGCTCGTTGCTAACAGCCGACGATAGTGTCGTCGATCGTGCTGCCCAACGAGTCCACCTAGGCAAGCATGAGCGTCGAGATCCAACCCCACGTGTGCCGCCTCGAGGGCCAACGATGAAGCACTTCGCATGCTCGAAATCCCCCCAACAATTTGGCCCTCACGCAGCATGTATCATGGTTTGCTTCGGCGCCCACAACATCGAGCTTGTGTAGCCACGTCCCAACTCATTATCCCACGATTATTCTTGCTTCGTTGCCCATGTTTTTCCCACCGATGAGGCCTTGGCAACCGGGGTGCCCAGGCTGGCCGTGTGGCTCGCTCGTTGCTAACGCCCAACGATCATTTCTTCGATCGCGCTGCGCAACGAGTCCGCCTAGGCAAGCTTAAGCGTCTAGATCCAACCCCACATCTGCCGCCTCGAGGGCCTACGATGAAGCACTTCGCATGCTCGAAATCCCACCAATAATTTTGCCTTCACGTAGCATGCATCATCGTTGGCTTTGCCCCTACACCATCGAGGTTGTCTAGCCACATCCCAACTCATTATCCCACGATTACTCTTGCTTCGTTTCCCACGTTTTTTCCACCGATGAGGCCTTGGCAGCAGGGGTGCCCAGGCTGGCCGTGTGGCTCGCTCGTTGCTAACGACCGACGATCGTGTCTTCGATCGCGCTGCGCAACAAGTTCGCCTAGGCAAGCCTGAGCGTCGAGATCCAACCCCACGTCTGCCGCCTCAAGGGGCTGCGAAGAAGCACTCCTCATGCTCGAAATCCCCCCAACGATTTGGCCCTCGCGTAGCATGCATCATCGTTAGTTTCGTCGCCCACACCATCGAGCTTGTCTAGCCACATCCCAGCTCATTATCCCACGATTATTCTCGTTTCGTTGCCCACATTTTTCCCACCGATGAGGCCTTGGTAGTAGGGGTGACCAGGCTGGCCGTGTGGCTCGCTCGTTGCTAACGACCGACGATCGTGTCTTCGATCGCGCTGCGCAACAAGTTCGCCTAGGCAAGCCTGAGCGTCGAGATCCAACCCCACGTCTGCCGCCTCAAGGGGCTGCGAAGAAGCACTCCTCATGCTCGAAATCCCCCCAACGATTTGGCCCTCGCGTAGCATGCATCATCGTTAGTTTCGTCGCCCACACCATCGAGCTTGTCTAGCCACATCCCAGCTCATTATCCCACGATTATTCTCGTTTCGTTGCCCACATTTTTCCCACCGATGAGGCCTTGGTAGTAGGGGTGACCAGGCTGGCCGTGTGGCTCGCTCGTTGCTAACAGCCGACGATAGTGCCGTCGATCACGCTGCCCAACGAGTCCACCTAGGCAAGCCTGAGTGTCGAGATCCAACCTCACGTCTGCCGCCTCGAGGGCCTACGATGAAGCACTTCGTATGCTCGAAATTCCCCCCAATAATTTGGCCTTCAAGTAGCATGCATCATCGTTTACTTTCGCCCCCCACACCATCGGGCTTCTCTAGCCACATTCCAGCTCATTATCCTACGCTTATTCTCACTTCATTGCCAAAGTTTTTTTCCACTGATGAGGCCATGGCAGCGGGGGTGCCCAGGCTGGCCGTGTGGCTTGCTCGATGGTAATGGCCAACGATCGTGTTGTCCATCGGGCTGCGCAACGAGTCCGCCTAGGCAATCCTGAGCGTCGAGATCCAACCCCACGTCTGCCGCCTCGAGGGCCTACGATGAAACACTTCGCATGCTCAAAATCCCCCCAATAATTTGGCCTTCAAGTAGCATGCATCATCGTTAGATTCGCCCCTTACACCATTGAGCTTGTCTAGCCACATCCCAACTCATTATCCCATGATTATTCTCGCTTCGTTGCTGACATTTTTCCCACCGATGAGGCCTTGGCAGCAGGGGTGCCCAGGCTAACCGTATGGCTCGCTCGTTGCTAACGGCTGAAGATCGTGTCGTCGATCACGCTGTGCAACGAGTCTGCCTAGGCAAGCCTGCGCGTCGAGATCCAACCCTACATCTGTTGGCTCGAGGTCCTATGATGAAACACTTCGCATGCTCGAAATCCCCCCAATAATTTGGCCTTCACGTAGCATGCATCATCGTTAGCTTCGCCCCCTCCACAATTGAGCTTGTCTAGCCACATCCCAGCTCATTATCCCTCGATTATTCTCGCTTTGTTGCCCACGTTTATCCCACCAATGAGGCCTTGGCAGCAGGGGTGCCCAGGCTGGCCGTGTGGCTCGCTTGTTGCTAACGGCTGAAGATCGTGTCGTTGATAACGCTGCGCAACGAGTCCGCCTAGGCAAGCCTGAGCGTCGAGATCCAACCCCACATCTGCCGCCTCGAGGGCCTACGATGAAGCACTTCGTATGCTCGAAATCCCACCAATAATTTTGCCTTCACGTAGCATGCATCATCGTTGGCTTTGCCCCTACACCATCGAGGTTGTCTAGCCACATCCCAACTCATTATCCCACGATTACTCTTGCTTCGTTTCCCACGTTTTTTCCACCGATGAGGCCTTGGCAACAGGGGTGCCCAGGCTGGCCGTGTGGCTCGCTCGTTGCTAACGACCGACGATCGTGTCTTCGATCGCGCTGCGCAACAAGTTCGCCTAGGCAAGCCTGAGCGTCGAGATCCAACCCCACATCTGCCGGCTCGAGGGCCTACGATGAAACACTTTGCATGCTCGAAATCCCCCAAATAATTTAGCCTTCACGTAGCATGCATCATCATTAGCTTCGCCCCCTACACCATTGAGCTTGTCTAGCCACATCTCAACTCATTATCCCACGATTATTCTCGCTTCGTTGCCCACGTTTTTCCCACCGATGAGGCCTTGGCAGCAGGGATGCCCAGGCTGGCCGTGTGGCTCGCTCGCTGCTAACAGCCGACGATAGTGTCGTCGATCGTGCTGCCCAACGAGTCCACCTAGGCAAGCATGAGCGTCGAGATCCAACCCCACGTCTGCCGCCTCGAGGGCCTTCGATGAAGCACTCCGCATGCTCGAAATCCCCCTTACAATTTGGCCCTCACGTAGCATGTATCATGGTTTGCTTCGCCGCCCACAACATCGAGCTTGTGTAGCCACATCTTAGCTCATTATCTTACGATTATTCTCGCTTTGTTGCCCACATTTTTCCCACCGATGAGGCCTTGGTTGCAGGGGTTCCCAGGCTGGCCGTGTGGCTCGCTCGTTGCTAACGGCTGAAGATCGTGTCGTCGATCGCGCTGCGTAACGAGTCCGCCTAGGCAAGCTTGATCGTCGAGATCCAGCCCCACATCTGCCGCCTCGAGGGCCTACGATGAAACACTTCGCATGCTCGAAATCCCCCCAATTATTTGGCCTTCACGTAGCATGCATCATCGTTAGCTTCGCCCCCTCTACCATTGAGCTTGTCTAGCCACATCCCAACTCATTATCCCACGATTATTCTTGCTTCGTTGCCCACGTTTTTCCCACCCATGAGGCCTTGGCAGCAGGGGTGCCCAGGCTGGCCGTGTGGCTCACTCCTTGCTAACGGCTGAAGATCATGTCGTCGATCGCACTGCGCAACGACTCTGCCTAGGCAAGCCCAAGAGTCGAGATCCAACCACACATCTGCCGGCTCAATGGCCTACAATGAAACACTTCGCATGCTCGAAATCCCCCCAATAATTTGGCCTTCACGTAGCATGCATCATCGTTAGCTTCGCCCCCTACACCATTGAGCTTGTCTAGCCACATCCCAACTAATTATCCCATGATTATTCTTGCTTCGTTGCCCACGTTTTTCCCACCGATGAGGCCATGGCAGCAGGGGTGCCCAGGCTGGCCGTGTGACTCGCTCGTTGCTAACGGCCGACGATCGTGTCTTCGATTGCATTGCGCAACGAGTCTGCCTAGGCAAGCCTGAGCGTCGAGATCCAACCCCACGTCTGCTGCCTCAAGGGCCTGCGAAGAAGCACTCCTCATGCTCCAAATCCTCCCAACGATTTGGCCCTCACGTAGCATGCATCATCGTTAGCTTCGCCGCCCACACCATCGAGCATGTCTAGCCACATCCCAGCTCATTATCCCATAATTATTCTCGTTTCGTTGCCCACGTTTTTCCCCTTGATGAGGCCTTGGCAGTAGGGGTGCCCAGGCTGGCCGTGTGGCTCGCTCGTTGCTAACAGCCGACGATAGTGTCGTCGATCGTGCTGCCCAACTAGTCCACCTAGGCAAGCATGAGCGTCGAGATCCAACCCCACGATTGCCGCCTCGAGGGCCTGCGACGAAGCACTCTGCATGCTCGAAATCCCACCAACAATTTGGCCCTCATGTAGCATGCATCATCGTGAGCTTCGCCGCCCACACCATCGAGCTTGTCTAGCCACATCCCAGCTCATTATCCCACGATTATTCTCGCTTCGTTGCCCACGTTTTTTACCACCGATAGGGCCTTTGCAGTAGGGGTGCCTAGGCTGGCCGTGTGACTCGCTCGTTGCTAACGGACGACGATAGTGTCGTCGATCACGCTGCACAACGTGTCCTCCTAGGCAAGCCGGAGCGTCGAGATAAAACCCCACGTCTGCCTCCTCGAGGGCTTGCGATGAAGCACTCCGCATGCTCGAAATCCCCCCAACAATTTGGCCTTCACGTAGGATGCATCATTATTTGCTTCGCCGCCCATACCATCAAGCTTGTCTAGCCACATCCCCGCTCATTATCCCATGATTATTCTCGCTTCGTTGCCCACGTTTTTCCCCTTGATGAGGCCTTGGCAGTAGGGGTGCCCAAGCTGGCCGTGTGGCTCGCTCGTTGCTAACGGCTGAAGATTGTGTCGTTGATCACGCTGCGCAACGAGTCCGCCTAGGCAAGTCTGAGCGTCGAGATCCAACCCCACATCTGCCGCCTCGAGGGCCTACGATGAAGCACTTCGTATGCTCGAAATCCCACCAATAATTTTGCCTTCACGTAGCATGCATCATCGTTGGCTTTGCCCCTACACCATCGAGGTTGTCTAGCCACATCCCAACTCATTATCCCACGATTACTCTTGCTTCATTTCCCATGTTTTTTCCACCGATGAGGCCTTGGCAGCAAGGGTGCCCAGGCTGGCCGTGTGGCTCGCTCGTTGCTAACGATCGACGATCGTGTCTTCGATCGCGCTGCGCAACAAGTTCGCCTAGGCAAGCCTGAGCGTCGAGATCCAACCCCACGTCTGCCGCCTCAAGGGGCTGCGAAGAAGCACTCCTCATGCTCGAAATCCCCCCAACGATTTGGCCCTCGCGTAGCATGCATCATCGTTAGTTTCGTCGCCCACACCATCGAGCTTGTCTAGCCACATCCCAGCTCATTATCCCACGATTATTCTCGTTTCGTTGCCCACATTTTTCCCACCGATGAGGCCTTGGTAGTAGGGGTGACCAGGCTGGCCGTGTGGCTCGCTCGTTGCTAACAGCCGACGATAGTGCCGTCGATCACGCTGCCCAACGAGTCCACCTAGGCAAGCCTGAGCGTCGAGATCCAACCTCACGTCTGCCGCCTCGAGGGCCTACGATGAAGCACTTCGTATGCTCGAAATCCCCCCAATAATTTGGCCTTCAAGTAGCATGCATCATCGTTTACTTTCGCCCCCCACACCATCGGGCTTCTCTAGCCACATCCCAGCTCATTATCCTACGCTTATTCTCACTTCATTGCCAAAGTTTTTTCCACTGATGAGGCCATGGCAGCGGGGGTGCCCAGGCTGGCCGTGTGGCTTGCTCGATGGTAATGGCCAACGATCGTGTTGTCCATCGGGCTGCGCAACGAGTCCGCCTAGGCAATCCTGAGCGTCGAGATCCAACCCCACGTCTGCCGCCTCGAGGGCCTACGATGAAACACTTCGCATGCTCAAAATCCCCCCAATAATTTGGCCTTCAAGTAGCATGCATCATCGTTAGATTCGCCCCTTACACCATTGAGCTTGTCTAGCCACATCCCAACTCATTATCCCATCATTATTCTCGCTTCGTTGCTGACATTTTTCCCACCGATGAGGCCTTGGCAGCAGGGGTGCCCAGGCTAACCGTATAGCTCGCTCGTTGCTAACGGCTGAAGATCGTGTCGTCGATCACGCTGTGCAACGAGTCTGCCTAGGCAAGCCTGCGCGTCGAGATCCAACCCTACATCTGTCGGCTCGAGGTCCTACGATGAAACACTTCGCATGCTCGAAATCCCCCCAATAATTTGGCCTTCACGTAGCATGCATCATCGTTAGCTTCGCCCCCTCCACAATTGAGCTTGTCTAGCCACATCCCAGCTCATTATCCCTCGATTATTCTCGCTTTGTTGCCCACGTTTATCCCACCAATGAGGCCTTGGCAGCAGGGGTACCCAGGCTGGCCGTGTGGCTCGCTCGTTGCTAACGGCTGAAGATCGTGTCGTCGATCGCGCTGTGCAACGAGTCGGCCTAGGCAAGCCTGAGCGTCGAGATCCAACCCCACATCTGCCGGCTCGAGGGCCTACGATGAAACACTTTGCATGCTCGAAATCCCCGAAATAATTTAGCCTTCACGTAGCATGCATCATCATTAGCTTCGCCCCCTACACCATTGAGCTTGTCTAGCCACATCTCAACTCATTATCCCACGATTATTCTCGCTTCGTTGCCCACGTTTTTCCCACCGATGAGGCCTTGGCAGCAGGGGTGCCCAGGCTGGCCGTGTGGCTCGCTCGCTGCTAACAGCCGACGATAGTGTCGTCGATCGTGCTACCCAACGAGTCCACCTAGGCAAGCATGAGCGTCGAGATCCAACCCCACGTCTGCCGCCTCGAGGGCCTGCGATGAAGCACTCCGCATGCTCGAAATCCCCCTTACAATTTGGCCCTCACGTAGCATGTATCATGGTTTGCTTCGCCGCCCACAACATCGAGCTTGTGTAGCCACATCTTAGCTCATTATCTTACGATTATTCTCGCTTTGTTGCCCACATTTTTCCCACCGATGAGGCCTTGGTAGCAGGGGTTCCCAGGCTGGCCGTGTGGCTCGCTCGTTGCTAACGGCTGAAGATCGTGTCGTCGATCGCGCTGCGTAACGAGTCCGCCTAGGCAAGCTTGATCGTCGAGATCCAGCCCCACATCTGCCGCCTCGAGGGCCTACGATGAAACACTTCGCATGCTCGAAATCCCCCCAATTATTTGGCCTTCACGTAGCATGCATCATCGTTAGCTTCGCCCCCTCCACCATTGAGCTTGTCTAGCCACATCCCAACTCATTATCCCATGATTATTCTTGCTTCGTTGCCCACGATTTTCCCACCCATGAGGCCTTGGCAGCAGGGGTGCCCAGGCTGGCCGTGTGGCTCACTCCTTGCTAACGGCTGAAGATCATGTCGTCGATCGCACTGCGCAACGACTCTGCCTAGGCAAGCCCAAGAGTCGAGATCCAACCACACATCTGCCGGCTCAATGGCCTACAATGAAACACTTCGCATGCTCGAAATCCCCCCAATAATTTGGCCTTCACGTAGCATGCATCATCGTTAGCTTCGCCCCCTACACCATTGAGCTTGTCTAGCCACATCCCAACTCATTATCCCATGATTATTCTTGCTTCGTTGCCCACGTTTTTCCCACCGATGAGGCCATGGCAGCAGGGGTGCCTAGGCTGGCCGTGTGACTCGCTCGTTGCTAACGGCCGACGATCGTGTCTTCGATCGCATTGCGCAACGAGTCTGCCTAGGCAAGCCTGAGCGTCGAGATCCAACCCCACGCCCGCCGCCTCAAGGGCCTGCGAAGAAGCACTCCTCATGCTCCAAATCCCCCCAACGATTTGGCCCTCGCGTAGCATGCATCATCGTTAGTTTCGTCGCCCACACCATCGAGCTTGTCTAGCCACATCCCAGCTCATTATCCCACGATTATTCTCGCTTCGTTGCCCACGTTTTTCCCACCGATGAGGCCTTGGTAGTAGGGGTGACCAGGCTGGCCGTGTGGCTCGCTCGTTGCTAACAGCCAACGATAGTGCCGTCGATCACGCTGCCCAACGAGTCCACCTAGGCAAGCCTGAGCGGCGAGATCCAACCCCACGTCTGCCGCCTCGAGGGCCTACGATGAAGCACTTCGTATGCTCGAAATCCCCCCAATAATTTGGCCTTCACGTAGCATGCATCATCGTTTACTTTCGCCCCCCACACCATCGGGCTTCTCTAGCCACATCCCAGCTCATTATCCCACGATTACTCACGCTTCTTTGCCCACATTTTTCCCACCGATGAGGCCTCGGCAGCAGGGGTGCTCAAGCTGGCCGTGTGGCTCGCTCGTTGCTAACGGTCGACGATCGTGTCTTCGATCGCGCTGCGCAACGAGTCTGCTTAGGCATGCCTGAGCGTTGAGATCCAACCCCACGTCTGCCGCCTCGAGGGCCTGCGAAGAAGCACTCCTCATGCTCGAAATCCCCCCAACGATTTGGCCCTCGCAAAGCATGCAGCATCGTTAGCTTCGCCGACCACACCATCGAGCTTATCTAGCCACATCCCAGCTCATTATCCCACGATTATTCTCGCATCGCTGCCCATGTTTTTCCCCTTGATGAGGCCTTGGCAGTAGTGGTGCCCAGGCTGGCCGTGTGGCTCGCTCGTTGCTAACAGCCGATGATAGTGTCGTCGATCACTCTGCCCAACGAGTCCACCTAGGCAACAATGAGCGTCGAGATCCAACCCCACGTCTGCCGCCTCGAGGGCCTGCGACGAAGCACTCCGCATGCTCGAAATCCCCCCAACAATTTGGCTTTCTCGCAGCATGTATCAAGGTTTGCTTCGCCACCCACAACATCGAGCTTGTCAAGCCACATCCCAACTCATTAGCTTACGATTACTCTCGCTTCGTTGCCCACATTTTTCCCACTGATGAGGCCATGGAAGCAGGGGTGCCCAGGCTGGCTGTGTGGCTCGCTCGTTGCTAACGGTCAACGATCGTGTCGTCGATCACGCTGCACAATGAGTCCGCCTAGGCAAGCCTGAGCGTCGAGATCAAACCCGACATCTGCTGCCTCGAGGGCCTACGACAAAGCACTTCGCATGCTCGAAATCCCCCCAACGATTTGGCCCTAATGTAGCATGCATCATCGTTAGCTTCGCCGCCCATACCATCGAGCTTGTCTAGCCACATCCCAACTCATTATCCCACGATTATTCTCGCTTCGTTGCCCACGTTTTTCCCACCGATGAGGCCTTGGCAGTAGGGGTGACCAGGCTGGCCGTGTGGCTCGCTCGTTGCTAACAGCCGACGATAGTGTCGTCGATCACGCTACCCAACGAGTCCACCTAGGCAAGCTTGAGCGTCGAGATCCAACCCCACGTTTGCTGCCATGAGGGCCTGCGATGAAGCACTCTGCATGCTTGAAATCCCCCAAAAAATTTGGCCCACACATAGCATGCATCATGGTTTGCTTCGCTTCCCACAACATCGGGCTTCTCTAGCCACATCCCAGCTCATTATCCTACTATTATTCTCACTTCGTTGCCCACGTTTTTCCCACCGATGAGGCCTTGGCAGCAGGGGTGCCCCGGCTGGCCGTGTGGCTCGCTCGTTGCTAATGGTCGACGATCGTGTCTTCGATCGCGCCGCGCAACGAGTCTGCCTAGGGAAGTTTGAGCGTCGAGATCCAAACCCACGTCTATCGCCTCAAGGGCCTGCGAAGAAGCACTCCTCATGCTAGAAATCCCCCCAAAGATTTGGCCCTCGCGAAGCATGCAGCATCGTTAGCTTCGCCGACCACACCATCGAGCTTGTCTAGCCACATCCCAGCTCATTATCCCACGATTATTCTCGCTTCATTGCCCACGTTTTTCCCCTTGATGAGGCATTGGCAGTAGTGGTGCCCAGGCTGGCCGTATGGCTCGCTCGTTGCTAACAGCCGATGATAGTGTCATCGATCACGTTACCCAACGAGTCCACCTAGGCAAGCATGAGCGTCGAGATCCAACCCCACGTCTGCCGCCTCGAGGGCCTGCGATGAAGCACTCCGCATGCTCGAAATCCTCCCAACAATTTGGCCCTCTCGCAGCATGTATCAAGGTTTGCTTCGCCACCCACAACATCGAGCTTGTCAAGCCACATCCCAACTCATTAGCTTACGATTACTCTCGCTACGTTGCCCACATTTTTCCCACTGATGAGGCCATGGCAGCAGGGGTGCCCAGGCTGGCTGTGTGGCTTGATCGTTGCTAACGGTCGACGATCGTGTCGTCGATCGTGCTGCACAATGAGTCCGCCTAGGCAAGCCTGAGCGTCGAGATCAAACCCAACATCTGCTGCCTCGAGGGCCTACGACGAAGCACTTCGCATGCTCGAAATCCCCCCAACGATTTGGCCCTCACGTAGCATACATCATCGTTAGCTTCGTCGCCCACATATTCGAGCTTGTCTAGCCACATCCTAGCTCATTCTCCCATGATTATTCTCGCTTCGTTGCCCACGTTTTTCCCACCGATGAGGCCTTGGCAGTAGGGGTGACCATGCTGGCCGTGTGGCTCGCTCGTTGCTAACAGCCGACGATAGTGTCGTCGATCATGCTTCCCAACGAGTCCACCTAGGCAAGCTTGAGCGTCGAGATCCAACCCCACGTCTGCCGCCTCGAGGGCCTGCGATGAAGCACTCCGCATGCTCAAAATCCCCCCAATAATTTGGCCCCCACGTAGCATGTATCATGGTTTGCTTTGCCGCCCACAACCTCGCGCTTGTCTAGCCACATCCCAGCTCATTATCCTACTATTATTCTCGCTTCATTGCCCACGTTTTTTCCACCGATGAGGCCTTGGCAGCAAGGGTGCCCAGGCTGGCCGTATGGCTCGCTCGTTGCTAACGGCTGATGATAATGTCGTCGATCACGCTGCGCAACGAGTCTGCCTAGGCAAGCCTGAGCGTCGAGATCCAACCCCACATCTGTCGCCTCGATGCCCTACGATGAAGCATTTCGCATGCTGGAAATCCCCCCAATAATTTGGCCTTCACGTAGCATGCATCATCGTTAGCTTCGCCCCCTACACCATTGAGCTTGTCTAGCCACATCCCAACTCATTATCCCACGATTGTTCTTGCTTCGTTGCCAACGTTTTCCCCACCGATGAGGCCTTGGTAGCAGGGGTGCCCAGGCTGGTCGTGTGGCTCGCTCGTTGCTAACGTCCGACGATCGTGTCTTCGATCGTGCTGTGCAACGAGTCCGCCTAGCCAAGCCTGAGCGTCAAGATCCAACCCCACGTCTATCGCCTCAAGGGCATGTGAAGAAGCACTCCTCAAGCTCGAAATCGCCCCAACGATTTGGCCCTCGCATAGCATGCATCATCGTTAGCTTCGCTGCCCACACCATCGAGCTTGTCTAGCCACATCCCAGCTCATTATCCCACGATTATTCTCGCTTCGTTGCCCACGTTTTTCCCCTTGATGAGGCCTTGGCAGGAGGGGTGCCCAGGCTGGCCGTGCTGCTCGCTTGTTGCTAACAGCCGACGATAGTGTCATCGATCACGCTGCCCAATGAGTCCACCTACGCAAGCATGAGTGTCGAGATCCAACCCCACGTCTGCCGCCTCGATGGCCTACGATGAAGCACTCTGCATGCTCAAAATCTCCCCAACAATTTGGCCCTCACGTAGCATGTATCATGGTTTGCTTTGCCGCCAACAACATCGAGCTTGTCTAGCCACATCCCAGCTCATTATCTTACGATTATTCTTGCTTCGTTGCTCGCCTTTTTCCCACTGATGAGGTCTTGGCAGCAGGGGTGCCCAGGCTGGCCGTGTGGCTCGCTTGTTGCTAATGGCCGACGATAATGTCTTCGATCGCATTGTGCAAAGAGTCGGCCTAGGCAAGCCTGAGCGTCGATATCCAACCCCACGTCTGTCGCTTCAAGGGCCTGCGAATAAGCACTTCGCATGCTCGAAATCCCCCCAACGATTTGGCCCTCGCGTAGCATGCATCATCGTTAGCTTCGCCGCCCACACCATCGAGCTTGTCTAGCCACATCCTAGCTCATTATCCCATGATTATTCTTGCTTCGTTGCCCACGTTTTTCCCACCGATGAGGCCTTGGAGGTAGGGGTGCCCAAGCTGGCCGTGTGGCTCGCTCATTGCTAACGGTCGACGATCGTGTCATCGATCACGCTGTGCAACGAGTTCGCATAGGAACGCCCGAGCGTCGAGATCCAACCCCACATCTGCCGCCTCGAGGGCCTACGACGAAGCATTCCGCATGCTCGAGATCCCCCCAATGATTTGGCCCACACGTCGCATGCATCATCGTTAGCTTCGCCGCCCACACCGTCGAGCTTGTCTAGCCACATACCAGCTCATTATCCCACGATTATTCTCGCTTCGTTGCCCATATTTTTCCCACCGATGAGGCCTTGGCAGCCGGGTTGCCAAGGCTGGCCGTGTGGCTCGCTCATTGCTAACGGCCGATGATCGTGTCGTCGATCCCGCTGCGCAACGAGTTTGCCTAGGCAAGCCTGAGCGTCGAGATCCAACCCAACATCTGCTGCCTCGAGAGCCTACGACGAAGCACTCCGCATGCTCGAAATCCCCCCAACGATTTTGCCCTCACGTAGCATGCATCATCGTTAGCTTCGCCGCCCACAGCATCGAGCTTATCTAGCCACATACCAGCTCATTATTCCACGATTATTCTCGCTTCGTTGCCCACGTTTTTCCCACCTATGACGCTTTGGCAGCAGGGGTGCCTAGGTTGGCCATGTGGCTCGCTTGTTGCTAACGGCCGACGATCATGTCGTCGATCGCGCTGCGCAACGAGTTCGCCTAGGCAAGCCTGAGCGTCGAGATCCAGCCCCACGTCTGCCGCCTCGAGGGCCTATGATGTAGCACTTCGCATGCTCGAAATCCCCCCAACGATTTGCCCATCGCGTAGCATGCATCATCATTCGCTTCGCCCCCCACACCATCGAGCTTGTCTAGCCACATCGCAGCTCATTATCCCACGATTACTCTCGCTTCTTTGCCCATATTTTTCCCATCGATGAGGCCTTGGCTGCAGGGCTGCCCAGGCTGGCTGTGTGGCTCGCTTGTTGCTAATGGCTGACGATCGTGTCTTCGATCGCACTGCGCAAAGAGTCGGCCTAGGCAAGCCTGAGCGTTGAGATCCAACCCCACGTCTGTCGCCTCAAGGGCCTGCGAAAAAGCACTCCGCATGCTCGAAATCCCCTCAACGATTTGGCCCTCGCGTAGCATGCATCATCGTTAGCTTCGCCGCCCACACCATCGAGCTTGTCTAGCCATATCCCAGCTCATTATCCCACGATTATTCTCGCTTCGTTGCCCACATTTTTCCCCTTGATGAGGCCTTGGCAGTAGGGGTGCCCAGGCTGGCCGTGCTACTCGCTCGTTGCTAACAGCCGACGATAGTGTCATCGATCACACTGCCCAACAGGTCCACCTAGGCAAGCATGAGCGTCGAGATCCAACCCCACGTCTGCCGCCTCGAGGGCCTGCGATGAAGCACTCCGCATGCTCGAAATCCCCCCAACAATTTGGCCCTCACGTAGCATGTATCATGGTTTGCTTTGCCGCCCACAACATCGAGCTTGTCCAGCCACATCCCAGCTCATTATCTTACGATTATTCTCGCTTCGTTGCCCACGTTTTTCCCACCGATGAGGCCTTGGCAGCAGGGGTGCCCAGGCTGGCCGTGTGGCTCGCTCGTTGCTAACGGCTGACGATGGTGTCATCGATCACACTGCGCAACGAGTCTGCCTAGGCAAGCCTGAGCGACGAGATCCAATCCCATGTCTGCCGCCTCGAGGGCCTACGATGAAGCACTTCGTATGCTCGAAATCACTCCAATAATTTGGCCTTCGTGTAGCATGCATCATCGTTTACTTTCGCCCCCCACACCATCGAGCTTGTCTAGCCACATCCCACCTCATTATCCCACGATTACTCTCGCTTCTTTGCCCACATTTTTTCCACCGATGAGGCCTTGGCAGCAGGGGTGCCCAGGCTGGCTGTGTGGCTCGCTCGTTGCTAACAGCTGACGATCTCGTCGTCGATCACGCTGCGCAACGAGTTCGCCTAGGCAAGCCTGAGCGTCGAGATCCAACCCAACGTCTGCTGCCTCGAGGGCCTACGACGAAGCACTTCGCATGCTCGAAATCCCCCCAACGATTTTGCCCTCATGTAGCATGCATCATCGTTAGCTTCACCGCCCACACCATCGAGCTTGTCTAGCCAAATCCCAACTCATTATCCCACAATTTCTTGCTTCGTTGCTCACGTTTTTCCCACTGATGAGGTCTTGGCAGCAGGGGTGCTCGGGCTGGCCGTGTGGCTCGCTTGTTGCTAACGGCCGACGATCGTGTCTTCGATCGCACTGCGCAAAGAGTCGGCTTAGGCAAGCCTGAGCGTCGAGATCCAACCCCACGTCTGTCACTTCAAGGGCCTGCGAATAATCACTTCGCATGCTTGAAATCCCCCCAACGATTTGGCCCTCGCGTAACAAGTATCATCGTTAGCTTCGCCGCCCACACCATCGAGCTTGTCTAGCCACATCCCAGCTCATTATCCCACGATTATTCTCGCTTCATTGCCCACGTTTTTCCCACCGATGAGGCCTTGGCAGCAGGGGTGCCTAGGCTGGCCGTGTGGCTCGCTTGTTGCTAACGGCCGACGATCATGTCGTCGATCGCGCTGCGCAACGAGTTCGCCTAGGCAAGCCTGAGCGTCGAGATCCAACCCCACGTCTACCGCCTCGACGGCCTATGATGTAGCACTTCGCATGCGCGAAATCCACCCAACGATTTGGCCCTCGCATAGCATGCACATCGTTCGCTTCGCCCCCCACACCATCGAGCTTGTCTAGCCACATCCCAGCTCATTATCCCACGATTACTCTCGCTTCATTGCCCATATTTTTCCCACCGATGAGGCCTTGGCTGCAGGGGTGCCCAGGCTGGCTGTGTGGCTCGCTTGTTGCTAATGGGCGACGATCGTGTCTTCGATCGCACTGCACAAAGAGTTGACCAAGGCAAGCCTTAGCGTTGAGACCCAACCCCACGTCTGTCGCCTCAAGGGCCTGCGAAAAAGCACTCCGCATGCTTGAAATCCCCTCTACGATTTGGCCCTCGCGTAGCATGCATCATCGTTAGCTTCACCGCCCACACCATCGAGCTTGTCCAGCCATGTCCCAGCTCATCCCACGATTTCTCGCGCTTCGTGGCCGTTTTTCCACTGATGAGGCCTTGGCAGCAGGGGTGCCCTAGGCTGCCGTGTGGCTCTCGCTTGTTGCTAACAGCCGACGATAGTGTCATCGATCACGCTGCAAACGTCCGCCCTAGGCAGCTTGATCGTCGAGATTCGACCCAACATCTCTGCCCTCGAGAGCCTATGACGAAGCACACTCTGCATGCAAAAATCCCCCCAAAATTTGGCCCTCACAAAGAATGCATCATGGTTTGCGTCGCCGCCCACAACATCGGCTTCTCTAGCCACATCCCAGCTCATTGTCTACGATTATTCTCGCTTCGTTGCCCACGTTTTTCCCACCGATGAGGCCTTGGCAGCAGGGGTGCCCAGGCTGGCTGTGTGGCTCGCTCGTTGCTAACGGCTGACGATCGTGTCATCGATCGCGCTGCGCAACGAGTCCGCCTAGGCAAGCCTGAGCGTCGAGATCCAACCCAACATCTGCTGCCTCGAGAGCCTACGACGAAGCACTCCGCATGCTCGAAATCCCCCCAACGATTTGGCCCTCACGTAGCATGCATCATAGTTAGCTTCGTCGCCCACACCATCGAGCTTGTCTAGCCACATCCCAGCTCATTATCCCACGATTATTCTCGCTTTGTTACCCACATTTTTCCCAACAATGAGGCCTTGGCAGCAGGAGTGCCCAGGCTGGCCGTGTGGCTCGCTCGTTGCTAACGGCTGACGATCGTGTCGTCGATCGCGCTGCGCAACGAGTCCGCCTAGGCAAGCCTGAGCGTGGAGATCCAACCCAACATCTACTGCCTCGAGAGCCTACGACGAAGCACTCCGCATGCTCAAAATCCCCCCAACGATTTGGCCGTCACGTAGCATGCATCGTCGTTAGCTTCGTCGCCCACACCATCGAGCTTATCTAGCCACATACCAGATCATTATCCCACGATTATTCTCGCTTAGTTGCCCACGTTTTTCCCACCGATGAGGCCTTGGCAGCAGGGGTGCCCAGGCTGGCCGTGTGGCTCGCTCGTTGCTAACGGCCGACGATCGTGTCGTCGATCGCGCTGTGCAACGAGTCCGCCAGGGCAAGCATGATCGTCGAGATTCAACCCAACATCTGTTGCCTCGAGAGCCTATGACGAAGTACTACGCATGCTCAAAATCCCCCCAACAATTTGGCCCTCACAAAGAATGCATCATGGTTTGCGTCGCCGCCCACAACATCGGGATTCTCTAGCCACATCCCAGCTCATTGTCCTACGATTATTCTCGCTTCATTGCCCACGTTTTTCCCACCGATGAGGCCATGGCAGCAAGGGTGCCCAGGCTGGCCGTGTGGCTCGCTCGTTGCTAACGGCTGACGATCGTGTCATCGATCGCGCTGCGCAACGAGTCCGCCAAGGCAAGCCTGAGCGTCGAGATCCAACCCAACATCTGCTACCTCGAGAGCCTATGACGAAGCACTCCGCATGCTCGAAATCCCCCCAACGATTTGGCCCTCACGTAGCATGCATCATAGTTAGCTTCGTCGCCCACACCATCGAGCTTGTCTAGCCACATCCCAGCTCATTATCCCACGATTATTCTCGCTTTGTTACCCACATTTTTCCCAACAATGAGGCCTTGGCAGCAGGAGTGCCCAGGCTGGCCGTGTGGCTCGCTCGTTGCTAACGGCTGACGATCGTGTCGTCGATCGCGCTGCGCAACGAGTCCGCCTAGGCAAGCCTGAGCGTGGAGATCCAACCCAACATCTACTGCCTCGAGAGCCTACGACGAAGCACTCCGCATGCTCAAAATCCCCCCAACGATTTGGCCCTCACGTAGCATGCATCGTCGTTAGCTTCGTCGCCCACACCATCGAGCTTATCTAGCCACATACCAGATCATTATCCCACGATTATTCTCGCTTAGTTGCCCACGTTTTTCCCACCGATGAGGCCTTGGCAGCAGGGGTGCCCAGGCTGGCCGTGTGGCTCGCTCTTTGCTAATGGCTGACGATCGTGTCGTCGATCGCGCTGCACAACGAGTCCGCCTAGGCAAGCCTGAGCCTTGAGATCCAACCCAACATCTGCTGCCTCGAGAGCCTACAACGAAGCACTCCGCATGCTCGAAATCCCCCCAACGATTTGGCCCTTACGTAGCAGGCATCATCGTTAGCTTCGCCGCCCACACCATCGAGCTTATCTAGCCACATACCAGCTCATTATCCCACGATTATTCTCGCTTCGTTGCCCGCGTTTTTCCCACCGATGAGGCCTTGGCAGCAGGGGTGCCCAGGCTGGCCGTGTGGCTCGCTCGTTGCTAACGGCCGACGATCGTGTCGTCGATCGCGCTGTGCAACGAGTCCGCCAGGGCAAGCATGATCGTCGAGATTCAACCCAACATCTGTTGCCTCGAGAGCCTATGACGAAGTACTACGCATGCTCAAAATCCCCCCAACAATTTGGCCCTCACAAAGAATGCATCATGGTTTGCGTCGCCGCCCACAACATCGGGATTCTCTAGCCACATCCCAGCTCATTGTCCTACGATTATTCTCGCTTCATTGCCCACGTTTTTCCCACCGATGAGGCCATGGCAGCAAGGGTGCCCAGGCTGGCCGTGTGGCTCGCTCGTTGCTAACGGCTGACGATCGTGTCATCGATCGCGCTGCGCAACGAGTCCGCCAAGGCAAGCCTGAGCGTCGAGATCCAACCCAACATCTGCTACCTCGAGAGCCTATGACGAAGCACTCCGCATGCTCGAAATCCCCCCAACGATTTGGCCCTCACGTAGCATGCATCATAGTTAGCTTCGTCGCCCACACCATCGAGCTTGTCTAGCCACATCCCAGCTCATTATCCCACGATTATTATCGCTTTGTTACCCACATTTTTCCCAACAATGAGGCCTTGCCAGCAGGAGTGCCCAGGCTGGCCGTGTGGCTCGCTCGTTGCTAACGGCTGACGATCGTGTCGTCGATCGCGCTGCGCAACGAGTCCGCCTAGGCAAGCCTGAGCGTGGAGATCCAACCCAACATCTACTGCCTCGAGAGCCTACGACGAAGCACTCCGCATGCTCAAAATCCCCCCAACGATTTGGCCGTCACGTAGCATGCATCGTCGTTAGCTTCGTCGCCCACACCATCGAGCTTATCTAGCCACATACCAGATCATTATCCCACGATTATTCTCGCTTAGTTGCCCACGTTTTTCCCACCGATGAGGCCTTGGCAGCAGGGGTGCCCAGGCTGGCCGTGTGGCTCGCTCTTTGCTAACGACTGACGATCGTGTCGTCGATCGCGCTGCACAACGAGTCCGCCTAGGCAAGCTTGAGCCTTGAGATCCAACCCAACATCTGCTGCCTCGAGAGCCTACGACGAAGCACTCCGCATGCTCGAAATCCCCCCAACGATTTGGCCCTTACGTAGCAGGCATCATCGTTAGCTTCGTCGCCCACACTATCGAGCTTATCTAGCCACATACCAGCTCATTATCCCACGATTATTCTCGCTTCGTTGCCCACGTTTTTCCCACCGATGAGGCCTTGGCAGCAGGGGTGCCCAGGCTGGCCGTGTGGCTCGCTCGTTGCTAACGGCCGACGATCGTGTCGTCGATCGCGCTGTGCAACGAGTCCGCCAGGGCAAGCATGATCGTCGAGATTCAACCCAACATCTGTTGCCTCGAGAGCCTATGACGAAGTACTACGCATGCTCAAAATCCCCCCAACAATTTGGCCCTCACAAAGAATGCATCATGGTTTGCGTCGCCGCCCACAACATCGGGATTCTCTAGCCACATCCCAGCTCATTGTCCTACGATTATTCTCGCTTCATTGCCCACGTTTTTCCCACCGATGAGGCCATGGCAGCAAGGGTGCCCAGGCTGGCCGTGTGGCTCGCTCGTTGCTAACGGCTGACGATCGTGTCATCGATCGCGCTGCGCAACGAGTCCGCCAAGGCAAGCTTGAGCGTCGAGATCCAACCCAACATCTGCTGCCTCGAGAGCCTATGACGAAGCACTCCGTATGCTCGAAATCCCCCCAACGATTTGGCCCTTACGTAGGAGGCATCATCGTTAGCTTCGTCGCCCACACCATCGAGCTTATCTAGCCACATACCAGCTCATTATCCCACGATTATTCTCGCTTCGTTGCCGACGTTTTTCCCACCGATGAGGCCTTGGCAGCAGGGGTGCCCAGGCTGGCCGTGTGGCTCGCTCGTTGCTAACGGCCGACGATCGTGTCGTCGATCGCGCTGTGCAACGAGTCCGCCTAGGCAAGCATGATCGTCGAGATTCAACCCAACATCTGTTGCCTCGAGAGCCTATGACGAAGCACTACGCATGCTCAAAATCCCCCCAACAATTTGGCCCTCACAAAGAATGCATCATGGTTTGCGTTGCTGCCCACAACATCGGGATTCTCTAGCCACATCCTAGCTCATTGTCCTACGATTATTCTCTCTTCATTGCCCACGTTTTTCCCACCGATGAGGCCTTGGCAGCAGGGGTGCCCAGGCTAGCCGTATGGCTCGCTCGTTGCTAACGGTCGACGATCGTGTCTTTGATCGTGTTGCGCAACGAGTCCGCCTAGGCAAGCCTGAGCGTCGAGATCCAACCCTATGTCTATCGCTTCAAGGGCCTGCGAAGAAGCACTCCGCATTCTCGAAATCCCCCCAACGATTTGGCCCACACGTCGCATGCATCATCGTTAGCTTCGCCGCCCACACCATCGAGCTTGTCTAGCCACATCACATCTCATTATCTCACGATTATTCTCGCTTCGTTGCCTAAGTTTTTACCTTCGATGAGGCCTTGGAGGTAGGGGTGCGCAGGCTGGCCGTATGGCTCGCTCGTTGCTAACGGCCGACGATCGTGTCGTCGATCGCACTGCGCAACGAGTCCGCCTAGGCAAAGCCTGAGCGTCGAGATCCAACCCCACGTCTGCCACCTCGAGGGCCTGCGACGAAGCACTCCGCATGCTCGAGATCCCCCCAACAATTTGGCCCACATGTCGCATGCATCATCGTTAGCTTCGTCGCCCACACCATCGAGCTTGTCTAGCCACATACCAGCTCATTATCCCACGATTATTCTCGCTTAGTTGCCCACGTTTTTCCCACCAATGAGGCCTTGGCAGCAGGGGTGCCTAGGCTGGTCGTGTGGCTCGCTCTTTGCTAACGGCTGACGATCGAGTCGTCGATCACGCAGCACAACGAGTCCGCCTAGGCAAGCCTGAGCCTTGAGATCCAACCCAACATCTGCTGCCTCGAGAGCCTACGACGAAGCACTCCGCATGCTCGAAATCCCCCCAACGATTTGGCCCTTACGTAGGAGGCATCATCGTTAGCTTCGTCGCCCACACCTTCGAGCTTATCTAGCCACATACCAGCTCATTATCCCACGATTATTCTCGCTTCGTTGCCGACGTTTTTCCCACCGATGAGGCCTTGGCAGCAGGGGTGCCCAGGCTGGCCGTGTGCTCGCTCGTTGCTAACGGCCGACGATCGTGTCGTCGATCGCGCTGTGCAACGAGTCCGCCTAGGCAAGCATGATCGTCGAGATTCAACCCAACATCTGTTGCCTCGAGAGCCTATGACGAAGCACTACGCATGCTCAAAATCCCCCCAACAATTTGGCCCTCACAAAGAATGCATCATGGTTTGCGTTGCTGCCCACAACATCGGGATTCTCTAGCCACATCCTAGCTCATTGTCCTACGATTATTCTCTCTTCGTTGCCCACGTTTTTCCCACCGATGAGGCCTTGGCAGCAGGGGTGCCCAGGCTGGCCGTATGGCTCGCTCGTTGCTAACGGTCGACGATCGTGTCTTTGATCGCGTTGCGCAACGAGTCCGCCTAGGCAAGCCTGAGCGTCGAGATCCAACCCTATGTCTATCGCTTCAAGGGCCTGCGAAGAAGCACTCCGCATGCTCGAAATCCCCCCAACGATTTGGCCCACACGTCGCATGCATCATCGTTAGCTTCGCCGCCCACACCATCGAGCTTGTCTAGCCACATCCCATCTCATTATCTCACGATTATTCTCGCTTCGTTGCCTAAGTTTTTACCTTCGATGAGGCCTTGGAGGTAGGGGTGCGCAGGCTGGCCGTGTGGCTCGCTCGTTGCTAACGGCCGACGATCGTATCTTCGATCGCACTGCGCAACGAGTCCGCCTAGGCAAGCCTGAGCGTCGAGATCCAACCCCACGTCTGCTGCCTCGAGGGCCTGCGACGAAGCACTTCGCATGCTCGAAATCCCCCCAACAATTTGGCCCTCACGTAGCATGCATCATCGTTAGCTTCGTCGCCCACACCATCGAGCTTGTCTAGCCACATCCTAGCTCATTATCCCACGATTATTCTCGCTTCATTGCCCATGTTTTCCCCACCGATGAGGCCTTGGAGGTAGGGGTGTCTAGGCTGGCTGTGTGGCTCGCTCGTTTCTAACGGTCGACGATCGTGTCATCGATCGCGCTATGCAACGAGTCCGCCTAGGCAAGCCTGAGCGTCGAGATCCAACCCCACGTCTGCCGCCTCGAGGGCCTGCGACGAAGCACTTCGCATGCTCGAAATCCCCCCTATAATTTGGCCCTCACATAGCATGCATCATCGTTAGCTTCACCGCCCACACCATCGAGCTTGTCTAGCCACATCCCAGCTCATTATCCCACGATTATTCTCGCTTCATTGTCCATGTTTTTCCCACCGATGAGGCCTTGGAGGTAGGGGTGTCTAGGCTGGCTGTGTGGCTCGCTCGTTTCTAACGGTCGACGATCGTGTCATCGATCGCGCTATGCAACGAGTCCGCCAAGGCAAGCCTGAGCGTCGAGATCCAACCCCACATCTGCCGCCTCGAGGGCTTACGACGAAGCACTCCGCATGCTCGAGATCCCCTCAACGATTTGGCCCACACGTCGCATGCATCATCGTTAGCTTCGCCGCACACACCATCGAGCTTGTCTAGCCACATATGAGTTCATTATCCCATGATTATTCTCGCTTCGTTGCCCACGTTTTTCCCACCGATGAGGCCTTGGCAGTAGGGGTGCCCAGGCTAGCCGTATGGCTCGCTCGTTGCTAACGGCCGACGATCGTGTCGTCGATCGCACTGCACAACGAGTCCGCCTAGGCAAGCCTGAGCGTCGAGATCCAACCCCAAGTCTGCCACCTCGAGGGCCTGCGACGAAGCACTCCGCATGCTCGAGATCCCCCCAACGATTTGGCCCACATGTTGCATGCATCATCGTTAGCTTCGCCGCCCACACCATCGAGCTTGTCTAGCCACATACCAGCTCATTATCCCACGATTATTCTCGCTTCGTTACCCACGTTTTTCCCACCGATGAGGCCTTGGCAGAAGGGGTGCCCAAGCTGGCCGTGTGGCTCGCTCGTTGCTAACGGCCGACGAATGTGTCGTCGATCGTGCTGCGCAACAAGTCCGCCAAGGCAAGCCTGAGCGTCGAGATCCAACCCCACATCTGCCACCTCGAGGGCCTGTGACGAAGCACTCCGCAAGCTGGAAATCCCCCCAATAATTTGGCCCTCACGTAGCATGCATCATAGTTAGCTTCGTCGCCCACACCATCGAGCTTGTCTAGCAACATCCCAGCTCATTATCCCACGATTATTCTCGCTTTGTTACCCACATTTTTCCCACCAATGAGGCCTTGGCAGCAGGGGTGCCCAGGCTGGCCGTATGGCTCGCTCTTTGCTAACGGCTGACGATCGTGTCGTCGATCGCGCTGCGCAACAAGTCCGCCTAGGCAAGCCTGAGCCTTGAGATCGAACCCAACATCTACTGCCTCGAGAGCCTACGACTAAGCACTCCGCATGCTCAAAATCCCCCCAACGATTTGGCCCTCACGTAGCATGCATCATCGTTAGCTTCGCCGCCCACACCATCGAGCTTATCTAGCCACATACCAGCTCATTATCCCACGATTATTCTCGCTTCGTTGCCCACATTTTTCCCACCGATGAGGCCAAGGCTGGCCGTGTGGCTCGCCCGTTGCTAACGGCCGACGATCGTATCGTCAATCGCGCTGTGCAACGAGTCTGCCTAGGCAAGCATGAGCGTCGAGATCCAACCCAACATCTGTTGCCTCGAGAGCCTACGACAAAGCATTACGCATGCTCGAAATCCCCCCAACAATTTGGCCCTCACAAAGAATGCATCATGGTTTGCTTCGCCGCCCACAACATCATGATTCTCTAGCCACTTCCCAACTCATTGTCCTACGATTATTCTCGCTTCGTTGCCCACGTTTTTCCCACCGATGAGGCCTTGGCAGCAGGGGTGCCCAGGCTGGCCGTATGGCTCGCTCGTTGCTAACGGCCGACGATCGTGTCGTCGATCGCACTGCGCAACGAGTCCGCCTAGGCAAGCCTGAGCGTCGAGATCCAACCCCACGTCTGCCACCTCGAGGGCCTGTGACGAAGCACTCCGCATGCTCGAGATCCCCCCAACAATTTGGCCCACATGTCGCATGCATCATCGTTAGCTTCGCCGCCCACACCATCGAGCTTGTCTAGCCACATACCAGCTCATTATCCCACGATTATTCTCGCTTCGTTGCCCACATTTTTTCCACCGATGAGGCCTTGGCAGCAGGGGTACCAAGGCTGGCCGTGTGGCTCGCTCGTTGCTAACGGCCGACGATCATGTCGTCAATCGCGCTGTGCAACGAGTCCGCCTAGGCAAGCATGAGCGTCGAGATCCAACCCAACATCTGTTGCCTCGAGAGCCTACGACAAAGCATTACGCATGCTCGAAATCCCCCCAACAATTTGGCCCTCACAAAGAATGCATCATGGTTTGCTTCGCCGCCCACAACATCAGGATTCTCTAGCCACTTCCCAACTCATTGTCCTACGATTATTCTCGCTTCGTTGCCCACGTTTTTTCCACCGATGAGGCCTTGGCAGCAGGGGTGCCCAGGCTGGCCGTATGGCTCGCTCGTTGCTAACGGTCGACGATCGTGTCTTCGATCGCGCTGCGCAACGAGTTCGCCTAGGCAAGCCTGAGCGTCGAGATCCAACCCCATGTCTATCGCTTCAAGGGCCTGCGAAGAAGCACTCCGCATGCTCAAAATCTCCCCAACGATTTGGCCCACACGTCGCATGCATCATCGTTAGCTTCGCTGCCCACACCATCGAGCTTGTCTAGCCACATCCCATCTCATTATCCCACGATTATTCTGGCTTCGTTGCCTACGTTTTTCCCACCGATGAGGCCTTGGAAGTAGGGGTGCCCAGGCTAGCCGTGTGGCTCCCTCGTTGCTAACGGTCGACGATCGCGCTGCGCAACGAGTCCGCCTAGGAAAGCCTAAGCGTCAAGATCCAACCCCACTTCTGCCGCGTCAAGGGCCTGCAAAGAAGCACTCCGCATGCTCGAAATCCCCCCAACGATTTGGCTCATGCGTAGCATTCATCATCGTTAGCTTCGCCGCCCACACCATCGAGCTTGTCTAGCCATATCCCAACTCATTATCCCACGGTTATTCTCGCTTTGTTACCCATATTTTTCCCACCAATGAGGCCTTGGCAGTAGGGGTGCCCAGGCTGGCCGTGTGGCTCACTCGTTGCTAACGGCTGACGATCATGTCGTCGATCGCGCTGCGCAATGATTACGCTTAGGCAAGCCTGAGCGTCGAGATCCAACCCCACGTCAGCCGCCTCAAGGCCCAGCGATGAAGCACATCGCATGCTCGAAGTCCCCCCAATAATTTGGCCTTCACGTAGCATGCATCATTGTTAGTTTCGCCGCCTACACCATTGAGCTTGTCTAGCCACATCCCAGCTCATTATCCCCTGATTATTCTCTATTCATTGCCCACATTTTTCTCACCGATGAGGCCTTGGCAGCAGGGGTGCCCAGGCTGCCCGTGTGGCTCGCTTGTTGCTAACGAACGACGATAGTGCCGTCAATCACGCCGCACAATGAGTCCACCTAGGCAAGCCTGAGCGTCGAGATCAAACCCCACGTCTGCCGCCTTGAGGGCCGGCGATGAAGCACTCCGCATGCTCGATATCCCCCCAAAAATTTGGCCCTCATGTAGCATGCATCATTGTTTGCTTCGATTCCCATACCATCGAGCTTGTCTAGCCATATCCCAGCTCATTATCCCATGATTATTCTCGCTTTGTTGCCCACGTTTTTCCCACCAATGAGGCCTTGGCAGTAGGGGTGCCCAGGCTGGCCGTGTGGCTCGCTCGCTGCTAGCGGCAGACGATCGTGTCGTCGATTGCGTTGCGCAACGTGTCCCCCTAGGCAAGCCTGAGCGTCGACATCAAACCCCACGTCTGCCGCCTCGAGGGCCTGCGACGAAGCACTCCGCATGCTCAAAATCCCCCCAAAAATTTCGCCTTCACGTAGCATGCATCATCGTTAGCTTCGCCGCCCACACCATCGAGCTCGTCTAGCCACATCCCAGCTCTTTATCCTACGATTATTCTCGCTTCGTTGCCCACGTTTTTCCCACCGATGAGGCCGTGGCAGAAGGGGTGCCCAAGCTGGCCGTGTGGCTCGCTCGTTGCTAACGGACGACGATAGTGTCGTCGATCACGCTACACAACGAGTCCACCGAGGCAAGCCTGAGCGTCGAGATCAAACCCCACGTCCGCCGCCTCGAGGGCCTGCGATGAAGCACTCCGCATGCTCGAAATCCCCCCAAAAATTTGGTCCTCACGTAGCATGCATCATTGTTTGCTTCGATGCCCACACCATCGAGCTTGTCTAGCCATATCCCAGCTCATTATCCCACGATTATTCTCGCATTGTTGCCCACGTTTTACCCACCAATGAGGCCTTGACAGTAGGGGTGCCCAGGCTGGCTGTGTGGCTCGCTCGTTGCAAACGGGCGGCGATCATTTGTCGATCGCGCTGCGCAACGAGTCCGCCTAGGCAAGCCTGAGCGTCAAGATCCAACCCCACGTCTGCCGCCTCGAGGGCCTGCGACGAAGCACTCCGCATGCTCAAAATCCCCCCAAAAATTTGGCCCTCACGTAGCATGCATCATTGTTTGCTTCGATGCCCACACCATCGAGCTTGTCTAGCCATATCCCAGCTCATTATCCCACGATTATTCTCGCTTTGTTGCCCAAGTTTTACCCACCAATGAGGCCTTGGCAATAGGGGTGCCCAGGCTGGCCTTGTGGCTCGCTCGTTGCTAACGGCCGACGATCGTGTCGTCGATCGCGCTGTGCAACGAGTCCGCCTAGGCAAGCCTGACCGTCGAGATCCAACCCCACATCTGCCGCCTCGAGGGCCTACGATGAAGCACTTCGCATGCTCGAAATCCCCCCAATAATTTGGCCTTCACGTAGCATGCGTCATCGTTAGCTTCGCCACCTACACCATCGAGCTTGTCTACCCACATCCCAACTCATTATCCCACGATTATTCTTGCTTCGTTGCCCACGTTTTTCCCACCGATGAGGCCTTGGCAGCAGGGGTGCCCAGGTTGGCCGTGTGGCTCGCTCGTTGCTAACGGCCGACGATCGTGTCTTCGATCGCGCTGTGCAACGAGTCCGCCTAGGCAAGCCTGAGCATCAAGATCCAACCCCACATCTGCTGCCTCAAGGGCCTGCGAAAAAGCACTCCGCATGCTCAAAATCCCCTCAACGATTTGGCTCTCGTGTAGCATGCATCATCGTTAGCTTCACCACCCACACCATCGAGCTTGTCTAGCCACATCCCAGCTCATTATCCCACGATTATTCTCGCTTCATTGCCCACGCTTTTCCCACCGATGAGGCCTTGGCAGTAGGGGTGACCAGGCTGGCCGTGAGGCTCGCTCGTTGCTGACGGCCGATGATCGCGTCGTCGATCACGCTACGCAACGAGTCCGCCTAGGCAAGCCTTAGCGTTGACATCCAACCACATGTCTGCCGCCTCGAGGCCCTGCGATGAAGCACTACGCAAGCTCGAAATCCCCCCAATAATTTGGCCTTCACGTAGCATGCATCATCGTTAGCTTCGCCCCCTACACCATCTAGGTTGTCTAGCCACATCCCAACTCATTATCCCACGATTACTCTTACTTCGTTGCCCACGTTTCTCCCACCGATGAGGCCTTGGTAGCAGGGGTGCCCAGGCTAGCCGTGTGGCTCGCTCGTTGCTAACGGCTGACGATGGTGTCTTCGATCGCGCTGTGGAACGAGTCCGCCTAGGCAAGCCTGAGCGTCGAGATCCAACCCCTCGTCTGTCGCCGCAAGGGCTTGCGAAAAGGCACTCCGCATGCTCGAAATCCCTTCAATGATTTGGCCCTCGCGTAGCATGCATCATCGTTAGCTTCGCCGCCCACACCATCGAACTTGTCTAGCCATATCCCAGCTCATTATCCCACGATTATTCTCACTTTGTTGCCCACGTTTTTCCCCTTGATGAGGCCTTGGCAGTAGGGGTGCCCAGGCTGGCCGTGTGGCTCGCTCGTTATGAACAGTCGACGATAGTGTCGTCGATCACGTTGCCCAACGAGTCCACCTAGGCAAGCATGAGCGTCGAGATCCAACCCCACGTCTGCTGCCTCGAGGGCCTGGGATGAATCACTCCGCATGCTCGAAATCCCCCCCGCAATTTGGCCCTCACGTAGCATGTATCATGGTTTGCTTCGCCACCCACAACATCGAGCTTGTCTAGCCACATCCCGGCTCATTATCTTACGATTATTCTCGCTTTGTTGCCCAATTTTTTTCCCACCGATGAGGCCTTGGCAGTAGGGGTGCCCAAGCTGGCCGTGTGGCTCACTCGTTGCTAACGGACGATGATAGTGTCGTCGATCACGCTGCACAACGAGTCCACCTAGGCAAGCCTGAGCGTTCGAGATCAAACCCCACGTCTGCCGCCTCGAGGGCCTGTGATGAAGCATTCCGCATGCTCGAAATCCCCTCGAAAATTTGGCCCTCACGTAGCATGCATCATTGTATGTTTCGATGCCCACACCATCAAGCTTGTCTAGCCATATTCCAGCTCATTATCCCACGATTATTCTCGCTTTATTGTCCACGTTTTTCCCACCGATGAGGCCTTGGCAGTAGGGGTGCCCAGGCTGGTCGTGTGGCTCGCTCATTGCTAACGGTCGACGATCGTGTCGTCGATCGCGCTGCGCAACGAGTCCGCCCAGGCAAGCCTGAGCGTCGAGATCAAACCCCACGTCTGCCGCGTCGAGGGCCTGCGACGAAGCTCTCCGCATGCTCGAAATCCCACCAACAATTTGGCCCTCGCGTAGCATGCATCATCATGAGCATCACCGCCCACACCATCGAGCTTGTCTAGCCACATCCCAGCTCATTATCCCACGATTATTCTCGCTTCATTGCCCACGCTTTTCCCACCGATGAGGCCTTGGCAGTAGGGGTGACCAGGCTGGCCGTGAGGCTCGCTCGTTGCTGACGGCCGATGATCGCGTCGTCGATCACGCTGCGCAACGAGTCCGCCTAGGCAAGCCTTAGCGTTGACATCCAACCACACGTCTGCCGCCTCGAGGCCCTGCGATGAAGCACTACGCAAGCTCGAAATCCCCCCAATAATTTGGCCTTCACGTAGCATGCATCATCGTTAGCTTCGCCCCCTACACCATCGAGCTTGTCTAGCCAAATCCCAACTCATTATCCCACGATTATTCTTACTTCGTTGCCCACGTTTCTCCCACCGATGAGGCCTTGGCAGCAGGGGTGCCCAGGCTCGCCGTGTGGCTCGCTCGTTGCTAACGGCTGACGATGGTGTCTTCGATCGCGCTGTGGAACGAGTCCGCCTAGGCAAGCCTGAGCGTCGAGATCCAACCCCACGTCTGTCGCCGCAAGGGCCTGCGAAAAGGCACTCCGCATGCTCGAAATCCCCTCAACGATTTGGCCCTCGCGTAGCATGCATCATCGTTAGCTTCGCCGCCCACACCATCGAACTTGTCTAGCCATATCCCAGCTCATTATCCCACGATTATTCTCACTTTGTTGCCCACGTTTTTCCCCTTGATGAGGCCTTGGCAGTAGGGGTACCCAGGCTGGCCATGTGGCTCGCTCGTTGTGAACAGTCGACGATAGTGTCGTCGATCACGTTGCCCAACGAGTCCACCTAGGCAAGCATGAGCGTCGAGATCCAACCCCACGTCTGCTGCCTCGAGGGCCTGGGATGAATCACTCCGCATGCTCGAAATCCCCCCAGCAATTTGGCCCTCACGTAGCATGTATCATGGTTTGCTTCGCCACCCACAACATCGAGCTTGTCTAGCCACATCCCGGCTCATTATCTTACGATTATTCTCGCTTTGTTGCCCAATTTTTTTCCCACCGATGAGGCCTTGGCAGTAGGGGTGCCCAAGCTGGCCGTGTGGCTCGCTAGTTGCTAACGGACGACGATAGTGTCGTCGATCACGCTGCACAACGAGTCCACCTAGGCAAGCCGTGAGATCGTCTGCGCCTCGAGGGCCTGGGATCAATGCTCGAAATCCCCACGGCCCTCACGTAGCATGTATCATGCCTCGAGCTTGTCTAGCCTCCCGGCTCATTATCTTACGATTATTCTCGCTTTGTTGCCCAATTTTTTTCCCACCGATGAGGCCTTGGCAGTAGGGGTGCCCAGGCTGGTCGTGTGGCTCGCTCGTTGCTAACGGTCGTCGATCGTGTCGTCGATCGCACTGCGCAACGAGTCCGCCTAGGCAAGCCTGAGCGTTCGAGATCAAACCCCACGTCTGCCGCCTCGAGGGCCTGTGATGAAGCATTCCACATGCTCGAAATCCCCTCGAAAATTTGGCCCTCACGTAGCATGCATCATTGTATGTTTCGATGCCCACACCATCAAGCTTGTCTAGCCATATTCCAGCTCATTATCCCACGATTATTCTCGCTTTATTGTCCACGTTTTTCCCACCGATGAGGCCTTGGCAGTAGGGGTGCCCAGGCTGGTCGTGTGGCTCGCTCATTGCTAACGATCGACGATCGTGTCGTCGATCGCGCTGCGCAACGAGTCCGCCTAGGCAAGCCTGAGCGTCGAGATCAAACCCCACGTCTGCCGCGTCGAGGGCCTGCGACGAAGCTCTCCGCATGCTCGAAATCCCACCAACAATTTGGCCCTCGTAGCATGCATCATCATGAGCATCACCGCCCACACCATCGAGCTTGTCTAGCCACATCCCAGCTCATTATCCCACGATTATTCTCGCTTCATTGCCCACGCTTTTCCCACCGATGAGGCCTTGGCAGTAGGGGTGACCAGGCTGGCCGTGAGGCTCGCTCGTTGCTGACGGCCGATCGCGTCGTCGATCACGCTGCGCAACGAGTCGCCTAGGCAAGCCTTAGCGTTGACATCCAACCACACGTCTGCCGCCTCGAGGCCCTGCGATGAAGCACTACGCAAGCTCGAAATCCCCCCAATAATTTGGCCTTCACGTAGCATGCATCATCGTTAGCTTCGCCCCCTACACCATCGAGCTTGTCTAGCCAAATCCCAACTCATTATCCCACGATTATTCTTACTTCGTTGCCCACGTTTCTCCCACCGATGAGGCCTTGGCAGCAGGGGTGCCCAGGCTCGCCGTGTGGCTCGCTCGTTGCTAACGGCTGACGATGGTGTCTTCGATCGCGCTGTGGAACGAGTCCGCCTAGGCAAGCCTGAGCGTCGAGATCCAACCCCACGTCTGTCGCCGCAAGGGCCTGCGAAAAGGCACTCCGCATGCTCGAAATCCCCTCAACGATTTGGCCCTCGCGTAGCATGCATCATCGTTAGCTTCGCCGCCCACACCATCGAACTTGTCTAGCCATATCCCAGCTCATTATCCCACGATTATTCTCACTTTGTTGCCCACGTTTTTCCCCTTGATGAGGCCTTGGCAGTAGGGGTACCCAGGCTGGCCATGTGGCTCGCTCGTTGTGAACAGTCGACGATAGTGTCGTCGATCACGTTGCCCAACGAGTCCACCTAGGCAAGCATGAGCGTCGAGATCCAACCCCACGTCTGCTGCCTCGAGGGCCTGGGATGAATCACTCCGCATGCTCGAAATCCCCCCAGCAATTTGGCCCTCACGTAGCATGTATCATGGTTTGCTTCGCCACCCACAACATCGAGCTTGTCTAGCCACATCCCGGCTCATTATCTTACGATTATTCTCGCTTTGTTGCCCAATTTTTTTCCCACCGATGAGGCCTTGGCAGTAGGGGTGCCCAAGCTGGCCGTGTGGCTCGCTAGTTGCTAACGGACGACGATAGTGTCGTCGATCACGCTGCACAACGAGTCCACCTAGGCAAGCCTGAGCGTTCGAGATCAAACCCTACGTCTGCCGCCTCGAGGGCCTGTGATGAAGCATTCCGCATGCTCGAAATCCCCCCAAAAATTTGGCCCTCACGTAGCATGCATCATTGTATGTTTCGATGCCCACACCATCAAGCTTGTCTAGCCATATCCCAGCTCATTATCCCACGATTATTCTCGCTTTATTGCCGACGTTTTTCCCACCGATGAGGCCTTGGCAGTAGGGGTGCCCAGGCTGGTCGTGTGGCTCGCTCGTTGCTAACGGTCGTCGATCGTGTCGTCGATCGCACTGCGCAACGAGTCCGCCTAGGCAAGCCTGAGCGTTCGAGATCAAACCCCACGTCTGCCGCCTCGAGGGCCTGTGATGAAGCATTCCACATGCTCGAAATCCCCTCGAAAAATTTGGCCCTCACGTAGCATGCATCATTGTATGTTTCGATGCCCACACCATCAAGCTTGTCTAGCCATATTCCAGCTCATTATCCCACGATTATTCTCGCTTTATTGTCCACGTTTTTCCCACCGATGAGGCCTTGGCAGTAGGGGTGCCCAGGCTGGTCGTGTGGCTCGCTCATTGCTAACGATCGACGATCGTGTCGTCGATCGCGCTGCGCAACGAGTCCGCCTAGGCAAGCCTGAGCGTCGAGATCAAACCCCACGTCTGCCGCGTCGAGGGCCTGCGACGAAGCTCTCCGCATGCTCGAAATCCCACCAACAATTTGGCCCTCGCGTAGCATGCATCATCATGAGCATCACCGCCCACACCATCGAGCTTGTCTAGCCACATCCCAGCTCATTATCCCACGATTATTCTCGCTTCATTGCCCACGCTTTTCCCACCGATGAGGCCTTGGCAGTAGGGGTGACCAGGCTGGCCGTGAGGCTCGCTCGTTGCTGACGGCCGATGATCGCGTCGTCGATCACGCTGCGCAACGAGTCTGCCTAGGCAAGCCTTAGCGTTGACATCCAACCACACGTCTGCCGCCTCGAGGCCCTGCGATGAAGCACTACGCAAGCTCGAAATCCCCCCAATAATTTGGCCTTCACGTAGCATGCATCATCGTTAGCTTCGCCCCCTACACCATCGAGCTTGTCTAGCCAAATCCCAACTCATTATCCCACGATTATTCTTACTTCGTTGCCCACGTTTCTCCCACCGATGAGGCCTTGGCAGCAGGGGTGCCCAGGCTCGCCGTGTGGCTCGCTCGTTGCTAACGGCTGACGATGGTGTCTTCGATCGCGCTGTGGAACGAGTCCGCCTAGGCAAGCCTGAGCGTCGAGATCCAACCCCACGTCTGTCGCCGCAAGGGCCTGCGAAAAGGCACTCCGCATGCTCGAAATCCCCTCAACGATTTGGCCCTCGCGTAGCATGCATCATCGTTAGCTTCGCCGCCCACACCATCGAACTTGTCTAGCCATATCCCAGCTCATTATCCCACGATTATTCTCACGTTGTTGCCCACGTTTTTCCCCTTGATGAGGCCTTGGCAGTAGGGGTACCCAGGCTGGCCATGTGGCTCGCTCGTTGTGAACAGTCGACGATAGTGTCGTCGATCACGTTGCCCAACGAGTCCACCTAGGCAAGCATGAGCGTCGAGATCCAACCCCACGTCTGCTGCCTCGAGGGCCTGGGATGAATCACTCTGCATGCTCGAAATCCCCCCAGCAATTTGGCCCTCACGTAGCATGTATCATGGTTTGCTTCATCACCCACAACATCGAGCTTGTCTAGCCACATCCCGGCTCATTATCTTACGATTATTCTCGCTTTGTTGCCCAATTTTTTTCCCACCGATGAGGCCTTGGCAGTAGGGGTGCCCAAGCTGGCCGTGTGGCTCACTCGTTGCTAACGGACGATGATAGTGTCGTCGATCACGCTGCACAACGAGTCCACCTTGGCAAGCCTGAGCGTTCGAGATCAAACCCTACGTCTGCCGCCTCGAGGGCCTGTGATGAAGCATTCCGCATGCTCGAAATCCCCTCAAAAATTTGGCCCTCACGTAGCATGCATCATTGTATGTTTCGATGCCCACACCATCAAGCTTGTCTAGCCATATCCCAGCTCATTATCCCACGATTATTCTCGCTTTATTGCCGACGTTTTTCCCACCGATGAGGCCTTGGCAGTAGGGGTGCCCAGGCTGGTCGTGTGGCTCGCTCGTTGCTAACGGTCGTCGATCGTGTCGTCGATCGCACTGCGCAACGAGTCCGCCTAGGCAAGCCTGAGCGTTCGAGATCAAACCCCACGTCTGCCGCCTCGAGGGCCTGTGATGAAGCATTCCACATGCTCGAAATCCCCTCGAAAATTTGGCCCTCACGTAGCATGCATCATTGTATGTTTCGATGCCCACACCATCAAGCTTGTCTAGCCATATCCCAGCTCATTATCCCATGATTATTCTCACTTTATTGCCCACGTTTTTCTCACCGATGAGGCCTTGGCAGTAGGGGTGCCCAGGCTGGTCATGTGGCTCGCTCATTGCTAACGGTCGACGATCGTGTCGTCGATCGCGCTGCACAACGAGTCCGCCCAGGCAAGCCTGAGCGTCGAGATCCAACCCCACGTCTGCCGCGTCGAGGGCCTGCGACGAAGCTCTCCGCATGCTCGAAATCCCACCAACAATTTGGCCCTCACGTAGCATGCATCATCGTGAGCATCACCGCCCACACCATCGAGCTTGTCTAGCCACATCCTAGCTCATTATCCCACGATTATTCTCGCTTCGTTTCCCACGTTTTTTCCCATCGATGAGGCCTTTGCAGTAGGGGTGCCCAGGCTGGCCGTGTGGCTCGCTCGTTGCTAACGGACGACGATAGTGTCATCGATCACGCTGCACAACGTGCCCTCTTAGGCAAGCTTGACCGTCGAGATCCAACCCCACATCTGCCGCCTCGAGGGCCTACGATGAAGCACTTCGCATGCTCGAAATCCCCCTAATAATTTGGCCTTCACATAGCATGCATCATCGTTAGCTTCGCCCCCTACACCATCGGGCTTGTCTAGCCACATCCCAACTCATTATCCCACGATTATTCTTGCTTCGTTGCCCACGTTTTTCCCACCGATGAGGCCTTGGCAGCAGGGGTGCGCAGGTTGGCCGTGTGGCTCTCTCATTGCTAATGGCCGACGATCGTGTCTTCGATCGCGCTGTGCAATGAGTTCGCCTAGGCAGGCCTGAGAGTCGAGATCCAACACCACTACTGCTGCCTCAAGGGCCTGCGAAAAAGCACTCCGCATGCTCGAAATCCCCCCAACGATTTAGCCCTCGCGTAGCATGCATCATCGTTAGCTTCGCCACCCACACCATCGAGCTTGTCTAGCCACATCCCAGCTCATTATCCTACGATTATTCTCGTTTCATTTCCCACGCTTTTCCCACCGATGAGGCCTTGGCAGTAGGGGTAACCAGGCTGGCCGTGAGGCTCGCTCGTTGCTGACGGCTGATGATCGTGTCGTCGATCGCGCAGCGCAACGAGTCCGCCTAGGCAAGCCTGAGCGTCGACATCCAACCCCACGTCTGTCGCCTCGAGGGCCTATGATGTAGCACTTCCCATGCTCAAAATCCCCCCAACGATTTGGCCCTCGCGTAGCATGCATCATCGTTCACTTCGCCCCCCACACCATCAAGCTTGTCTAGCCACATCCCAGCTCATTATCCCATGATTATTCTCGCCTCGTTGCCCACATTTTTCCCACCGATGAGGCCTTGGCAGCAGGGGTAACCAGGCTGGCCGTGTGGCTCCCTCGTTGCTAACGGTTGACGATCGAGTCTTCGATCGAGCTGCACAACGAGTCTACTTAGGCAAGCCTAAGCGTCGAGATCCAACCCCACGTCTGCCGCCTCGAGGGCCTGCGACGAAGCACACCGCATCCTTGAAATTTCCCCCAACAATTTGGCCATCACGTTGCATGCATCATCGTTAGCTTCGCCGCCCACACCATCGAGCTTGTCTAGCCACATCCCAGCTCATTATCCCACGATTATTCTCGCTTCGTTACCCACATTTTCCCACCGATGAGACCTTGGCAGCAGGGGTGGCCAGGCTGGCTGTGTGGCTCGCTCGTTGCTATAAGCCGACCATCGTGTCGTCGATCACGCTGCGCAACGTGTCTGCCTAGGCAAGCCTGAGCGTCGAGATCCAACCCAACGTCTGCTGCCTCGAGGGCCTACGACGAAGCACTCTGCATGCTCGAAATCCCCCCAACAATTTGGCCATCACGTTGCATGCATCATCGTTAGCTTCGCCGCCCACACCATCGAGCTTGTCTAGCCACATCCCAACTCATTATCCCACGATTATTCTCACTTCGTTGCCCACGTTTTTCCCACCGACGAGGCCTTGGCAGTAGGGGTGACCAGGCTGGCCGTGTGGCTCGCTCGTTGCTAACGGCTGACGATCATGTCTTCGATCGCGCTGCGCAACGAGTCCGCCTAGGCAAGCCGGAGCGTCGAGATCCAACCCCACGTCTACCGCCTCGAGTGTCTACGTTAAAACACTTCGCATGCTAGAAATCCCCCCAATAATTTGGCCTTCACGTAGCATGCATCATCGTTTACTTTCGCCGCCCACACCATCGAGCTTGTCTAGCCACATCCTAGCTTTTTATCCCACGATTATTCTCGCTTCGTTGCCAACGTTTTTCCTACCGATGAGGCCTTGGCAGCAGGGGTGCCCAGGCTGGCCGTGTGGCTCGCTCGTTGTTATAGGCCGACGATCGTGTCGTCGATCGCGCTGCGCGACGAGTGTGCCTAGGCAAGCCTGAGCGTCGAGATCCAACCCAACGTCTGCTGCCTCGAGGGCCTACAACGAAGCACCCCGCATGCTCGAAATCCCCCTAACGATTTGGCCCTCACATAGCATGGATCATCGTTAGCTTCGCCACCCACACCATCAAGCTTGTCTAGCCACATCCCAGCTCATTATCCCACGATTATTCTCGCTTCGTTGCCCACGTTTTTCCCACCGATGCGGCCTTGGCAGTAGCGGTGACCAGGCTGGCCGTGTGGCTCGTTCGTTGCTAACGGCTGATGATCATGTCGTCGATCGCACTGCGGAACGAGTCCGCCTAGGCAAGCCTGAGCGTCGAGATCCAACCCCACGTCTGCCGCCTCGAGTGTCTACGATGAAGCACTTCGCATGCTAGAAATCCCCCCAATAATTTGGCCTTCACGTAGCATGCATCATCGTTTACTTTCGCCGCCCACACCATCGAGCTTGTGTAGCCACATCCCAGCTTTTTATCCCACGATTATTCTCGCTTCGTTGCCCACGTTTTTCCCACCGATGAGGCCTTGGCAGCAAGGGTGCCCAGGCTGGCCGTGTGGCTCGCTCGTTGCTATAGGCCGACGATCGTGTCGTCGATCGCGCTGCGCAACGAGTGTGCCTAGGCAAGCCTGAGCGTCGAGATCCAACCCAACGTCTGCTGCCTCGAGGGCCTAAAACGAAGCACTCCGCATGCTCGAAATCCCCTTAACGATTTGGCCCTCACATAGCATGCATCATCGTTAGCTTCGTCGCCCACACCATCGAGCTTGTCTAGCCACATCCCAGCTCATTATCCCACGATTATTCTCGCTTCGTTGCCCACGTTTTTCCCACCGATGAGGCCTTGGCAGTATCGGTGACCAGGCTGGCCGTGTGGCTCGCTCGTTGCTAACAGCTGACGATAGTGTCCACATAGGCAAGCTTGAGCGTCGAGATCCAACCCCACGTCTGCCGCCTGGACGACCTGCGATGAAGCACTCCGCACGCTCGGAATCCACTCAATAATTTGGCCCTCACATAGCATGCATCATGGTTTGTTTCGCCGCCCACAACATCGGGCTTCTCTAGCCACATCCCAGCTCATTATCCTACGATTATTCTCGCTTCATTGCCCACGTTTTTCCCACCGATGAGGCCTTGGTAGCAGGGGTGCCCAAGCTGACCGTGTGGCTCGCTCGTTACTAACGGCTGACGAACGTGTTGTCGAACGTGCTACGCAACGAGTCTGCCAGGGGAAGCCTGAGCGTCGAGATCCAACCCCACATCTGCCCCCTCGAGGGCCTGCGACGAAGCACTCCGCATGCTGGAAATCCCCCCAACAATTTGGCCCTCACGTAGCATGCATTATCGTTAGCTTCGTCGCCCACAGCATCGAGCTTCTCTGGCCACATCCCAGCTCATTATCCCACGATTATTCTCGCTTCGTTACCCATATTTTTCCCACCAATGAGGCCTTGGCAGTAGGGGTGCCCAGGCAGGCCGTGTGGCTCGCTCGTTGCTAACGGCTGACGATCATGTCGTTGATCGCACTGCGCAACGATTACGCCTAGGCAAGACTGAGCATCGAGATCCAACTCCACGTGAGCCGCCTCGAGGGCCAGCGATGAAGCACATCGCATGCTAGAAGTCCCCCCAATAATTTGGCCTTCAAGTAGCACGCATCATCGTTAGCTTGGTCGCCCACACCATCGAGCTTGTCTATCCACATCCCAGCTCATTATCCCATGATTATTCTCTTTTCGTTACCTACATTTTCCCACCGATGAAACCTTGGCAGCAGGGGTGCCCAGGCTGGCCGTGTGGCTCGCTCGTTGCTATAGGCCGACCATCGTGTCGTCGATCGCGCTGCGCAACGTGTCTGTCTAGGCAAGCCTGAGCATCGAGATCCAACCCAACGTCTGCTGCCTCGAGGGCCTACGACGAAGCACTCCGCATACTCGAAATCCCCCCAACGATTTGGCCCTCACGTAGCATGCTTCATCGTTAGCTTCGCCGCCCACACCATCGAGCTTGTCTAGCCACATCCCAGCTCATTATCCCACGATTATTCTCGCTTTGTTGCCCACGTTTTTCCCACTGATGAGGCCTTAGCAATAGGGGTGCCCAGGCTGGCCGTGTGGCTCGCTCGTTGCTAACGGCTGACGATCATGTCTTCGATCGCGCTGCGCAACGTGTCTGCCTAGGCAAGCCTGAGCATCGAGATCCAACCTAATGTCTGCTGCCTCGAGGGCCTACGACGAAGCACTCCGCATACTCGAAATCCCCCCAACGATTTGGCCCTCACGTAGCATGCTTCATCGTTAGCTTCGCCGCCCACACCATCGAGCTTGTCTAGCCACATCCCAGCTCATTATCCCACGATTATTCTCGCTTCGTTGCCCACGTTTTTCCCACCGATGCGGCCTTGGCAGTAGCGGTGACCAGGCTGGCCGTGTGGCTCGTTCGTTGCTAACGGCTGATAATCATGTCGTCGATCGCACTACGCAACGAGTCCGCCTAGGCAAGCCTGAGCGTCGAGATCCAACCCCACGTCTACCGCCTCGAGTGTCTACGATGAAGCACTTCGCATGCTAGAAATCCCCCCAATAATTTGGCCTTCACGTAGCATGCATCACCGTTTACTTTCGCCGCCCACACCATCGAGCTTGTCTAGCCACATCCTAGCTTTTTATCCCACGATTATTCTCGCTTCGTTGCCCACGTTTTTCCCACCGATGAGGCCTTGGCAGCAGTGGTGCCCAGGCTGGCCGTGTGGCTCGCTCGTTGCTATAGACCGACGATCGTGTCGTCGATCGTGCTGCGCAACGAGTGTGCCTAGGCAAGCCTGAGCGTCGAGATCCAACCCAACGTCTGCTGCGTCGAGGGCCTACAACGAAGCACTCCGCATGCTCGAAATCCCCCTAACGATTTGGCCCTCACATAGCATGGATCATCGTTAGCTTCGCCGCCCACACCATCGAGCTTGTCGAGCCACATCCCAGCTCATTATCCCACGATTATTCTCGCTTCGTTGCCCACGTTTTTTCCACCGATGTGGCCTTGGCAGTAGCGGTGACCAGGCTGACAGTGTGGTTCGCTCGTTGCTAACGGCTGACGATCATGTCGTCGATCGCACTGCGCAACGACTCCGCCTACGCAAGCCTGAGCGTCGAGATCCAACCCCACATCTGCCACCTCAAAGGCCTACGACGAAGCACTCCGCATGCTCAAAATCCCCCTAATGATTTGGCCCTCACATAGCATGCATCATCATTAGCTTCACCGCCCACACCATCGAGCTTGTCTAGCCACATCCCAGCTCATTATCCCACGATTATTCTCGCTTCGTTGCCCACGTTTTTTCCCACCGATGAGGCCTTTGCAGAAAGGGTGCCCAGGCTGGACGTGTGGCTCGCTCGTTGCTAACGGACGACGATAGTGTCATCGATCACGCTGCACAACGTGTCCTCCTAGGCAAGCCGGAGCGTCGAGATAAAACCCCACATCTGCCGCCTCGAGGGCTTGCGATGAAGCACTCCGCATGCTCGAAATTCCCCCAACAATTTGGCCTTCACGTAGGATGCATCATTATTTGCTTCGCTGCCCATAACATTAAGCTTGTCTAGCCATATCCCAGCTCATTATCCTACGATTATTCTCGCTTCGTTGCCCACGTGTTTTCCACCGATGAGGCCTTGGCAGCAGGGGTGCCTTGGCTGGCCGTGTGGCTCGCTCGTTGCTGACGGCCGACGATCGTGTCGTCGATCACACTGCGCAACGAGTCCGCCTAGGCAAGCCTGACCGTCGAGATCAAACCCCACATCTGCCTCCTCGAGGGCCTATGATAAAGCACTTCGCATGCTCGAAATCCCCCCAATAATTTGGCCTTCATGTAGCATGCATCATCGTTAGCTTCGCCCCCTACACCATCGAGCTTGTCTAGCCTCATCCCAACTCATTATCCCACAATTATTCTTGCTTCGTTGCCCATATTTTTCCCACCGATGAGGCCTTGGCAGCAAGGGTGCCCAGGTTGGCCGTGTGGCTCGCTCATTGCTAACGGTCGACGATCGTGTCTTCGATCACGCTGTGCAACGAGTCCGCCTAGGCAAGCCTGAGCGTCGAGATCCAACCCCATGTCTGCTGCCTCAAGGGCCTGCGCAAAAGCACTCCGCATGCTCGAAATCCCCCCAACGATTTGGCCCTCGCGTAGCATGCATCATCGTTAGCTTCGCCACCCACACCATCGAGCTTGTCTAGCCACATCCAAGCTCATTATCCCATGATTATTCTCGCTTCATTGCCCACGCTTTTCCCACCGATGAGGCCTTGGCAGTAGGGATGACCAGGCTGGTCGTGAGGCTCACTCGTTGCTGACGGTCGACGATCGTGTCGTCGATCACGCTGCGCAACGAGTCCCCCTAGGCAAGCGTGAGCATCGACATCCAACCCCACGTCTGCCGCCTCGAGGGCCTGCGACGAAGCACTTCGCATGCTCGACATCCCCCCAATAATTTGGCCTTCTCGTAGCATGCATCATCGTTAGCTTCGCCCCCTACACCATCGAGCTTGTCTAGCCAAATCCCACCTCATTATCCCACGATTATTCTTACTTCGTTGCCCACGTTTCTCCCACCGATGAGGACTTGGCAGCAGGGGTGCCCAGGCTGGCCGTATGGCTCGCTCGTTGCTAACGGCGACGATCGTGTCTTCCATCGCGCTGTGCAACGAGTCCGCCTAGGCAAGCCTGAGCGTCGAGATCCAACCCCACGTCTGTCGCCTCAAGGGCCTGCGAAAAAGCACTCCGCATGCTCGAAATCCCCCCAACAATTTGGCCCTCACGTAGAATGCATCAACGTGAGCTTTGCCGCCCACACCATCGAGCTTGTCTAGCCACATCCCAGCTCATTATCCCATGATTATTCTCGCTGCGTTACCCATATTTTCCCACCGATTAGACCTTGGCAGCAGGGGCGCCCAGGCTAGCCGTGTGGCTCGCTCATTGCTATAGGCCGACCATCGTGTCGTCGATCGCGCTGCGCAACGAGTCTGCCTAGGCAAGCCTGAGCGTCGAGATCCAGCCCAACGTCTGCTGCCTCGAGGGCCTACGACGAAGCACTCCGCATGCTCGAAATCCCCCCAACGATTTGGCCCTCACGTAGCATGCATCATCGTTAGCTTCGCCGCCCACACGATCGAGCTTGTCTAGCCACATCCCAGCTCATTATCCCACGATTATTCTCACTTCGTTGCCCACGTTTTTCCCACCGATGAGGCCTTGGCAGCAGGGGTGACCAGGCTGGCCGTGTGGCTCGCTCGTTGCTAACGGCTGACGATCCTGTCGTCGATCGCGCTGCGCAATGAGTCCGCCTAGGCAAGCCTGAGCGTCGAGATCCAACCCCACGTCTGCTGCCTCGAGTGTCTACGATGAAGCACTTCGCATGCTGGAAATCCCCCCAATAATTTGTCCTTCACGTAGCATGCATCATCGTTTACTTTCGCCGCCCACACCATCGAGCTTGTCTAGCCACATCCTAGCTTTTTATCCCACGATTATTCTCGCTTCGTTGCCCACGTTTTTCCCACCGATGAGGCCTTGGCAATTGGGGTGCCCAGGCTGGCCGTGTGGCTCGCTCATTGCTATAGGCCAACGATCGTGTCGTCGATCGCGCTGCGCAACGAGTGTGCCTAGGCAAGCCTGAGCGTCGCGATCCAACCCAACGTCTGCTGCCTCGAGGGCCTACGACGAAGCACTCTGCATGCTCGAAATCCCCCTAACGATTTGGCCCTCACATAGCTTGCATCATCATTAGCTTCACCGCCCACACCATCGAGCTTGTCTAGCCACATTCCAGCTCATTATCCCACGATTATTCCCGCTTCGTTGCCCACGTTTTTCTCACCGATGAGGCCTTGGCAGTAGGGGTGACCAGGCTGGCCGTGTGGCTCGCTCGTTGCTAACAGCTGACGATAGTGCCCACCTAGGCAAGCTTGAGCATCGAGATCCAACCCCACGTCTGCCGCCTCGACGACCTGCGATGAAGCACTCCTCATGCTAAAAATCCCCTCAACAATTTGGCCCTCACATAGCATGCATCATGGTTTGCTTCGCCGCCCACAACATCGGGCTTCTCTAGCCACATCCCAGCTCATTATCCTACGATTATTCTCGCTTTATTGCCCACATTTTTCCCATCGATGAGGCCTTGGTAGCAGGGGTGCCCAAGCTGACCGTGTGGCTCGCTCGTTGCTAACGGCCGACGAACGTGTTATCGATCGTGCTGCATAACGAGTCTGCCAGGGCAAGCCTGAGCGTCGAGATCCAACCCCGCATCTGCCCCCTCGAGGGCCTGTGACAAAGCACTCCGCATGCTGGAAATCCCCCAACAATTTGGCCCTCACGTAGCATGCATTATCGTTAGCTTCGTCGCCCACAGCATCGAGCTTGTCTAGCCACATCCCAGCTCATTATCCCACGATTATTCTCGCTTCGTTACCCATATTTTTCCCACCAATGAGGCCTTGGCAGTAGGGGTGCCCAGGCTGGCCGTGTGGCTCGCTCGTTGCGCAACGATTACGCCTAGGCAAGCTTGAGCATCGAGATCCAACTCCACGTGAGCCGCCTCGAGGGCCAGCGATGGAGCACATCGCATGCTCGAAGTTCCCCCAATAATTTGGCCTTCACGTAGCATGCATCATCGTTAGCTTCATCGCCCACACCATCGAGCTTGTCTAGCCACATCCTAGCTCATTATCCCATGATTATTCTATTTTCGTTGCCCACGTTTTTCCCACTGATGAGGCCTTGGAAGCAGGGGTGCCCAGGCCGGCCGTGTGGCTCCCTCGTTGCTAACGGTCGACGATAATGCCTTTGATCGCGCTGCGCAACGAGTCCGCCTAGGAAAGCCTAAGCGCCAAGATCCAACCCCACGTCTGCCGCCTCAAGGGCCTGCGAAGAAGCACTCCGCATGCTCGAAATCCCCCCAACGATTTGGCTCTCGCGTAGTATGCATCATCGTTAGCTTCGTCGCCCACACCATCGAGCTTGTCTAGCCATATCCCAGCTCATTATCGCACGATTATTCTCGGTTCGTTGCCCATGTTTTTCCCACCAATGAGGCCTTGGCAGTAGGGGTGCCCAGGCTGGCCGTGTGGCTCGCTCGTTGCTAACGGACGATGATAGTGTCGTCGATCATGCTGCACAACGAGTCCACCTAGCCAAGCCTGAGCGTTCGAGATCAAACCCCACGTCTGCCGCCTCGAGGGCCTATGATGAAGCACTCCGCATGCTCGAAATCCCCTCAAACATTTGGCCCTCACGTAGCATGCATCATTGTTTGCTTCGATGCCCACACCATCGAGCTTGTCTAGCCATATCCCAGCTCATTATCCCACGATTATTCTCGCTTTGTTGCCCACGTTTTTACCACCAATGAGGCCTTGGCAGTAGGGGTGCCCAGGCTGGCCGTGTGGCTCGCTCGTTGCTACCGGTCGACGATCGTGTCATCGATAGCGTAGCGCAACGAGTCCGCCTAGGCAAGCCTGAGCGTCGAGATCCAACCCCACGTCTGCCGCCTCGAGGGCCTGCGACGAAGCACTCCGCATGCTCGAAATCCCCTCAACACTTTGGCCATCACGTAGAATACATCATCGTGAGCTTCACCGCCCACACCATCGAGCTTGTCTAGCCACATCCCAGCTCATTATCCCACGATTATTCTCGCTTCGTTGCCCACGTTTTTTTTCTACCGATGAGACCTTTGCAGTAGGGGTACCCAGGCTGGCCGTGTGGCTTGCTCGTTGCTAACGGACGACGATAGTGTCGTCAATCACGATGCACAACGAGTCCACCTAGCCAAGCTTGAGCGTTCGAGATCAAACCTCACGTCTGCCGCCTTGAGGGCCTGTGATGAAGCACTCTGCATGCTCAAAATCCCCTCAAAAATTTTGCCCTCACATAGCATGCATCATTGTTTGCTTCGATGCCCACACCATCGAGCTTGTCTAGGTATATCCCAGCTCATTATCCCACGATTATTCTGGCTTTATTGCCCACATTTTTTCAACCGATGAGGCCTTGGCAGTAGGGGTGCCCAGGCTGGTCGTGTTGCTCGCTCGTTGCTAACGGCCAACGATCTTGTCGTCGATCGCGCGGCGCAACGAGTCCGCCTAGGCAAGCCTGAGTGTCGAGATCCAACCCCACGTCTGTCGCCTCGAGGGCCTGCAACGAAGCACTCCACTTGCTCAAAATCTCCCCAACTATTTGGCCCTCACGTAGAATGGATCATCGTGAGCTTCGCCGCCCACACCATCGAACTTGTCTAGCCACATCCCAGCTCATTATCCCACGATTATTCTCGCTTCGTTGCCCACGTTTTCTCCCACCGATGAGGCCTTTGCAGTAGGGATGCCCAGGCTGGCCGTGTGGCTCGCTCGTTGCTAACGGACGACGATAGTGTCGTCGATCACGCTTCACAACGAGTCCACCTAGGCAAGCCTGAGCGTTCGAGATCAAACCCCACGTCTGTCGCCTCGAGGGCCTGTGATGAAGCACTTCGCATGCTCGAAATCCCCTCAAAAATTTGGCCCTTACGTAGCATGCATCATAGTTTGCTTCGATGCCCACACCGTCGAGCTTGTCTAGCCATATCCCAGCTCATTATCCCACGATTATTCTCGCTTTATTGCCCACGTTTTTCCCACCGATGAGGCCTTGGCAGCAGGGGTGCCAGGCTGGTCATGTGGCTCGCTCGTTGCTAACGGCCAACGATCTTGTCTTCGATCGCGCTGCGCAACGAGTCCGCCTAGGCAAGCCTAAGCATCGAGATCCAACCCCACGTCTTCCGCCTCGAGGGCCTGCAACGAAGCACTCCGCTTGCTCAAAATCCCCCCAACAATTTGTCCCTCACGTAGAATGGATCATCGTGAGCTTCGCCGTCCACACCATCGAGCTTGTCTAGCAACATCCCAGCTCATTATCCCACGATTATTCTTGCTTCGTTGCCCACGTTTTTTCCCACCGATGAGGCCATTGTAGTGGGGGTGCCCAAGCTGGCCGTGTAGCTCGCTTGTTGCTAACGGACGACGGTAGTGTCGTTGATCACAGTGCACAACGAGTCAACCTAGGCAAGCCTGAGCGTTCGAGATCAAACCCCACGTCTGCCACCTCGAGGGCCTGTGATGAAGCACTCCGCATGCTCGAAATCCCCTCAAAAATTTGGCCCTCACGTAGCATGCATCATTGTTTGCTTCGATGCCAACACCATCGAGCTTGCCTAGCCATATCCCAGCTCATTATCCCACGATTATTCTCGCTTTATTGCCCACGTTTTTCCCACCGATGAGGCCTTCGCAGTAGGGGTGCCCAGGCTGGTCGTGTGGCTCGCTCGTTGCTAACGGCCAACGATCTTGTCGTCGATCGCGCTGCGCAACGAGTCCGCCTAGGCAAGCCTGAGCGTCGAGATCCAACCCCACGTCTGCCGCCTCGAGGGCCAGTGACGAAGCACTCCGCTTGCACGAAATCCCCCCAACAATTTGGCCCTCACGTAGAATGGATCATCGTGAGCTTCGCCTCCTACACTATCGAGCTTGTCTAGCCACATCCCAGCTCATTATCCCACGATTATTCTCGCTTCGTTGCCTACATTTTTTCCCACCGATGAGGCCTTTGCAGTAGGGGTGCCCAGGCTAGCCGTGTGGCTCGCTCGTTGCTAACGGACGACGATTGTGTTGTCGATCACGCTGCACAACGAGTCCACCTAGCTAATCCTGAGCGTTCGAGATCAAGCCCCACATCTGCCGCCTCGAGGGCCTGTGATTAAGCACTCCGCATGCTCGAAATCCCCTCAAAAATTTGGCCTTCACGTAGCATGCATCATTGTTTGCTTCGATGCCCACACCATCGAGCTTGTCTAGCCATGTCCCAGCTCATTATCCCACGATTATTCTCGCTTTATAGCCCACGTTTTTCCCATCGATGAGGCCTTGGCAGTAGGGGTGCCCAGGCTGGTCGTGTGGCTCGCTCATTGCTAACGGCCAGCGATCATGTCGTCGATCGCGCTACGCAATGAGTCCGCCTAGGCAAGCCTGAGCGTCGAGATCCAGCCCCACGTCTGCCGCCTCGAGGGCCTGCGATGAAGCACTCCGCTTGCTCGAAATCCCCCTAACAATTTTGCCCTCACGTAGAATGCATCATCGTCAGCTTCGTCGCCCACACCATCGAGCTTGTCTAGCCACATCCCAGCTTATTATCCCACGATTATTCTCGCTTTCTTGCCCACGTTTTTTCCCACCGATGACGCCTTTGCAGTAGGGGTTCCCAGGTTGGCCGTGTGGCTCGCTCGTTACTAACGGACGACGATAGTGTCGTCGATCACGCTGCACAACGAGTCCACCTAGCCAAGCCTGAGCGTTCGAGATCAAACTCCACGTCTGCCGCCTCGAGGGCCTGTGATGAAGCACTACGCATGCTCGAAATCCCCTCAAAAATTTGGCCTTCACGTAGCATGCATCATTGTTTGCTTCGATGCCCGCACCATCGAGCTTGTCTAGCCATGTCCCAGCTCATTATCCCACGATTATTCTCGCTTTATAGCCCACGTTTTTCCCATCGATGAGGCCTTGGCAGTAGGGGTGCCCAGGCTGGTCGTGTGGCTCGCTCATTGCTAACGGCCAGCGATCTTGTCGTCGATCGCGCTGCGCAACGAGTCCGCCTAGGCAAGCCTGAGCGTCGATATCCAACCCCACGTCTGCAGCCTCGAGGGCCTGCGATGAAGCACTCCGCTTGCTCGAAATCCCCCTAACAATTTTGCCCTCACGTAGAATGCATCATCGTCAGCTTCGTCGCCCACACCATCGAGCTTGTCTAGCCACATCCCAGCTCATTATCCCACGATTATTCTCGCTTTCTTGCCCACGTTTTTTCCCACCGATGACGCCTTTGCAGTAGGGGTTCCCAGGTTGGCCGTGTGGCTCGCTCGTTACTAACGGACGACGATAGTGTCGTCGATCACGCTGCACAATGAGTCCACCTAGCCAAGCCTGAGCGTTCAAGATCAAACCCCACGTCTGCCGCCTCGAGGGCCTGTGATGAAGCACTCCGCATGCTCGAAATCCCCTCAAAAATTTGGCCTTCACGTAGCATGCATCATTGTTTGCTTCGATGCCCACACCATCGAGCTTGTCTAGCCATGTCCCAGCTCATTATCCCACGATTATTCTCGCTTTATAGCCCACGTTTTTCCCATCGATGAGGCCTTGGCAGTAGGGGTGCCCAAGCTGGTCGTGTGGCTCGCTCATTGCTAACGGCCAGCGATCATGTCGTCGATCGTGCTACGCAACGAGTCCGCCTAGGCAAGCCTGAGCGTCGAGATCCAACCCCACGTCTGCCGCCTCGAGGGCCTGCGATGAAGCACTCCGCTTGCTCGAAATCCCCCTAACAATTTTGCCCTCACGTAGAATGCATCATCGTCAGCTTCGTCGCCCATACCATCGAGCTTCTCTAGCCACATCCCAACTCATTATCCCACGATTATTCTCGCTTTCTTGCCCACGTTTTTTCCCACCGATGACGCCTTTGCAGTAGGGGTTCCCAGGTTGGCCGTGTGGCTCGCTCGTTACTAACGGACGACGATAGTGTCGTCGATCACGCTGCACAATGAGTCCACCTAGCCAAGCCTGAGCGTTCGAGATCAAACCCCACGTTTGCCGCCTCGAGGGCCTGTGATGAAGCACTCTGCATGCTCGAAATCCCCTCAAAAATTTGGCCCTCACGTAGCATGCATCATTGTTTGCTTCGATGCCCACACTGTCGACCTTGTCTAGCCATATCCCAGCTCATTATCCCACGATTATTTTCGCTTTATTGCCCACGTTTTTCCCACCGATGAGGCCTTGGCAGTAGGGGTACCCAGGCTAGTCGTGTCGCTCGCTCCCTGCTAACGGCCAACGATCTTGTCATCGATCGAGCTGCGCAATAAGTCCGCCTAGGCAAGCCTGAGCGTCTAGATCCAACCCAACGTCTGCCGCCTCGAGGGCCTGCGACGAAGCACTCCGCTTGCTCGAAATCCCCCCAACAATTTTGCCCTCACGTAGAATGCATCATCGTGAGCTTCGTCGCCCACACCATCGACCTTGTCTAGCCACATCCCAGCTCATTATCCCACGATTATTCTCTCTTCATTGCCCACGTTTTTTCCCACCGATGAGGCCTTTGCAGTAGGGGTGCCCAGGCTGGCCATGTGGTTCGCTCGTTGCTAACGGCCAACGATCGTGTCGTCGATCGCGCTGTGCAACGAGTCCGCCTAGGCAAGCCTGAGTGTCGAGATCCAACCCCACGTCTGCCGCCTCGAGGGCCTGCGACGAAGCACTCCGCTTGCTCGAAATCCCCCCAACAATTTTGCCCTCACGTAGAATGCATCATCGTGAGCTTCGCCGCCCACACCATCGAGCTTGTCTAGCAACATCCCAGCTCATTATCCCACGATTATTCTCGCTTTGTTGCCCATGTTTTTCTCACCGATGAAGCCTTGGCAGTAGGGGTGCCCAGGCTGGTCGTGTGGCTCGCTCGTTGCTAACGGTCGACGATAGTGTCGTCAATCACGCTGCACAACGAGTCCACCTAGCCAAGCCTTAGCGTTCGAGATCAAACCCCACGTCTGCCGCCTCGAGGCCCTGTGATGAAGCACTCCGCATGCTCGAAATCCCCTCAAAAATTTGGCCCTCTCGTAGCATGCATCATTGTTTGCTTCGATGCCAACACCATCGAGCTTGCCTAGCCATATCCCAGCTCATTATCCCACGATTATTCTCGCTTTATTGCCCACGTTTTTCCCACCGATGAGTCCTTCGCAGTAGGGGTGCCCAGGCTGGTCGTGTGGCTCGCTCGTTGCTAACGGCCAACGATTTGTCGTCGATCGCGCTGCGTAACGAGTCCGCCTAGGCAAGCCTGAGCGTCGAGATCCAACCCCACGTCTGCCGCCTCGAGGGCCTGCGACGAAGCACTTCGCTTGCTCGAAATCCCCCCAACAATTTTGCCCTCACGTAGAATGCATCATCGTGAGCTTCGCCACCCACACCATCGAGCTTGTCTAGCAACATCCCAGCTCATTATCCCACGATTATTCTCGCTTCGTTGCCCACGTTTTTCCCACCGATGAAGCCTTGGCAGTAGGGGTGCCCAGGCTGGTCGGGTGGCTCGCTCGTTGCTAACGGTTAACGATCGTGTCGTCGATCGCGCTGCGCAACGAGTCCGCCTAGGCAAGCTTGAGCGTCGAGATCCAACCCCACGTCTGCCGCCTCGAGGACCTGCGATGATGCACTCCGCATGCTCGTAATCCCCCCAACAATTTTGCCCTCACGTAGAATTCATCAACGTGAGCTTCGTCGCCTACACCATCGACCTTGTCTAGCCATATCCCAGCTCATTATCCCACGATTATTCTCGCTTCGTTGCCCACGTTTTTCCCACCGATGAAGCCTTGGCAGTAGGGGTGCCCAGGCTGGCCGTGTGGCTCGCTCGTTGCTAACGGACGACGATAGTGTCGTCGATCACGCTGCACAATGAGTCCAGCTAGGCAAGCCTGAGCGTTCGAGATCAAACCCCAAGTCTGCCGCCTCGAGGGCATGTGATGAAGTACTCCGCATGCTCGAAATCCCCTCAAAAATTTGGCCCTCACGAAGCATGCATCATTGTTTGCTTCGATGCCCACACCATCGAGCTTGTCTAGCCATATTCCAGGTCATTATCCTACTATTATTCTCGCTTTATTGCCCACGTTTTCCCCACCGATGAGGCCTTTGCAGTAGGGGTGCCCAGGCTGGTCGTGTGGCTCGCTCGTTGCTAACGGCCAACGATCGTGTCGTCGATCGCACTGTGCAATGAGTCCGCCTTGGCAAGCCTTAGCGTCGAGATCCAACCCCACGTTTGCCACCTCGAGGGCCTGCGACGAAGCACTCCGCATGCTCGAAATCCCCCCAACAATTTGGCCCTCACGTAGAATGCATCAACGTGAGCTTTGCCGCCCACACCATCGAGCTTGTCTAGCCACATCCCAGCTCATTATCCCACGATTATTCTCGCTTCGTTGCCCACGTTTTTTACCACCGATGAGGCCTTTGCAGTAGGGGTGCCCAGGCTGGCCGTGTGGCTCGCTTGTTGCTAACACACGACGATAGTGTCGTCGATCACGCTGCACAACGAGTCCACCTAGCCAAGCCTGAGCGTTCGAGATCAAACCCCACGTCTACCGCCTCGAGGGCGTGTGATGAAGCACTCCATATGCTCCAAATCCCCTCAAAAATTTGGCCCTCACGTCGCATGCATCATTGTTTGCTTCGATGCCCACACCATCGAGCTTGTCTAGGCATATTCCAGCTCATTATCCCACGATTATTCTCGCTTTATTGCCCACGTTTTTCCCACCGATGAGGCCTTGGCAGCAGGGGTGCCCAGGCTGGTCGTGTGGCTCGCTTGTTGCTAACGGTTGACGATCGTGTCGTAGATCGTGCTGTTCAACGAGTCCGCCTAGGCAAGCCTGAGCGTCGAGATCCAACCCCACGTCTGCCGCCTCGAGGGCCTGCGACGAAGCACTCCGCATTCTCGAAATCCCCCCAACAATTTGGCCCTCACGTATAATGGATCATCGTGAGCATCGCCGCCCACACCATCGAGCTTGTCTAGCCACATCCTAGCTCATTATCCCACGATTATTCTCGCTTCGTTGCCCACGTTTTTTCCCACCGATCAGGCCTTTGCAGTAGGGGTCCCAGGCTGGCCTTGTGGCTCGCTCGTTGCTAACGGACGATGATAGTGTCATCGATCACGCTGCACAACGAGTCCACCTAGCGAAGCGTGAGCGTTCGAGATCAAACCCCACGTCTGCCGCCTCGAGGGCCTGTGATGAAGCACCCCGCATGCTCGAAATCCGCTCAAAAATTTGGACCTCACGTAGCATGCATCATTGTTTGCTTCGATGCCCACACCATCGAGCTTGTCTAGCCATATCCCAGCTCATTATCCCACGATTATTCTCGCTTCGTTGCCCACGTTTTTTCCCACCGATGAGGCCTTTGCAGTAGGGGTGCCCAGGCTGGCCGTGTGGCTTGCTCGTTGCTAACAGACGACAATAGTGTCTTCGATCACGCTGCACAACGAGTCCTCCTATGGAAGCCTGAGCGTTCGAGATCAAACCCCACGTCTGCCGCCTCGAGGGCCTGTGATGAAGCACTCTGCATGCTAGAAATCCCCTCAAAAATTTCGCCATCACGTAGCATGCATCATTGTTTGCTTCGATGCCCACACCATCGAGCTTGTCTAGCCATATCCCAGCTCATTATCCCACGATTATTCTCGCTTCGTTGCCCACGTTTTTCCCACCCATGAAGCCTTGGCAGTAGGGGTGCCCAGGCTAGTCGTGTGGCTCGCTCGTTGCTAACGGTTGACGATCATGTCATCGATCATGCTGCACAACGAGTCCAGCTAGGCAAGCCTGAGTGTTCGAGATCAAACCCCACGTCTGCCGCCTCGAGGGCCTGTGATGAAGCACTCTGCATGCTCGAAATCCCCTCAAAAATTTCGCCATCACGTAGCATGCATCATTGTTTGCTTCGATGCCCACACCATCGAGCTTGTCTAGCCATATCCCAGCTCATTATCCCACGATTATTCTCGCTTCGTTGCCCACGTTTTTCCCACCGATGAAGCCTTGGCAGTAGGGGTGCCCAGGCTAGTCGTGTGGCTCGCTCGTTGCTAACGGTTGACGATCATGTCGTCGATCACGCTGCACAACGAGTCCAGCTAGGCAAGCCTGAGCGTTCGAGATCAAACCCCACGTCTGCCGCCTCGAGGGCTTGTGATGAAGCACTCTGCATGCTCGAAATCCCCTCAAAAATTTCGCCATCACGTAGCATGCATCATTGTTTGCTTCGATGCCCACACCATCGAGCTTGTCTAGCCATATTCCATGTCATTATCCTACTATTATTCTCGTTTTATTGCCCACGTTTTCCCCACCGATGAGGCCTTGGCAGTAGGGGTGCCCAGGCTGGTCGTGTGGCTCGCTCGTTGCTAACGGCCAACGATCGTGTCATCGATCGCACTGTGCAACGAGTCCGCCTTCGCAAGCCTGAGCGTCGAGATCCAACCCCACGTTTGCCACCTCGAGGGCCTGCGACGAAGCACTCTGCATGCTCGAAATCTCCCCAACAATTTGGCCCTCACGTAGCATGCATCATCATTAGCTTCGTCACCCACACCATCGAGCTTGTCTAGCCACATCCCAGCTCATTTTCCCACAATTATTCTCGCTTCGTTGCCCATGTTTTTCCCACCGATGAGGCCTTGCCAGTAGGGGTGCCCAAGAAGGTCGTGTGGCTCGCTTGTTGCTAACGGTCGACGATAGTGTCGTCGATCACGCTGCACAACGAGTCCACCTAGGCAAGCCTGAGCGTCGAGATCCAATCCCACGTCTGCCGCCTCGAGGGCCTACGATGAAGCATTCTGCATGCTCGAAATCCCCCCAACAATTTGGCCCTCACGTAGCATGCATCATCGTTAGCTTCGTCGCCCACACCATCGAGCTTGTCTAGCCACATCCCAGCTCATTATCCCACCGTTATTCTCGCTTCGTTGCCCACGTTTTTCCCTCCGATGAGGTCTTGGCAGTAGGGGTGCCCAAGCTGGTCGTGTGGCTCGCTCATTGCTAACGCCCAACGATCGTGACATCGATCACGGTGCGTAACGAGTCCGCCTAGGCGAGCTTGAGTGTCGAGATCCAACCCCACGTCTGCCACATCAAGGGCCTACGAAGAAGCACTCCGTGTGCTCGAAATCCGCCCAATAATTTGGCCCTCGAGTAGCATGCATCATCGTTAGTTTCGCCGCCCACACCATCAAGCTTGTCTAGCCATGTCCCAGCTCATTGTCCCACGATTATTCTCGCTTCGTTGCCCACGTTTTTCCCACCAATGAGGCCTTGGCAGTAGGGGTGCCCAGGCTGGCCGTGTGGCTCGCTTGTTGCTAACGGCCGACGATCGTGTCGTCGATCGCACTGCGCAACGAGTCCTCCGAGGTAAGCCTGAGTGTCGAGATCCAACCACACGTCTGTCGCCTCGAAGGCCTGCGACGAAGCACTCTGCATGCTCGAAATCCCCCCAACAATTTGGCCCTCACGTAGCATGCATCATCGTTAGCTTCGTCACCCACACCATCGAGCTTGTCTAGCCACATCCCATTTCATTTTCCCACCATTATTCTCGCTTCGTTGCCCATGTTTTTCCCACCGATGAGGCCTTGCCAGTAGGGGTGCCCAAGCGGGCTGTGTGGCTCGCTCGTTGCTAACGGTCGACGATAGTGTCGTCGATCACGCTGCACAACGAGTCCACCTAGGCAAGCCTAAGCGTCGAGATCCAATCCCACGTCTGCCGCCTCTAGGGCCTACGATGAAGCACTCTGCATGCTCGAAATCCCCCCAACAATTTGGCCCTCACGTAGAATTCATCAACGTGAGCTTCGTCGCCTACAACATCGACCTTGTCTAGCCACATCCCAGCTCATTATCCCACGATTATTCTCGCTTCGTTGCCCACGTTTTTCCCACCGATGAAGCCTTGGCAGTAGGGGTGCCCAGGCTGGCCGTGTGGCTCGCTCGTTGCTAACGGACGACGATAGTGTCGTCGATCACGCTGCACAATGAGTCCAACTTGGCAAGCCTGAGCGTTCGAGATCAAACCCCACGTCTGCCGCCTCGAGGGCATGTGATGAAGCACTCCGCATGCTCGAAATACCCTCAAAATTTTGGCCCTCACGAAGCATGCATCATTGTTTGCTTCGATGCCCACACCATCGAGCTTGTCTAGCCATATTCCAGGTCATTATCCTACTATTATTCTCGCTTTATTGCCCACGTTTTCCCCACCGATGAGGCCTTGGCAGTAGGGGTGCCCAGGCTGGTCGTGTGGCTCGCTCGTTGCTAACGGCCAACGATCGTGTCGTCGATCGCACTGTGCTACGAGTCCGCCTTGGCAAGCCTGAGCGTCGAGATCCAACCCCACGTTTGCCACCTCGAGGGCCTGCGACGAAGCACTCCGCATGCTCGAAATCCCCCCAACAATTTGGCCCTCACGTAGAATGCATCAACGTGAGCTTTGCCGCCCACACCATCGAGCTTGTCTAGCCACATCCCAGCTCATTATCCCACGATTATTCTCGCTTCGTTGCCCACGTTTTTTACCACCGATGAGGCCTTTGCAGTAGGGGTGCCCAGGCTGGCCGTGTGGCTCGCTTGTTGCTAACGGACGACGATAGTGTCATCGATCACGCTGCACAACGAGTCCACCTAGCCAAGCCTGAGCGTTCGAGATCAAACCCCACGTCTGCCGCCTCGAGGGCGTGTGATGAAGCACTCCACATGCTCGAAATCCCCTCAAAAATTTGGCCCTCACGTCGCATGCATCATTGTTTGCTTCGATGCCCACACCATCGAGCTTGTCTAGGCATATTCCAGCTCATTATCCCATGATTATTCTCGCTTTATTGCCCACGTTTTTCCCACCGATGAGGCCTTGGCAGCAGGGGTGCCCAGGCTGGTCGTGTGGCTCGCTTGTTGCTAACGGCCACGATCGTGTCGTAGATCGTGCTGTGCAACGAGTCCGCCGAGGCAAGCCTGAGCGTCGAGATCCAACCCCACGTCTGCCGCCTCGAGGGCCTGCGACGAAGCACTCCGCATTCTCGAAATCCCCCCAATAATTTGGCCCTCACGTATAATGGATCATCGTGAGCATCGCCGCCCACACCATCGAGCTTGTCTAGCCACATCCCAGCTCATTATCCCACGATTATTCTCGCTTCGTTGCCCACGTTTTTCCCACCGATCAGGCCTTTGCAGTAGGGGTCCCAGGCTGGCCGTGTGGCTCGCTCGTTGCTAACGGACGATGATAGTGTCATCGATCACGCTGCACAACGAGTCCACCTAGCGAAGCATGAGCGTTCGAGATCAAACCCCACGTCTGCCGCCTCGAGGGCCTGTGATGAAGCACCCCGCATGCTCGAAATCCGCTCAAAAATTTGGCCCTCACGTAGCATGCATCATTGTTTGCTTCGATGCCCACACCATCGAGCTTGTCTAGCCATATCCCAGCTCATTATCCCACGATTATTCTCGCTTTGTTGCCCACGTTTTTCTCACCGATGAAGCCTTGGCAGTAGGGGTGCCCAGGCTAGTCGTGTGGCTCGCTCGTTGCTAACGGTTGACGATCGTGTCGTCGATCACGCTGCACAACGAGTCCAGCTAGGCAAGCCTGAGCGTTCGAGATCAAACCCCACGTCTGCCGCCTCGAGGGCCTGTGATGAAGCACTCTGCATGCTAGAAATCCCCTCAAAAATTTCGCCATCACGTAGCATGCATCATTGTTTGCTTCGATGCCCACACCATCGAGCTTGTCTAGCCATATCCCAGCTCATTATCCCACGATTATTCTCGCTTCGTTGCCCACGTTTTTCCCACCCATGAAGCCTTGGCAGTAGGGGTGCCCAGGCTAGTCGTGTGGCTCGCTCGTTGCTAACGGTTGACGATCATGTCGTCGATCATGCTGCACAACGAGTCCAGCTAGGCAAGCCTGAGTGTTCGAGATCAAACCCCACGTCTGCCGCCTCGAGGGCCTGTGATGAAGCACTCTGCATGCTCGAAATCCCCTCAAAAATTTCGCCATCACGTAGCATGCATCATTGTTTGCTTCGATGCCCACACCATCGAGCTTGTCTAGCCATATCCCAGCTCATTATCCCACGATTATTCTCGCTTCGTTGCCCACGTTTTTCCCACCGATGAAGCCTTGGCAGTAGGGGTGCCCAGGCTAGTCGTGTGGCTCGCTCGTTGCTAACGGTTGACGATCATGTCGTCGATCACGCTGCACAACGAGTCCAGCTAGGCAAGCCTGAGCGTTCGAGATCAAACCCCACGTCTGCCGCCTCGAGGGCTTGTGATGAAGCACTCTGCATGCTCGAAATCCCCTCAAAAATTTCGCCATCACGTAGCATGCATCATTGTTTGCTTCGATGCCCACACCATCGAGCTTGTCTAGCCATATTCCATGTCATTATCCTACTATTATTCTCGTTTTATTGCCCACGTTTTCCCCACCGATGAGGCCTTGGCAGTAGGGGTGCCCAGGCTGGTCGTGTGGCTCGCTCGTTGCTAACGGCCAACGATCGTGTCATCGATCGCACTGTGCAACGAGTCCGCCTTCGCAAGCCTGAGCGTCGAGATCCAACCCCACGTTTGCCACCTCGAGGGCCTGCGACGAAGCACTCTGCATGCTCGAAATCTCCCCAACAATTTGGCCCTCACGTAGCATGCATCATCATTAGCTTCGTCACCCACACCATCGAGCTTGTCTAGCCACATCCCAGCTCATTTTCCCACAATTATTCTCGCTTCGTTTCCCATGTTTTTCCCACCGATGAGGCCTTGCCAGTAGGGGTGCCCAAGAAGGTCGTGTGGCTCGCTCGTTGCTAACGGTCGACGATAGTGTCGTCGATCACGCTGCACAACGAGTCCACCTAGGCAAGCCTGAGCGTCGAGATCCAATCCCACGTCTGCCGCCTCGAGGGCCTACGATGAAGCACTCTGCATGCTCGAAATCCCCCCAACAATTTGGCCCTCACGTAGCATGCATCATCGTTAGCTTCGTCGCCCACACCATCGAGCTTGTCTAGCCACATCCCAGCTCATTATCCCACCGTTATTCTCGCTTCGTTGCCCACGTTTTTCCCTCCGATGAGGTCTTGGCAGTAGGGGTGCCCAAGCTGGTCGTGTGGCTCGCTCATTGCTAACGCCCAACGATCGTGACATCGATCACGGTGCGTAACGAGTCCGCCTAGGCGAGCTTGAGTGTCGAGATCCAACCCCACGTCTGCCACATCAAGGGCCTACGAAGAAGCACTCCGTGTGCTCGAAATCCGCCCAATAATTTGGCCCTCGAGTAGCATGCATCATCGTTAGTTTCGCCGCCCACACCATCAAGCTTGTCTAGCCATGTCCCAGCTCATTGTCCCACGATTATTCTCGCTTCGTTGCCCACGTTTTTCCCACCAATGAGGCCTTGGCAGTAGGGGTGCCCAGGCTGGCCGTGTGGCTCGCTTGTTGCTAACGGCCGACGATCGTGTTGTCGATCGCACTGCCCAACGAGTCCTCCGAGGTAAGCCTGAGTGTCGAGATCCAACCACACGTCTGTCGCCTCGAAGGCCTGCGACGAAGCACTCTGCATGCTCGAAATCCCCCCAACAATTTGGCCCTCACGTAGCATGCATCATCGTTAGCTTCGTCACCCACACCATCGAGCTTGTCTAGCCACATCCCATTTCATTTTCCCACCATTATTCTCGCTTCGTTGCCCATGTTTTTCCCACCGATGAGGCCTTGCCAGTAGGGGTGCCCAAGCGGGCCGTGTGGCTCGCTCGTTGCTAACGGTCGACGATAGTGTCGTCGATCACGCTGCACAACGAGTCCACCTAGGCAAGCCTAAGCGTCGAGATCCAATCCCACGTCTGCCGCCTCTAGGGCCTACGATGAAGCACTCTGCATGCTCGAAATCCCCCCAACAATTTGGCCCTCACGTAGCATGCATCATCGTTAGCTTCGTCTCCCACACCATCGATCTTGTCTAGCCACATCCCAGCTCATTATCCGACCGTTATTCTCGCTTCGTTGTCCACGTTTTTCCCTCCGATGAGCTCTTGGCAGTAGGGGTGCCCAAGCTGGCCGTGTGGCTCGCTCATTGCTAACGCCCAACGATCGTGACGTCGATCATGCTGCGCAACGAGTCCGCCTAGGCAAGCCTGAGTGTCGAGATCCAACCCCACGTCTGCCACCTCAAGGGCCTGCGAAGAAGCACTCCGCATGCTCGAAATCCCCCCTATAATTTTACCCTCAAGTAGCATGCATCATCGTTTGGTTCACCGCCCACACCATCGACCTTGTCTAGCCATATCCCAGCTCATTATCCCACGATTATTCTCACTTCATTGCCAACGTTTTTTCCACCGATGAGGCCTTGGCAGCAGGGGTGCCCAGGCTGGCCGTGTGGCTCGCTCATTGCTAAATGCCAACGATCATGACGTCGATCACGCTGCGCAACGAGTCCGATTAGGCAAGCCTTAGCGTCGAGATCCAACCCCGCGTCTGCCGCCTCAAGGGCCTGCGAAGAAGCACTCTGCATGCTCGAAATCCCCTTAACGATTTGGCCCTTGAGTAGCATGCATCATTGTTAGCTTCGCCGCCCACAGAGTCGAGCTTCTCTACCCACTTCCCAGCTCATTATCCCACGATTATTCTCGCTTCGTTGCCTCCGTTTTTCGCACCGATGAGGCCTTGGCAGTAGGGGAGCCCAGGCTGGCCGCGTGGCTTGCTCGTTGCTAACGGTCATCGATCCTGTCGTCGACCGCGTTGCGCAACGCGTCCACCTAGGTAAGCCTGAGCGTCGAGATCCAACCACACGTCTGACGCCTCAAAGGCCTGCGACGAAGCACTCTGCATGCTCGAAATCTCCCCAATAATTTGGCCCTCACGTAGCATGCATCATCGTTAGCTTCGTCGACACCATCGAGCTTGTCTAGCCACATCCCAGCTCACTTTCCCACGATTATTCTTACTTTGTTGCCCACGTTTTTCCCACCGATGAGGCCTTGCAAGTAGGGGTGCCCAAGCTGGCCGTGTGGCTCGCTTGTTGCTAACGGTCGACGATAGTGTCATCGATCACGCTGCACAACGAGTCCACCTAGGCAAGCCTGAGCGTCGAGATCCAACCACACGTCTGTCGCCTCGAAGGCCTGCGATGAAGCACTCCGCATGCTCGAAATCCCCCTAATAATTTGGCCCTCACGTAGCATGCATCATTGTTAGCTTCGCCGCCCACACCATTGAGCTTGTCTAGCCTTATCTCAGCTCATTATCCCACGATTATTCTCGCTTCGTTGCCCAAATTTTTCCACCGATGAGGCCTTGGCAGTAGGGGTGCCCAGGCTGGCCGTGTGGCTCGTTTGTTCCTAACGGCCGACGATCGTGTCATCAATCGCGCTGCGCAACGAGTCCGCCTAGGTAAGTCTAAGCGTCAAGATCCAACCACACGTCTGCAGCCTCGAAGGCCTGCGACGAAGCACTCCGCATGCTCGAAATCCCCCCAACAATTTGGCCCTCACGTAGCATGCATCATCGTTAGCTTCGTCGCCCACACCATCGAGCTTGTCTAGCCACATCCCAGCTCATTATCCCACGATTATTCTCGCTTTATTACCCACGTTTTTTCCACCGATGAGGCCTTGGCAGCAGGGGTGCCCAGGCTGGCCGTGTGACTCGCTCGTTGCTAACGGTCGACGATCGTGTTGTTGATCGTGCTACCCAACGAGTTCGGCTAGGCAAGCCTGAGTGTCGGTATCCAACCCCACGTCTGCCGCCTCGTGGGCCTGCGACAAAGCACTCCGCATGCTTGAAATCCCCCCAACAATTTGGCCTTCACGTAGCATGCATCATCGTTAGTTTGCCCACACCATTGAGCTTGTCTAGCCTTATCTCAGCTCATTATCCCGCGATTATTCTCGCTTCGTTGCCCAAGTTTTTCCCACCGATGAGGCCATGGCAGTAAGGGTGCCCAGGCTGGCCGTGTAGCTCGCTTGTTCCTAACGGCCGACGATCGTGTCGTTGATCGCGCTGCGCAACGAGTCCACCTAGGTAAGTCTGAGCGTCGAGATCCAACCACACGTCTGCAGCCTCGCAGGCCTGCGATAAAGCACTCCGCATGCTCGAAATCCCCCCAACAATTTGGCCCTCACGTAGCATGCATCATCGTTAGCTTCGTCGCCCACACCATCGAGCTTGTCTAGCCACATCCCAGCTCATTATCCCACTATTATTCTCGCTTTATTACCCACGATTTTCCCACCGATGAGGCCTTGGCAGCAGGGATGCCCAGGCTGGCCGTGTGACTCGCTCGTTGCTAACGGTCGACGATCGTGTTGTTGATCGCGCTACCCAACGAGTTCGCCTAGGGAAGCCTGAGTGTCGATATCCAACCCCACGTCTGCCGCTTCGAGGGCCTACGACGAAGCACTCCGCATGCTCGAAATCCCCCCAACAATTTGGCCCTCACGTAGCATGCATCATCGTTAGCTTCACCGCCCACACCATCGAGCTTGTCTAGCCATATCCCAGCTTATTATCCTACGATTATTATTGCTTCGTTGCCTACGTTTTTCCCACCAATGAGGCTTGGCAGCAGGGGTGCGAAGGCTGGCCGTGTGACTCACTCATTGCTAACGTCCAACTATCGTGTCGTCGATCGCGCTGCGCAACGAGTTCGCCTAGGCAAGCATGAGCGTCAAGATCCAACCACACGTCTGCCGCCTCGACGGCCTGCGACGAAGCACTCCGCATGCTTGAAATCCCCCCAAAAATTTGGCGCTCACGTAGCATGCATCATCGTTAGTTTGCCCACATCATCGAGCTTGTCTAGCCGCATCCCAGCTCATTATCCCACGATTATTCTCGCTTTATTACCCACGTTTTTCCCACCGATGAGGCCTTGGCAGCAGAGGTGCCCAGGCTGGCCGTGTGACTCGCTCATTGCTAACAGTCGACGATCGGGTTGTTTATCGCGCTACCCAACGAGTTCACCCAGGCAAGCCTGAGTGTCGATATCCAACCCCACGTCTGCCGCCTCGAGGGCCTACGACGAAGCACTCTGCATGCTCGAAATCCCCCCAACAGTTTGGCCCTCACGTAGCATCCATCATCGTTAGCTTCACCGCCCACACCACGGAGCTTGTCTAGCCACATCCCAGCTCATTATCCCATGATTATTCTTGCTTCGTTGCCCACGTTTTTACCACCGATAAGGCCTTGGCAGTTGGGGTGCCCAAGCTGGCCGTGTGGCTCGCTCGTTGCTAAAGGCAGACGATCGTGTTGTTGATCGCATTGCCCAACGAGTCCGCCTAGGTAAGCCTGAGTGTCGATATCCAACCCCACGTCTGCCACCTCGAGGGCCTATGACAAAGCACTCCGCATGCTCAAAATCCTCCCAACAATTTGGCCCTCACGTAGCATGCATCATCGTTAGCTTCGACGCCTACACCATCGAGCTTGTCTAGCCACATCCCAGCTCATTATCCCACTATTATTCTCGCTTCATTGCCCACGTTTTTCCCATCGATGAGGCCTTACCAGTACGGGTGCCCAGGCTGGCCGTGTGGCTCACTCGTTGCTAACGGCCGACGATCGTGTCGCCGATCGCGCTGCGCAACGAGTCCGCCTAGGCAAGCCTGAGCGTTGAAATCTAACCCCACGTCTGCCGCCTCGAGGGCCTACGAGGAAGCACTCCGCATGCTCGAAATCCCCCCAACAATTTGGCCCTCACGTAGCAAGTATCTTCGTTAGCTTCGCCGCCCACAGCATCGAGCTTGTCTAGCCACATCCCAGCTTATTATCCCATGATTATTCTCGCTTCGTTGCCCACGTTTTTCCCACCAATGAGGCCTTGGCAGCAGGGTAGCCTAGGCTGGCTGTGTGGCTCGCTCATTGCTAACGGCCAACGATCGTGTCGTTGATAGCGCTGCGCAACGAGTCTGCCTAGGCAAGCCTGAGCATTGAGATCCGACCCCACATCTGCCGTCTCATCGGCCTGCGACGAAGCACTCTGCATGCTCGAAATCCCCCCAATGATTTGGCCCTCGCGTAGCATGCATCATCGTTAGCTTCGCCGCCCACACCATCGAGCATGTCTAGCCACATTCCAGCTCATTATCCTCCGATTATTCTCGCTTCATTGCCCACGTTTTTCCCACCGATGAGGCCTTGGCAGTAGGGGTGCCCAGGCTGGCCGTGTGACTCGCTCGTTGCTAACGGTCGACGATCGTGTTGTTGATCGTGCTACCAAACGAGTTCGCCTAGGCAAGCCTGAGTGTCGATTTTCAACCCCACGTCTGCCGCCTCGAGGGCCTACGACGAAGCACTCCGCATGCTCGAAATTCCCCCAACAATTTGGCCCTCATGTAGCATGCATCATCGTTAGCTTCACCGCCCACACCATCGAGCTTGTCTAGCCACATCCCAACTCATTATTCCATGATTATTCTCGCTTCGTTGCCCACGTTTTTGCCACCGATAAGGCCTTGGCAGTTGGGGTGCCCAGGCTGGCCGTGTGGCTCGCTCGTTGCTAACGGCAGACGATCGTGTTGTTGATCGCATTGCCCAACGAGTTCGCCTAGGTAAGCCTGAGTGTCGATATCCAACCCCACGTCTGCCACCTCGAGGGCCTATGACAAAGCACTCCGCATGCTCGAAATCCCCCCAACAATTTGACCCTCACGTAGCATGCATCATCGTTAGCTTCGTCGCCTACACCATTGAGCTTGTCTAGCCACATCCTAGCTCATTATCCCACTATTATTCTCGCTTCATTGCTCACGTTTTTCCCACCGATGAGGCCTTAGCAGTACGGGTGCCCAAGCTGGCCGTGTGGCTCGCTCGTTGCTAACGACCGACGATCGTGTCGTCGATCGCGCTACGCAACGAGTCCGCCTAGGCAAGCCTGAGCGCCGAAATCCAACCCCACGTCTGCCACCTCGAGGGCCTGCGAGGAAGCACTCCGCATGCTCCAAATCCCCCCAACAATTTGGCCCTCACGTAGCATACATCTTCGTTAGCTTCGCCACCCACAACATCGAGCTTGTCTAGCCACATCCCAGCTTATTATCCCATGATTATTCTCGCTTCGTTGCCCACATTTTTCCCACCAATGAAGCCTTGGCAGCAGGGTAGCCCAGGCTGGCTGTGTGGCTCGCTCATTGCTAACGGCCAACGATCGTGTCATTGATCGCGCTACGCAACGAGTCGGCCTAGGCAAGCCTGAGCATTGAGATCCGACCCCACGTCTGCCGTCTCATCGGCCTGCGACGAAGCACTCCGCATGCTCGAAATCTCCCCAATGATTTGGCCCTCGCGTAGCATGCATCATCGTTAGCTTCGCCGCCCACACCATCGAGCTTGTCTAGCCACATTCCAGCTCATTATCCTCCGATTATTCTCGCTTCGTTGCAAACGTTTTTTCCACCGATGAGGCCTTGGCAGCAAGGGTGCCAAGGCTGGCCGTGTGGCTCGCTCATTGCTAACGGCCAACGATTGTGTCATCGATCGCACTACGCAACTAGTCCGCCTAGGCAAGCCTGAGTGTCAAGATCCAATCCCACGTTTTTGCCACCGATGAGGCCTTGGAAGCAGGGGTGCCTAGGCTGGCCGTGTGGCTCGCTCGTTGCTAACGGTCGACGATCGTGTTGTTGATCGCGCTGCCCAACGAGTCCGCTTAGTCAAACCTGAGCTTCGATATCCAACCCCACGTCTGCCGCATCGAGGGCCTGTGACGAAGCACTCCGCATGATCGAAATCCCCCCAATAATTTGGCCCTCATGTAGCATGCATCATCGTTAGCTTCGCTGCCCACACCATCGAGCTTGTCTAGCCATATCCTAGCTCATTATCCTACCATTATTCTCGCTTCGTTGCCCACGTTTTTCCCATCGATGAGGCCTTGGCAGTAGGGGGTCCTAACTTGGCCGTATGGCTCGCTCATTCCTAACGGCCGATGATAGTGTCGTCGATCATGCTGCACAACGAGTCCACCTAGGCAAGCCTGAGCGTCGAGATCCAACCCCACGTCTACCGCTTCGAGGGCCTGCGACGAAGCACTCCGCATGCTCGAAATCCCCCCAATGATTTGGCCCTCGTGTACCATGCATCATCATTACCTTCGCTGCCCACACCATCGAGCTTGTCTAGCCACATCCCAGCTCATTATCCCACGATTATTCTCATTTCGTTACCCACTTTTTTTCCATCGATTAGGAATTGGCAGCAGGGGTGCCCAGCCTGGCCGTGTGGCTCGCTCGTTGCTAACAGTCGATGATCGCGTCGTTGATCGCGCTGCACAACGAGTCAGCCTAGGCAAGCCTGAGCATCGAGATCGAACCCCACGTCTGCCGCCTTGAAGGCCTACGACAAAGCACCCTGCATGCACGAAATGCCCCTAACGATTTGGCCCTCACGTAGCTTGCATCATCGTTAGCTTCGCCGCCCACACCATCGAGCTTGTCTAGCCACATCCTAGCTCATTATCCCATGATTATTCTCGCTTGGTTGCCCATATTTTTGCCACCGATGAGGCCTTGGAAGCAGGGGTGCCCTAGCTGGCCGTGTGGCTCGCTCGTTGCTCACGGCTGACGATTGTGTCGTTGATCACGCTGCCCAACGAGTCCGCCTAGGCAAGCCTAAGCGTCGATATCCAACCCCACGTCTATCGCCTCGAGGGCCTGCGATGAAGCACTCCGCATGCTCGAAATCCCCCCAATGATTTGGCCCTCACGTAGCTTGTATCATTGTTAGCTTCACTGCTCATACCATCGAGCCTGTCTAGCGACATCCCAGCTCATTATCCCATGATTATTCTCGCTTCGTTGCGAACGTTTTTCCCACCGATGAGGCCTTGGCAGTAGGGGGTCCCAAGTTGGCAGTGTGGCTCGATCGTTGCTAACTGCCGACGATAGTGTCGTCGATCGTGCTGCACAACGAGTCCACCTAGGCAAACCTAAGCGTCGAGATCCAACTCGACGTCTGCCGCCTCAAGGGCCTGCGACGAAGCACTCCGCATGCTCGAAATCCCCCCAATGATTTGGTCCTCGCGTAGCATGCATCATTGTTAGCTTCGTCGCCTACACCATTGAGCTTGTCTAGCCAAATCCCAGCTCATTATCCCATGATTTTTCTCGCTTCGTTGCCAACGTTTTTCCCACCAACGAGGCCTTGGCAGCAGGGGTGCCCAGGCTGTCCGTGTGGCTCGCTCGTTGCTAACGACCGACGATCGTGTCGTTGATCGCGCTGCCAAACGAGTCCGCCTAGGCAAGCCTGAGTGTCGAGATCCAACCCCACGTCTGCCGCCTCGAGGGCCTGCGACGAAGCACTCCGGAGTCTCGAAATCCCCCTATAATTTGGCCCTCACGTAGCATGCGTCATCGTTAGCTTCGCCGCCCACACTATCGAGGTTGTCTAGCCATATTCATATCCCAGCTCATTATCCCATGATTATTCTCGCTTCG
>JAJFZO010000862.1:237500-250000 GCA_021397835.1 Moringa oleifera
ATCGACGATCGTGTCATTGATCGCGCTGCGCAACGAGTTCGCCTAAGCAAGCCTGAGCGCCGAGATCCAACCCCACGTCTGCCGCCTCAAGGGCCTGCGACGAAGCACTCCGCATGCTCAAAATGCCCCCAACGATTCGGCCCTCACGTAGCATACATAATCGTTAGCTTCACCGCCACACCATCGAGCTTGTCTAGCCACATCCCAGCTCATTATCCCACGATTATTCTCACTTTGTTGCCCACGTTTTTCCTACCGATGAGGCCTTGGCAGCAAGCGTGCCCAGGCTGGCCGTATGGCTCGCTCATTGTTAACGGTCGACGATCGTGTCGTCGATCGCGCTGCGCAATGAGTCTACCTAGGCTAGCCTGAACGTCGGGATCCACCCTGCGTCCGCCGCCTCGAGGGCCTGCGACGAAGCACTCCGCATGCTCGAAATCCCCCCAACGATTTGGCCATCGCGTAGCATGCATCATCGTTAGCTTCACCACCCACACCGTCGAGTTTGTCTAGCCACATCCCAGCTCATTGTCCCAAAATTTCTCTCATTTCGTTGCCCACGTTTTTCCCACCGATGAGGCCTTGGAAGCAGGGGTGCCCAGGCTGGCCGTGTGGCTCGCTCATTGCTGACGGCCGATGATTGTGTCGTCGATCGTGCTGTGCAACGAGCCTGCCTAGGCCAGCCTGGCCGTCGGGATCCATCCCTACGTCCGCCACCTCGGGGGCCTGCGACGAAGCACTCCGAATGCTCGAAATCCCCCTAGCGATTTGGCCATCACGGAGCATGCATCATCGTTAGCTTCGCTGCCCACACCGTCAAGTTTGTCTAGCCATATCCCAGCTCATTGTCCCAAAATGTCTCTCATTTCGTTGCCCACATTTTTTCCACCGATGAGGCCTTGGCAGCAGGGGTGTCACGCCTTGCCCAGGCTGGCCGTGTGGCTCGCTCGTTGCTAACGACCGACGATCGTGTCGCCGATCGCGCTACGCAATGAGTCCGCCTAGGCAAGCTTGAGCGTCGAGATCCAACCCCACGTCTGTCGCCTCGAGGGCCTGTGACGAAGCACTCCGCATGCTCGAAATCCCCCCAGCGATTTGGCCCTCGCATAGCATGCATCATCGTTAGCTTCGCCACCCACACCGTCGATCTTGTGTAGCCACATCCCAGCTCATTATCCCATGATTTTTCGCATTTCATTGCCCACAATTTAGCGGATTTCATTTCCCACATTTTCCCCACTCCGTTGGCTACTGATTGGGCGTCCCACACTCTTCGATCGATGTCGCCGGCCGCCTGCCTGCCGACGGCGGTGGCCGCCACAGCCACGCACCACCGGCTGGATGGGCAAGGCAGCAAGCCGCCCTGCCCATGCCATGCGTACTGGGTTGCCCAAGCCCAGCACCTGCCCACGTGGGATGGGCAGGGGGGGAGGCACGCATGGCCTGTTGGCACCCAGCAAGCTAGGTGACCACCTCCCCCCTAAAGCGTCTTAAATGAAATTTCACTCTCGGTAGGAGGAAACATCAATATGTCTGAGCCGTCATAATGGGTCTAAAAAATTATTTACTTGGAACTTTGAGCTGAAATTTTGTACATTAATGGAGAATAATCATATCCACCACCAAAAAGAATTTCAGAATTTTCTGGGCACTAAATTGTTTTTAATGAATTTTCTACAGCTGAAAATTGAAAAAATCATCAAAAATAGCCTGTGAGTCGAAATGATCCCAAGCTTCAGGGGCAGACTCCTTATGAATTACAAGAATTATTTGAGTCATTTTGGGACCAATTCCATGATGAAAAGATGGTCAATTCACAACAATTTTGCAATTGGGCATTGCAGCCAACAGGCTAGGGCAGCTGTGCCTCTGCCTGGCCCATGGTGCATGCTGGCTGCCCTGTCCAGTGCACCTCCAGCAAACCCATGGTAGCCCTCAGGGTCCACCAGAGCCAGGAGCCACACCCAAGGCCAGCTCACCCATGAAATGAACGCCCAAGTCTGGCGCCATGCCTGTTGGCGACTGCTGTGGCACCCCTGGCTCGCACGCTGGGCAGTCAGTCAAGGGGCAGGGACGTGGGGGCTGGCCCGCGATGGTTGCCCGTGGCCTGGCTGGTGTGCCCACCGCTGCCCCATGCTAGGCGAGCAGCCCATGCCGTAACTGTTGGGGCGTCCTGGGTGTGCCACCTGTGCTCGGGGTTTGTGCGACGCGACACCCCTGGCTCGCACGCTGGGCAGTCAGTCGAGGGACGGGGACGACGGGGCTGGCTCGCGATGGGTGCCCGCGGCCTGGCTGGCGCGCCCACCGCTGCCGCATGCTGGGCACTTGGCCTATATCATGCATACTGGGGGGCTGCCTGAGCATGCCTCCCGTGCTGAGGTCTGTGCGACGCAGCTCCCCTGGCTCACTCGCTGGGCACTTAGTCGAGGGACAGGGATGAGGGGGCTGGCTCGCGATGGACGCCTGTGGCTCGGCTGGCGCGCCCACCGCTACGGCACGCTGGGAACTTGGCCCATGCTGTGCCTGCTGGGGGCTGTCGGGGCATGCCTCTCGTGCCCAGGGTCCGTGCAATGCGGCTCCCCTGGCTCGCTCGCTGGGCACTAAGTCGAGGGACAGGGACAAGGAGGCTGGCTAGCGATGGGCGTGGGTGGCCTGGCTGGCGCGCCCACCCCTACCTCACGCTGGGCACTTGGCCCATGCCGTACCTGCTGGGGGCTGCCAGGGCATTCCTCCCGTCCCAGGGTCCATGTGACGCGGCTCCCCTGGCTCCCTCGCTTGGCACTTTGTCGAGGGACAGGGACGAGGGGGCTGGCTCGCGATGGGCACACGTGACCTGGCTGGCGCACCCACCGCTACCGCACGCTGGGCACTTGGCCCATGTCATGCATACTGGGGGCTGCCTGAGCATGCCTCCCATGCCAAGGGTCTGTGCGACGCGGCTCCCCTGGCTCGCTCGCTGGGCGCTTAGTCGAGGGACATGGACGTGGGGGCTGGCTCGCGAAAGGCGCCCGTCGCCTGGCTGGCGCACCCACCTCTACCGCAGGCTGGGCAATTGGCCCATGCCATGCCTGCTGGGGGTTTCTGAGGCATGCCTCCCGTGGCCAAGGTCCATGCGATGTGGCTGCCCTGGCTCACTCGCTGGGCACTTAGTCGAGGGACAGGGATGAGGGGGCTGGCTCACGATGGACATCTTTGGCCTGGCTGGCGCGCCCACCGCTACCGCATGCTAGGCACTTGGACCATGCCGTGCCTGCTGGGGCCTTCCTGGGCATGCTCCCCGTGCCCAGGGTCAATGCGACGCTGCTCTTCTGGCTCACTCGCTGGGCACTTAGTCGAGGGACAGATACGAGGGGGCTGGCTCGCGATGGGCGCCCGTGGCCTGGCTGGCGCACCCACCGCTGCCGCATGCTGGGCACTTGGCCCATGCTATGCCTTCTGGGGTCTGCGGGGGCATACCTCCCATTCCCAGGGTCCGTGCGAAGCTGCTCCCCTGGCTGGCTCGCTGGGCACTAAGTCGAGGGACAGGGACGAGGGGGCTGGCTTGCGATAGGTGCCTATGGCAGGGCTAGCACACCCAACTCTACAGCACACTTGGCACTGGGCCCATTCTGTGCCTGCTAGGGGCTGCTGGGGCATGCCTCCCATGCCTAGGGTCTGTGCCACACAGCTACCCTGGATCGCTCGCTGGGCACTTAGTCGAGGGACAGAGACCAGGTGGCTGGCTCGCGATGGGAGCCCGTGGCCTGGCTGGTGCGCCCACCGCTGCCGCATGCTGGGAGCTTGGCCCATGCCGTGCCAGCTTGGGGCTGCCTGGGCATGCCCCCCGTTCCCAGGGTCAATGCGACGCAGCTCTCTTGGCTCGCTTGCTGGGCACTTAGTCGAGGGACAGGGACGAGAGGGCTGGCTAGCAATGGGCGTCCGTGGCCTGGCTGGTGCAGCCACTGCTGCCGCACGCTGGGCACTTGGCCTATGCTGTGCCTGCTGGGGGCTACCTGGGCCTGCCTCCCATTCCCAGGGTCCGTGCGACGCGGCTCCCCTGGCTCGCTCACAGGGTACTTAGTCGAGGGACAGGGACGAGGGGGCTGGCTTGCGATGGGCGCCTGTGGCCTGGCTGGCGTGCCCACCGCTGCCGCACGCTGGGCACTTGGCCCATGTCATGCATACTACGGGCTGCCTGAGCATGCCTCTCGTGCCCAGGGTCTGTGCGACGTGACTCCCCTGGCTCGCTCGCTGGGCGCTTAGTCGAGGGACATGGACGTGGGGGCTGGCTCGCGAAGGGCGCCCGTCACCTGGCTGGCGCGCCCACCTCTACCACAGGCTTGGCACTTGGCCTATGCGATGCCTGCTGGAGGCTTATTGGGCATGCCTACCGTGCCCAGGGTCCATGCAACGTGGCCACCCTGGCTCGCTCGCTGGGCACTTAGTCGAGGGACAGGGACGAGGGGGCTGGCTCGCGATGGGAGTCTGTGGCCTGGCTGGCGCACCCACCGCTGCCGCACGCTGGGTGCTTGGCCCCATGCCGTGCCTGCTGGGGTCTGTCGGGGCATGCCTCCCATTCCCAGGGTCCATGCGAAGCTGCTCCCCTGGCTCGCTCGCTGGGCACTATGTCGAGGGACAGGCACGAGGGGGCTGGCTCGCGATAGGCGCCCTTGGCCTAGCTAGCGCGCCCAACTCTACCGCACGCTTGCCAGTGGGCCCATGCCATGCCTGCTGGGGGCTGCTGGGGCATGCCTCCCATGCCTAGGGTTAGTGCCACACGGCTACCCTGGATCGCTCGCTGGGCACTTAGTCGAGGGACAGGAACCAGGTGGCTGGGTCGCGATGGGTGCCCATGGCCTGGCTGGTGCGCCCACCGCTGCCGCATGCTGGGCACTTGGCCCATGCCATGCCTGCTGGGGGCTGCCTGGGTATGCCCCCCATGCCCAGGGTCAATGCGATGCAGCTCTCCTGTCTCGCTCGCTGGGCACTTAGTCAAGGGACAGAGACGAGGGGGCTGGCTCGTGATGGGCGCCCGTGGCCTGGTTGGTGCGCCCACTGCTGCCGCATGCTGGGCACTTGGCCCATGCCGTGCCTGCTGGGGGCTGCCTGGGCATGCCTCCCGTGCCCAGGGTCCATGCACCACAGCTCCCCTGGCTTGCTCGCTGGGCACTTAGTCGAGGGACAGGGACGCGGGGGCTTGCTCGTGATGGGCGCCTGTGGCCTCGCTGGTGCTCCCACCACTGCCGCCCGCTGGGCACTTGGCCCATGCCGTGCCTGCTGGGGGCTACCTGGGCATGCCTCCCGTGCCCAGGGTCCATGTGACACGGCTCCCTTGGCTCACTCGCTGGGCACCTTGTCTGGGAACAGGGACGAGGGGGCTGGCTCGCGATGGGCAATTGTGGCCTGGCTGGGGCACCCACCGCTACCGCACGGTGGGCACTTGGCCCATGCTGTGCCTGCTGGGGGCTGCCTGGGCATGCCTCCCATTCCCAAGGTCCGTGTGAAGATGCTCCCCTGGCTCGCTCGCTGGGCACTAAGTCGAGGGACAGGGACGTGGGGGCTGGCTCATGATGGGCGCCTGTGGCCTGGCTAGCGAGCCCAAATCTACCGCACACAGGGCACTTGGCCCATGCCATGCCTGCTGGGAGCTGCCGGGGCATGTCTCCCGTGCCTAGGGTCTGGGCGACGCGGCTACCCTCGCTCGCTCGCTGGGCACTTAGTCGAGGGACAGGGACCAGGGGGCTGGCTCGCAATGGGAGCCCGTGGCCTGGCTAGTGCGCACACCGCTGCAGCATGCTGGGCACTTTGCCCATGCTGTGCCTGCTGGTGGCTTCCTGGGCATGCCCCCCATGCCCAGGGTCCATGCGATGCGGCTCCCCTGGCTCGCTTGCTGGGCACTTAGTCGAGGGAAAGAAACGAGGGGCTGGCTCGTGATGGGTGCCCGTGGCCTGGCTGGCGCGGCCACCGCTGCCGCACGCTGGGCACTTGATTGATGCCATGCCTGCTGGTGGCTGCCGGGTCATGCCTCCCATTCCCAAGGTCCGTGCAAAGCTGCTCCCCTGGCTCGCTCGCTGGGCACTAGGTCAAGGGACAGAGACGAGGGGACCGGCTCACGATGGGCGCCCTTGGCCTGGCTAGCGCGCCAGACTCTACCACACGCTGGGCACTTGGCCCATGCCATGCATGCTGGGGGCTGCCGGGGCATGCCTCCCGTGCATGGGGTCTGTGCGACGCGGCTACCCTGGCTTGCTCGCTGGGCACTTAGTCGAGGGACAGGGACCAGGGGGCTGGCTTGCGATGGGAGCCCGTGGCCTGGCTGGTTCGCCCACCGCTGCCGCATGCTGGGCACTTGGCCCATGCGGTGCCTGCTGGGGGCTTCCTGGGCATGACTCCCGTGCCTAGGGTCCATGCGCCGTTGCTCCCCTGGCTTGCTCGCTGGGCACTCAGTCGAGGGACAGGGACGAGGGGGCTTGCTTGTGATGGGCCCCTGCGGCCTCCCTGGTGCGCCCACCACAGCCGCCTGCCTCGCACTTGGCCCATGCCGTGCCTACAGGGGGCTGCCTTGGCATGCCCCCCATGCCCAGGGTCCATGCTACGCGGCTCCCCTGGCTCGCTCGCTGGGCACTAAGTCGAGGGACAGGGACGAGGGGGCTGGCTCGCGATGGGCGCCCTTGGCCTGGCTGGTGCGCCCACCGCTGCCGCATGCTGGGCACTTGGCCCATGCCGTGCCTGATGGGGGCTGCCTGGGCATGCCTGCCGTGCACAGGGTCCATGTGACGCGGCTCCCCTGGCTCGCTCGCTGGGCACTTAGTCGAGGGACAGGGACGAGGCGGCTGGCTCGCGATGGGCACCCGTGGCCTGGCTGGCGCGGCCACCGCTGCCCCACACTGGGCACATGGCCCATGCCGTGCCTGCTGGGGACTGCCGGGAAATGCCTCCCATTCCCAAGTTCCGTGCGAAGCTGCTCCCCTGGCTCGCTCACTGGGCACTAAGTCGAGGGACAGGGACGAGGGGGCTGGGTCGCGATGGGCACCCTTGGCCTGGCTAGCGTGCCCAACTCTACCACACGCTGGGCACTTGGCCCATGCTGTACCTGCTGGGGGCTTCCGGGGCATGCCTCCCGTGCCCAGGGTCCATGCGACGCGGCTCCCTGGCTCGCTTGGTTGGCACTTAGTCGAGGGACAGGGACGAGGGGGCTGGCTTGCGATGGGCGCCCCTGGACTGGCTGGTGCGCTCACCGCTGCCGCATGCTGGGCTCTTGGCCCATGCCATGCCTGCTGGGGGCTTCCTGGGCATGCCTCCTGTGCCCAGGATCCATGCGACGCGGCTCCCTTGGCTAGCTCGCTGGGATCTAAGTCGAGGGAGAGGGACGAGGGGGCTGGCTCGCGATGGGCGCCCTTGGCCTGGCTACCGCGCCCTACTCTATCACACGCTTGCACTTGGCCCATGCCATGCCTGCTGGGGGCTGCCAGGGCATGCCTCCTGTGCATAGGGTCTGTGGAACACGGCTACCCAGGCTCGCTCGCTGGGCACTTAGTCGAGGGACATGGACCAGGGGGCTTGCTCGCGATGGGAGCCTGTGGCCTGGCTGGTGCGCCCACCGCTGCCACATTCTGGGCACTTGGCCCATGCCGTGCCTGCTGGGGGTTGCCTGGGAATGCCTCCCGTGCCAAGGGTCCATGTGACGCGGCTCCCCTGGCTTGCTCGCTGGGATCTAAGTCGAGGGACAGGGACGAGGGGCTGGCTCGCGATGGGCGCCCTTGGCCTGGCTGGCGCGGCCACCGCTGCCGCACGCTGGGCACTTGGCCTATGCCGTGCCTGCTGGTGGCTGCCGGGGCATGCCTCCCATTCCCAGGGTCCATGCGATGCGGCTACCCTGGCTCGCTCGCTGGGCACTAAGTCGAGGGACAGGGACGAGGGGGCTGGCTCGCGATGGGCGCCCTTGGCTTGGCTAGCGCGCCCAACTCTACCGCACTGTGGGCACTTGGCCCATGCCATGCCTGCCGGGGGCTGCCGGGGCATGCTTCCCATGCCAAGGGTCCATGCGACGCAGCTCCCCTGGCTCACTCGCTAGGCACTTAGTCGAGGGACAGGGGCGAGGGGGCTGGCTCGCGATGGGATCCCGTGGCCTGGCTGGCGCACCCACCGCTGCCGCACGCTGGGCACTTGGCCCATGTTGTGCCTGCTGGGGGCTTCCTGGGTATGCCTACCGTGCCCCAAGTTTTTTGCTACGCTTCTCCCCTAGCTCGCTCGCTGGGCACTATGTCATGGGACAGGAACAAGGGGGCTGGCTCATGATGGGCGCCTGTGGCCTCGCTGGCGCGCCAACCGCTGCTGTATGCTGGGCACTTGGCGCATGCCGTGCCTGCTTGGGGCTGCCGGGGCATGCCTCCCATACCCAGGGTCTGTGCGACACGGCTCCCCTGGCTCGCTCGCTGGGCACTTAGTCGAGGGACAGGGACGAGGGGGTTGGCCCGCGATGGGCGCCCTTGGCCTGGCTAGCAAGCCCAACTCTACCACACGCTGGGCACTTAGCCCATGCCATGCCTGCTGGGGGCTGCTGGGCAATGCCTCCCGTGCCCAGGGTCCCTGCGACGCGGCTCCCCTAGCTTGCTCGCTGGGCACTAAGTCAAGGGACAGGGGCAAGGGGGCTGGCTCGTGATGGGCGCCTGTGGCCTTGCTGGCGCGCCCACCGCTGCCGTACGCTGGGCACTTGGCCCATGCCATGCCTGCTGGGGGCTGCCGAGGCATGCCCCCCATGCCCAGGGTCAATGCGATGCAGCTCCCCTGGCTCGCTCGCTGGGGACTTAGTCAAGGGACAGGGATGAGGGGGCTGGCTCGCGATGGGCGCCCGTGGCCTGGCTGGCGCGGCCACCGCTGCCGCACGCTGGGTACTTGGCCTATGCCGTGCCTGCTGGGGGCTTCTGGGGCATGCCTCCCGTTCCCAGGGTCCATGCGATGCGGCCCCCCAGGGTCGCTCGCTGGGCACTAAGTCGAAGGACAAGGACGAGGGGGCTGGCTTGCGATGGGCACCCTTGGCCTGGCTAGCGCGCCCAACTCTACTGCATGCTGGGCACTTGGCCCATGCCATGCCTGGCAGGGGCTGCCAGGGTATGCCTCCCATGCCAAGGGTCCATGCGACACGGCTCCCCTGGCTCACTCGCTTGGCACTTATTCGAGGGACAGGGACGATGGGGCTTGCTCGCGATGGGAGCCCGTGGCCTGGCTGGCGCACCCACCGCTGCCGTACGCTGGGCACTTGGCCCATGCCATACCTGCTGGGGGCTTCCTGGGCATGCCTCCCGTGCCCAGGGTCCATGCGCCGCTGCTCCCCTGGCTCGCTCGCTGGGCACTCAGTCGAGGGACAGGGACGAGGGGGCTTGCTCGTGACGGGCCACTGTGGCCTCCCTGGTGCGCCCACCGCAGCCGCCTGCATGGCACTTGGCCCATGCCGTGCCTGCAGGGGGCTGCCTTGGCATGCCTCCCATGCCTAGGGTCCATGCGACGCGGCTCCCCTGGCTCGCTCGCTGGGCACTAAGTCGAGGGACAGGGACGAGGGGGCTGGCTCGCGATGGGCGCCCTTGGCTCGGCTGGTGCGCCCACCGCTGCAGCATGCTGGGCATTTGGCCCATGCCGTGCCTGCTGGGGGCTGTCTGGGCATGCCTCCCATGCCCAGGGTCCATGCGACACGGCTCCCCTGGCTCTCTCGCTGGGCACTTAGTCGAGGGACAGGGACGAGGGGGCTGGCTCGCGATGGGCGCCCTTGGCCTGGCTAGCACGCCCAACTCTACCACCTCTACCACACGCTGGGCACTTAGCCTATGCCATGCCTGCTGGGGGCTGCCGGGCCATGCCTCCTGTGCCCAGGGTCCCTGCGACACGGCTCCCCTAGCTCGCTCATTGGGCACTAAGTCAAGGGATAGGGACAAGGGGGCTGGCTCGTGATGGGCGCCTGTGGCCTCGCTGGCGCGCCCACCGCTGCCGTACGCTGGGCACTTGGCCCATGCCATGCCTGCTGGGGGCTACCAGGGCATGCCTGCCATGCCCAGGGTCCGTGCGACGTGGCTCCCCTGGCTTGCTCGCTGGGGACTTAGTCGAGGGACAGGGACGAGGGGGCTGGCTCGCGATGGGGGCCTGTGGCCTCGCTGGCGCGCCCACCGCTGCCGCACGATGGGCACTTGGCCCATGCCGTGCCTGCTGGGTGCTGCTGGGGCATGCCTCCCATACCCAGGGTCTGTTCGACACGGCTCCCCTGGCTCGCTCACTGGGCACTTAGTCGAGGGACAGGGATGAGTGGGCTGGTTCGCGTTGGGCGCCTGTGGCCTCGCTGTCGCGCCCACCGCTGCCGCACGCTGGGCACTTGGCCCAAGCTGTGCCTGATGGGGGCTTCCTGGGCATGCCTCCTGTGCCCAGGGTCCGTGCAATGCGGCTCCCCTGGCCCGCTCTCAGGCCACTTAGTCGAGGGACAGGGACGAGGGGGCTGGCTCGCGTTGGGCACCGGTGGCCTGGCTGGCGCGCCCACCGCTGCCGCACACTGGGCACTGGGCCCATGCCGTACCTGCTGGGGGCTGCCAGGGCATGCCTCCCATGCCATGGGAAAATGCGACACGGCTCCCCTGGCAAGCTCGCTGGGCACTTAGTCGAGGGACAGGGACGAGGGGGCTTGCTCGCTATGGGCTCCCGTGGCCTGGCTGGCGCGGCCACCGCTGTCGCACACTGGGCACTTGGCCCTTGACGTGCCTGCTTGGGGCAGCCGGGGCATGCCTCCCGTTCCCAGGGTCCCTGCAAAGCTGCTCCCCTGGCTCGTTCGCTGGGCACTAAGTCGAGGGGTAGGGACAAGGGGGCTGGCTCGTGATGGGCGCCCTTGGCCTGGCTAGCGCGCCCAACTCTACATCACGCTGGGCATTTGGCCCATGCCGTGCCTGCTGGGGGCTTCTGGGGCATGCCTCCCGTGCCCAGGGACCATGCGACACGGCTCCCCTGGCTCGCTCGCTGGGCACTGAGTCGAGGGACAGCGACCAGGGGGCTGGCTTGCGATGGGAGCCTGTAGCCTGGCTGGTGCGCCCACTGCTGCCGCATGCTGGGCACTTGGTCCATGCCGTGCCTGCTGAGGGCTGCCTGGGCATGCCTCCCGTGCCCAGGGTCCATGCGACATGGCTCTCCTGGCTCGCTCGCTAGGCACTTAATCGAGGGACAGGGACGAGGGGGCCTGCTCACGATTGGTGCCCGTGGCCTGGCTGGCGCGCCCACCGCTGCCGCTTGCTGGGCACTTGGCCCATGCCGTGCCTGCTGGGGGCTACCTGGGCATGCCTCCAGTGCTCAGGGTCCATGCGACATGTCTCCCCTGGCTTGATCGCTGGGCACTTAGTCGAGGAACAAGGACGAGGGGGCTGGCTCGTGATGCGCGCCTGTGGCCTGGCCGGTGCGCCCACCGCTGCCGCATGCTGGGCTATTGGCCCATGCCATGCCTGCTGGATGCTGCCTGGGCATGCCTCCCGTGCCCAGGGTCCAAGCGACGCGGCTCCCCTGGCTGGCTCGCTGGGCACTTAGTCGAGGGACAGGGACCAGGGGGCTGGCTCGCTATGGGAGCCCGTGGCCTGGCTGGTGCGCCCACCGCTGCCGCATGCTGGGCACTTGGCCCATGCCGTGCCTGCTGGGGGCTGCCTAGGCATGCCTCCTGTGCCCATGGTCCATGCGACGCGGCTCCCCTGGCTCGCTCGCTGGGCACTTAGTCGTGGGACAGGGACGAGGGGGCTGGCTCGCGATGGGCGGCCGTGGCCTGGCTGGTGCGCCCACCACTGCCGCATGCTAAGCAGTTGGCCCATGCCGTGCCTGCTGGGGGCTGCCTGGGCATGCCTCCCGTGCCCAGGGTCCATGCGACGTGGCTCCCCTGGCTTGCTCGCTGGGCACTTAGTCAAGGGACAGGGACCAGGGGGCTGGCTTGCGATGGGTGCCCGTGGCCTTGCTGGTGCGCCCACCGCTGCCTCATGCTGGGCACTTGGCCCATGCCGTGCCAGCATGGGGCTGCCTGGGCATACCACCCGTGCCCAGGGTCCATGTGACGCGGCTCCCCTGGCTTGCTCGCTGGGAACTTAGTTGAGGGACAGGGACGAGGAGGTTGGCTCGCGATGGGTGCCCGTGGCCTGGCTGGCGCGGCCACCTCTGCCGCACGCTGGGCACTTGGCCCATGCCGTGCCTGCTGGGGGCAGCCGGGGCATGCTTCCCATGCATAGGGTCTGCGCGACGCGGCTACCTTGGCTCTCTCACTGGGCACTTAGTCGAAGGACAGGGACCAGGGGGCTGACTCATGATGGGAGCCCGTGGCCTGGCTTGTGCACCCACCGCTGCCGCATGCTGGGCACTTAGCCCATGCCATGCCTGCTGGCGGCTGCCTGGGCATGCCTCCCGTTCCCAGGGTCCATGTGCCATGGCTCCCCTGGCTCGCTCGCTGGGCACTTAGTCGAGGGACTGGGATGAGGGGGCTGGCTCGTGATGGACGACTGTGGCCTCGCTGGTGCGCC
>JAJFZO010000862.1:262500-415372 GCA_021397835.1 Moringa oleifera
TGGCCCTCGCGTAGCATGTATCATCGTTAGCTTCGCCGCCCACATCGTCGAGCTTGTGTAGCCACATCCCAACTCATTATCCCATGATTTTTCTCATTTCGTTGCCCACGTTTTTACCATCGATGAGGCCTTAGCAGCAGGGGTGTCATGCCTTGCCAAGGCTGGCTGTGTGGCTCACTCATTGCTAACGATCGACGATCGTGTCGTCGATCGCGTTGCGGAACGATTCCGCCCAGGCAAGCCTGGGCGTCGGGATCCAGCCCCGCGTCTACCGCCTCGAGGGCCTGCGATGAAGCACTCCGCATGCTCGAAATCCTCCCAGCAATTTGGCCCTCGCGTAGCATGCATCATTGTTAGCTTCGCCGCCCACGCTGTCGAACTTGTGTAGCCACATCCCAGCTCATTATCCCATGATTTTTCTCATTTCGTTGCCCACGATTTAGTAGATTTTGTTTCCCACGTTTTCCCCACTGCGTTGGCTACTGATCGGGCATCCCACACTCTTCGGCCAACGTCGCCGGCCGCCCGCCTGCCGGCGGTGGTCGCCGCCACAGCCACGCACCATCGGCTGGATGGGCAATGCAGCAAGCCGCCCTGCCCATGCCATGCGCGCTGGGTTGCCCAAGCCCAGTGCCTGCCCGTGTGGGAAGAGCAGGGGGGGAGGCACGCATGGCCTGTTGGCACCCAGCAAGCTAGGTGATCACCTCCCCCTTAAAGAGTCTTAAATGAAATTTCACTCCCAGTAGGAGGAAACATCAATATGTTTGAGCTGTCATAATGGATCTAAAAAATTATTTACTTGGAGCTTTGAGCTGAAATTTTGTACATAAATGGATAATAATCATATCTACCACCAGAAAAAATTTCAGAATTTTTTCGTGGCTCGCTCGCTGGGCATTACGTCAAGGGACAGGGACGTGGGGCTGGCTCACGATGGGCGCCCGCGGCCTAGCTGGCGCACCCACCGCTCCCGCACGCTGGGCGAGCAGCCCATGCCGTGCCTGCTGGGGGATGCCTGGGCGTGCCACCCGTGCCAAAGGTTCGCGCAACGCGGCCCCCCTGGCTAGCTCGCTGGGCACTATGTCGAGGGACAGGGACGTGGGGGCTAGCTCGTGATGGGCGCCCGCTGTCGCAAGCTGGGCGAGCAGCCCATGCCGTGCTTGCTGGGGGCTGCCTGGGCGTGCCACTCGTGCCCAAGGTCCGTGTGACCCGGCCCCCCTGGCTCGCACGCTGGGCAGTCAGTCAAGGGACAGGGACGTGGGGGCTGGCTCGCGATGGGCGCCCGCGGCCTGGCTGGTGGGCCCACCGCTGCCGCACTCTTGGCGGGCAGCCCATGCTGGGGGCTGCTTGGGCGTGCCACCCATGCCCAGGGTCCGTGCAACACAGCCCCCCTGGCTCGCATGTTGGGCAGTCAATCGAGGGACAGGGACATGGTGGCTGGCTCGCGATGGGCGCCCGTGGCCTGGCTGGCGTGCCACGTCTACTGCATGCTGGGCACTTGGCCCTTGTCATGCCTGCTGGGGGCTGCCTGGGCATGCCTACCATGCACAGGGTCCGTGCGACAAGGCTCCATTGGCTCGCTCGCTGGGCACTAAGTCGAGGGACAGGGACGTGGGGCCTGGCTCGCGATGGGCGCCCATGACCTGGCTTGCGCGCCCAACGCTGCCGCACGCTGGGGGAGCAGCCAATGCCATGCCTGCTGGGGGCTGCCTGGCCGTGCCACCCGTGCCCACAGTCCATGCAATGCGGCCCCACTGGCTCGCACGCTGGGCAGTCAGTTGAGGGACAGGGACGTGAGGCCTGGCTCGCGATGGGCGCCCGCGGCTGCCACACGCTGGGTGAGCAGCCCATGCTGGGGGCTGCCTGGGTGTGCCACCCATTCCCAGGGTCCGTGCGATGCGGCCCCCCTGGCTCGCACGCTGGGCAGTCAGTCGAGGGACAGGGATGTGGTGGCTGGCTTGCGATGGGCGCCCGTGGCCTGGCTGGCGCGCCCACCTCAACCACACGCTGGGCACTTGGGCCATGTCGAGCCTGCTGGGAGCTTCCTGGGCGTGCCTACCATGCTCAGGGTCCGAGCGATGAGGCTCTACTGGTTCGCTCGCTGGGGACTTAGTCGAGGGACAGGAACGAGGGGGCATGCTAGTGATGGGCACCCGTGGCCTGGCTGGAACGCCGACCGCTGCCAGACACTTCACACCGGGCCCATGCCGTGCCTGCTGGGGGCTGCTTGGGCATGCCTCCCGTGCCAAGGGTCCATGCGACATGGCTCCCCTGCCTCGCTCGCTGGGCACTAAGTCGAGGGACAGGGACCAGGGGGCTGGCTCGTGATTGGCGCCCGTGGCCTGGCTGGCGCGCCCACCGCTGCTGCACACTGGGCACTTAGCCCATGCCGTGACTCCGGGGAGATGACTGGGCATGCCTCCCGTGCCCAGGGTACATGCGACACGGCTCCCCTGGCTCGCTCGCATGGCCATAAGTCGAGGGACAGGGACGAGGGGGCTGGCTCGTGATGGGCTCCCGTGGCCTGGCTGGCGCGCCCACCGCTGCCGCACCCTGGGCACCTGGCCCATGCTGTGACTGCTGGTGGCTACCTGGGAATGCCTCCCATGGCCAGGGTCCATGCGACTCGGCTCCACTGGCTCGTTCGCTGGGCACTTAGTCGAGGGACAGGGACAAGGTGGCTTGCTCGTAATGGGCACCCGTGGCCTGGCTGGCACGCCCACCGCTGCCGAACACTGGGCACTTGGCCGACGGTGTGCCTGCTGGGGGCTGCCTGGGCATGCCTCCCGTGTCAAGGGTCCAAGCGACGTGGCTCCCCTGGCTCGCTCGCTGGGCACTAAGTCGAGGGACAGGGACGAGGGGGCAGGTTCGTGATGGGCGCCAGTGGCCTAGCTGGTGCGCCCACCGCTGTTGCACGCTGGGCACTTGGCCCATGCCGTGCCTCCTGGGGGATGACTGGGCATGCCTCCTGTGGAAACAGTCCATGCGTCGCGGCTCCCTTATCTCGCTCAGTGGGCACTTAGTTGGAGGATAGGGACGAGGGGGCTGGCTCGTGATGGGCTCCCGTGGCCTGGCTGGTGCGGCCACCGCTGTTGCAAGCTGGGCACTTGGCCCATGCCATGTCTACTGGCGGCTGCCTGGCCATGCCTCCCATGCCCAGGGTCAATGCGACGTGCCTCCCCTGGCTCGATCACTGGGCACTAAGTCGAAAGACAGGGTCGAGGGGGCTGCCTCATGATGGGCACCCATGGCCTGGCTGGCACGCCCACCGCTGCCGGACGCTGGCCACTTGGCCCATGCCGTGCCTGCTGGGGGCTGCCTAGGCATGCCTCCCGTGCCCAGGGTCCAAGTGACGCAGCTCCCCTGGCTCGCTCGCTGGGCAGTTAGTCGAGTGACAGGGACGAAGGGGCTGGGTCGTGATGGGCTCCCGTGGCTTGGCTGGCGCGCCCACCGCTGCTGGACGCTTGGCACTTGGCCCATGCGGTGCCTGCTAGGGGCTGCCTGGGCATGCCTCCTGTGGAAAGTGTCCATGCGTCGCGGCTCCCCTATCTCGCTCGGTGGGCACTTAGTTGCATGACAGGGACGAAGGGGCTGGCTCGTGATGGGCGCCCGTGGCCTGGCTGGCGCGCCCACAGCTGCCGGACGCTGGGCACTTGGCCCATGCAGTGCTTGCTGGGGGCTGCCTGGGCATGCCTTCCATACCCAGGGTCCAAGCGATGCGGCTCCCCTGGCTCGCTCACTGGGCACTTAGTCGAGGGACAGGGACGAGGGGGCTTGCTCGTGATGGGCACCCGTGGCCTGGCCAGCACGCCCACCGCTGCCGGACACTGGGCACTTGGCCCATGGTGTGCCTGCTGGGGGATGCCTGGGCATGCCTCCCGTGCCAAGGGTCCATGCGACATGGCTCCCCTGGCTCACTCGCTGGGCACTAAGTCGAGGGACAGGGACGAGGGGGCAGGTTCGTGATGGGCGCCCGTGGCCTGGCTGGTGCGCCCACCGCTGTTGCACACTGGTCACTTGGCCCATGTCGTGCCTCCTGGGGGATGACTGGGCATGCCTCCCATGCCCAGGGTACATGCGACAGGCTCCCCTGGCTCGCTCGCTGGGCACTAAGTCGAGGGACAGGGACGAGGGGGCTGGGTCGTGATGGGCTCCCATGGCCTCGCTGGCGCGCCCACTGCTGCCGCACGCTGGGCACTTGGCCCATGCTGTGCCTGTCGGGGGCAGCCTGGGCATGCCCCCTGTGCCCAGGGTCCATGTGACGCGGCTCCCCTGGCTCGCTCGCTGGGCACTTAGTCGAGGGACAGGGACGAGGGGGCTTGCTCGTGATGGGCACCCGTGGCCTGGCGGGCACGCCCACGGCTGCCAGACACTGGGCACTTGGCCCATGCTGTGCCTGCTGGGGGCTGCCTGGGCATGCGTCCCGTTCCATGCGACGTGGCTCCGCTGGCTCGCTCGCTGGGCACTAAGTCGAGGGACAGGGACGAGCGGGCTGGCTCGTGATGGGCGCCCATGTCCTGGCTGGCGCGCCCACCGCTGCTGCACACTGGGAACTTGGCCCATGCCGTGCCTCCTGGGGGATGACTGGGCATGCCTCCCATGCCCAAGGTACATGCGACGAGCTCCCCTGGCTCGCTCGCTGGGCACTAAATCGAGGGACAGGGACGAGGGGGCTGGCTCGTGATGGGCTCTAGTGGGCTAGCTGGCGCACCCACCGCTGCCCCACGCTGGGCACCTGGCCCATGCCGTGCCTGCTGGGGCTACGTGGGCATGCCTCCGATGCCCAGGGTCCATGCAATGTGGCTCCCTCTAGCTCTCTCGCTGGGCACTTAATCAAGGGACAGGGACGAGGGGGCTTGCTCGTGATGGGCACCCGAGGCCTGGGTGGCACACCCACCGCTTCCGGACGCTGGGCACTTGGCCCATGCCGTGCCTGCTGGCGACTGCCTGGGCATGCCTCCCATGCCTAGGATCCATGCGACGGGCTCCCTTAGCTCGCTCGCTGGGCACTAAGTCGAGGGACAGGGACGAGGGGGCGGGTTCGTGATGGGCACCCATGGCCTGGCTAGCGCGCCCACCGCTGCCGGACACTGGGCACTTGGCCCATGCCGTGCCTGCTGGGGGCTGCCTGGGTATGCCACCCGTGGCAAGGGTCCATGCGACATGGCTCCCCTGGCTCGTTCGCTTGGCCCTAAGTCGAGGGACAGGGACGAGGGGGCTGGCTCGTGATGGGCGCCCGTGGCTTGGCTGGCGCGCCCACCGCTGCTGCACGCTGGGCACTTGGCCCATGCCGTGCCTGCTGGGGGCTGCCTGAGCATGCCTCCCGTGCCCAGGGTCCATACGACGCGGCTCCTCTGGTTCGCTCGCTGGGCACTTAGTCGAGTGACAGGGACGAGGGGGCTGGCTCGTGATGAGCACTCGTGGACTGGCTGGCACGCCCACCGCTGCCGGACGCTGGGCACTTGGCCCATGCCGTGCCTGCTGGCGGCTTCCTGGGAATGCCTCCCATGCCTAGGGTGCATGCGACGTGGCTCCCCTGGCTCGCTCGCTGGGCACTAAGTCGAGGGACAGGGACGAGGGGGCTGGCTCAAGATGGGCACCCATGGCCTGGCTGGCACTCCCACCGGTGCCGGACCCTGGGCACTTGGCCCATGCCGTGCCTGCTCGCGGCTGCCTGGGCATGCCACCCGTGCCTAGGGTCCATGCGACGTGGCTCCCCTGGCTCGTTCGCTGGGCACTAAGTCGAGGGACAGGGACGAGAGGGCTGGCTCGTGATGGGCGCCCGTGGCCTGGCTGGCGCGCCAACCGCTGCTGCACGCTCTGAACTTAGGCCATGCCGTGACTCCTGGGAGATGACTGGGCATGCCTCCTGTGCCCAGGGTACATGCAACGCGGCTCCCCTGGCTCGCTCGCTTGGCCCTAAGTCTAGGGACAGGGGCGAGGGGGCTGGCTCGTGATGGGCTCCCGTGGCCTGGCTGGCGCGCCCACCGCTGCTGAACGCTGGGCATTTGGCCCATGTCGTGCCTCCTGAGGGATGACTGGGCATGCCTCCCATGCCCAGGGTACATGCGACGGGATCCCCTAGCTCGCTCGCTGGGCACTAAGTCGAGGGACAGGGACGAGGGGGCTGGCGCGCCCGCCGCTGCCGCACGCTTGGCACTTGGCCCATGCCGTGCCTGCTGGGGGCTTCCTGGGCATTTCCCCCATGCCAGGGGTCCATGCGACGCGGCTCCCCTGGCTCGCTCGCTGGGCACTTAGTCGAGGGACAGGGACGAGGGGGCTGGCTAGTGATGGGCACCAATGGCCTGGCTGGCGCGCCCACAGCTGCCGGACGCTGGGCACTTGGCCCATGCAGTGCCTGCTGGGGGCTGCCTGGGCATGCCTCCCATACCCAGGGTCCAGCGATGCGGCTCCCCTGGCTCGCTCATTGGGCACTTAGTCGAGGGACAGGGACGAGGGGGCTTCTCGTGATGGGCGCCCGTGGCCTGGCTGGCGCGCCAACCGCTGCTGCACGTTGGGAACTTAGCCATGCCGTGACTCCTGGGAGATGACTGGGCATGCCTCCCGTGCCCAGGGTACATGCAACGCGGCTCCCCTGGCTCGCTCGCTTGGCCCTAAGTCTAGGGACAGGGGCGAGGGGGCTGGCTCGTGATGGGCTCCCGTGGCTTGGCTGGCGCTCCCACCGCTGCTGAACGCTGGGCATTTGGCCCATGTCGTGCCTCCTGAGGGATGACTGGGCATGCCTCCCATGCCCAGGGTACATGCGACGGGATCCCCTAGCTCGCTCGCTGGGCACTAAGTCGAGGGACAGGGACGAGGGGGCTGGCGCGCCCGCCGCTGCCGCACGCTTGGCACTTGGCCCATGCCATGCCTGCTGGGGGCTTCCTGGGCATTTCCCCCATGCCAGGGGTCCATGCGACGCGGCTCCCCTGGCTCGCTCGCTGGGCACTTAGTCGAGGGACAGGGACGAGGGGGCTGGCTAGTGATGGGCACCAATGGCCTGGCTGGCGCGCCCACAGCTGCCGGACGCTGGGCACTTGGCCCATGCAGTGCCTGCTGGGGGCTGCCTGGGCATGCCTCCCATACCCAGGGTCCAAGCGATGCGGCTCCCCTGGCTCGCTCACTGGGCACTTAGTCGAGGGACAGGGACGAGGGGGCTTGCTCGTGATGGGCGCCCGTGGCCTGGCTGGCGCGCCAACCGCTGCTGCACGCTGGGAACTTAGGCCATGCCGTGACTCCTGGGAGATGACTGGGCATGCCTCCCGTGCCCAGGGTACATGCAACGCGGCTCCCCTGGCTCGCTCGCTTGGCCCTAAGTCTAGGGACAGGGGCGAGGGGGCTGGCTCGTGATGGGCTCCCGTGGCCTGGCTGGCGCTCCCACCGCTGCTGAACGCTGGGCATTTGGCCCATGTCGTGCCTCCTGAGGGATGACTGGGCATGCCTCCCATGCCCAGGGTACATGCGACGGGATCCCCTAGCTCGCTCGCTGGGCACTAAGTCGAGGGACAGGGACGAGGGGGCTGGCGCGCCCGCCGCTGCCGCACGCTTGGCACTTGGCCCATGCCGTGCCTGCTGGGGGCTTCCTGGGCATTTCCCCCATGCCAGGGGTCCATGCGACGCGGCTCCCCTGGCTCGCTCGCTGGGCACTTAGTCGAGGGACAGGGACGAGGGGGCTGGCTAGTGATGGGCACCAATGGCCTTGCTGGCGCGCCCACCGCTGTTGGACGCTGGGCACTTGGCCCATGCCGTGCCTGCTGGGGGCTGCCTGGGCATGCCTCCTGTGCCCAGGGTCCATGCGACGCGGCTCCCCTGGCTCGCTCACTTGGCCCTAAGTCGATGGACAGGGACGAGGGGGCTGGCTCGTGATGGGCGCCCGTGGCTTGGCTGGCGCGCCCACCGCTGCTGCACGCTGGGCACTTGGCCCATGCCGTGCCTGCTGGGGGCTGCCCGAGCATGCCTCCCGTGCCCAGGGTCCATACGACGCGGCTCCTCTGTTTCGCTCGCTGGGCACTTAGTCGAGTGACAGAGACGAGGGGGCTGGCTCGTGATGGGCACCCATGGACTGGCTGGCATGCCCACCGCTGCCGGACGCTGGGCTCTTGGCCTATGCCGTGCGTACTGGTGGCTGCCTGGGCATGCCTCCCATGCCCAGGGTCCATGCGACGTGGCTCCCCTGGCTCGCTTGCTGGGCACTAAGTCTTGGGACAGGGACGAAGGGGCTGGCATGTGATGGGCGCCCGTGGCCTTGCTGGCGTGACTACCGCTGCTGCACGCTGGGCACTTTGCCCAGGCCGTAACTCCTGGGGGATGACTGGGAATGCCTCCCATGCCCATGGTACATGCAACGAGATCCCCTGGCTCGCTCGCTTGATACTAAGTAGAGGGACAGGGACGAGGGGGCTGGCTCGTGATGGGCTCCCGTGGCCTTGCTGGCGCACCCGCCGCTGCTGCACGCTGGGCACTTGGCCCATGCCGTGCCTGCTCGGGGCTTCCTGGGCATTTCTCCCATGCGCAAGGTCCATGCGACGCGACTCCCCTGACTCGCTCGCTGGGTACTAAGTCGAGGGACAGGGACGAGGGGGCAGGCTCGTGATGGGCTCCCGTGGCCTTGCTGGCGCGCCCGCCACTGCTGCACGCTGGGCACTTGGCCCATGCCGTGCCCGCTCGGGGCTTCCTGGGCATTTCTCCCATGCCCAGGGTCCATGCGACGCGGCTCCCCTGGCTCGCTCGCTGGGCACAAGGTCGGGGGACAGGGACGAGGGGGCTGGCTCGTGATTGGCTCCCGTGGCCTGGCTGGCGCGCCCACCGCTGCCACACGCTGGGCACTTGGCCCATGCCGTGCCTGCTGGGGGCTGCCTGGGCATGCCTCCCGTGCCCAGGGTCCTTGCGACTCGGCTCCCCTGGCTCATTCGCTTGGCACTTAGTCGAGGAACTGGGACGAGGGGGCTGGCTCACGATGGGTGCCCGTTGGCTCGCTGGCGTGCCCACCGCTGCTGCACGCTGGGCACTTGGCCCATGCCGTTCCTGCTGGGGGCTGCCTGGGCATGCCTCCCGTGCTCAGAGTCCATGCGACACGGCTCCCCTAGCTCACTCGCTGGGCACTAAGTCGAGGGACAGGGACGAAGGGGCTGGCTCATGATGGGCGCCCGTGCCCTGGCTGGCTCGTGATGGGCGCCCGTTGCCTGGTTGGCGCGGCCACCACTGCCACACACTGGGCGAGCAGCCCATGCCGTGCCTGCTGGGAGTTGCATGGGCATGCCTCTCGTGCCCAAGGTCCGTGTGACGCGGCTCCCCTGGCTCGCTTGCTGGGCACTAAGTCGTGGGACAGGGACGAGGTGGCTGGTTTACGATGGGCGCACGGGCCTGGCTGGCACGCACACCGCTGCCGGACGCTGGGCAGTTGGCCCAAGCCATGCCTGTTGGGGTCTGCCTGGGCATGCCTTCCGAGCCAAGGGTCCATGCGACGTGGCTCCCTAGGCTCGCTCGTTGGGCACTAAGTCGAGGGACAGGGACGAGGGTGCTGGCTCATGATGGGCGCTAGTGGCTTGGCACGCGCGCCCACCGCTGCTATACGCTAGGCACTTGGCCCATGCTGTACCTCCTGCGGGATTACTGGGCATGCCTCCCGTTCCCAAGGTACATGCGATGTGGCTCCCCTGGCTCGCTCGCTGGGCACTAAGTCGAGGGACAGGGACGAGGGCGCTGGCTCGTGATGGGCTCCCGTGGCCTGGCTGGCGCGCCCACCTCTGCCGCACGCTGGGCACTTTGTCCATGCCGTGCCTGCTGGGGGGTGCCTGAGAATGCCTCCCGTGCCCAGAGTTAATGCGACACGGCTCCCCTGGCTCGTTCGCTGGGCACTTAGTGGAGGGACAGGGAGGAGGGGGCTGGCTCACGATGCGCTCCTGTGGCTTGGCTGGCATGCCCACCGCTGCCGCACGCTGGGTACTTGGCCCATGCCGTGCCTGCTGGGGGCTACCTGGGCATGCCTCCCATTCCCAGGGTCCATGCGACGCGGCTCCCCTGGCTCGCTCGCTGGGCCCTTAGTCGAGGGACAGGGACGAGGGGGCTGGCTCACGATGGGCTCCTGTGGCCCGGCTGGAGCGCCCACCGCTGCCGCACACTGGGCACTTGGCCCATGCCGTGCCTATTGGGGGCTGCCTTGGTATGCCTCTTGTGCTGAGGGTCCATGCGACGCGGCTTCGCTGGCTCGCTCACTGGCCACTTAGTCGAGAGACAGGGACGAGGGGGCTGGCTCGTGATGGGCTCCCGTGGCCTGGCTGGTGCGCCCACCACTGTCGGACGCTGGGCACTTGGCCCATGCCGTGCATGCTGGGGGCTGCCTGGGCATGCCTACCGTGCCCAGGGTCCATGCACTGTGGCTCCCCTAGCTCGCTCACTGGGCACTTAGTCAAGGGACAGGGACGAGGGGGCTGGCTCGTGATGGCGTCCGTGGTCTGGTTGGCTCACGTCCACCGCCTCGAGGGCCTACGATGAAGCACTCCACATGCTCGAAATTCCCCCCAACGATTTGGCCGTCGCGTAGCATGCATCATCGTTAGCTTTACCGCCCACACAGTCGAGCTAGTGTGGCCACATCCCAGTACATTATCCCACGATTCTTCTCATTTCGTTGCCCACGTTTTTTCCATCGATGAGGCCTTTGCAGCAAGGGTGTCACGCCTTGCCCAGGCTGGCCGTGTGGCTCGCTCGTTGCTAACAGTCGACGATCGTGTCGTCGATCGCGCTGCGCAATGAGGCCGCCTAGGCAAGACTAAGCGTCGGGATCTAACCCGACGTCCGTCGCCTCGAGGGACTACGATGAAGCACCCCGCATGCTCGAAATTCTCCCAAATGATTTGGCCCTCGTGGAGCATGCATCATCGTTAGCTTCACCGGCCACACCGTCGAGCTTGTGCAGCCACATCCCAGCTCATTATCCCACGATTTTTCTCATTTCGTTGCCCATGTTTTTCCCATCGATGAGGCCTTGGCAGCTGGGGTGTCACGCCATGCCCAGGTTGGCCGTGTGGCTCGCTCGTTGCTAATGGTCGACGATCGTGTCGTCGATCGCGCTGCGCTGTGAGTCTGCCTAAGCAAGACTAAGCATCTGGATCTAACCCAACGTTCGTCGCCTCGAGGGACTGCGATGAAGAACCCTGCATGCTCGAAATTCCCCCCAACGATTTTGCCCTCACGTAGCATGCATCATCGTTAGCTTCACCGCCCACACCGTCGAGCTTGTATAGCCACATCCCAGCACATTATCTCACGATTCTTCTCATTTCGTTGCCCACGTTTTTCCTATCGATGAGGCCTTGGCAGAAGGGGTGTCACGCCTTGCCCAGGCTGGCCGTGTGGCTTGCCCATTGCTAACGGCCGACAATCGTGTCGTCGATCGCGCTGCGCATCGAGTCCGCCGAGGCAAGCCTGGGCGTCGGGATCCTGCCCCACGTCTGCCTCTCGAGGGCCTGCGAAGCACTCCACATGATCGAAATCCCCCCAGCGATTTGGCCCTCACGTAGCATGCATCATCGTTTGCTTCGCCGCCCATACCGTCGAGTTTGCGTAGCCGCATCCCAGCTCATTATCCCACAATTTTCTCCTTTTGTTGCCCACATTTTTCCCACCGATGAGGCCTTGGCAGCAGGGGTGTCACGCCTTGCCCAGGCTGGCCGTGTGGCTCGCTCGTTGCTAATGGTCGACGATTGTGTCGTCGATCGCACTGCGCAACGAGTCCGCCTTGGCAAAACTAAACGTCGGGATCTAACCAGACGTCCGTCGCCTCGAGGGACTGCGATGAAGCACCCCGCATGCTCGAAATTCCCCCAAACGATTTGGTCCTCGCGTTGCATGCATCATCGTTAGCTTCACCGGCCACACCGTCGAGCTTGTGTAGCCACATCCTAGTACATTATCCCATGTTTTTTCTCATTTCGTTGCCCACGTTTATCCCATCGATGAGGCCTTGGCAACAGGGTTGTCACGCCTTGCCCAGGCTGGCCGTGTGGCTCGCTTGTTGCTAACGGTCGACGATCGTGTCGTCGATCGCGCTGCGCAACGAGGCCGCCTAGGCAAGGCTAAGGGTCGGGATCTAACCCGACATCTGTCGCCTCGAGGGACTGCGATGAAGCACTCCGCATCCTCCAAATTCCCCCAAACGATTTGGCTCTCGCGTAGCATGCATCATCGTTAGCTTCGCCACCACACCGTCGAGCTTGTGTAGCCACATCCCAACTCATTATCCCACGATTTTTCTCATTTTGTTGCCCATGATTTTCCCATCGATGAGGCCTTGGCAGCAGGGGTGTCACGCATTGCCCAGGTTGGCCGTGTGGCTTGCTCATTGCTAATGGCCGACGATCATGTCGTCGATCGCGCTGCGCAACGAGTCTGCCTAGGCAAGCCTGGGCATCAGGATCTAGCCAGGCGTCTGCCACCTCGAGGGCCTGCGACGAAGCACTCCGCATGCTGGCAATCCCCCCAGCGATTTGGCCCTCGCGTAGCATGCATAATCGTTAGCTTCGTCGTCCACCATCGAGTTTGTCTAGCCACATCCCAGCTCATTATCTCACAACTTCTCTCATTTCGTTGCCCACGTTTTACCGACCGATGAAGCCTTGGCAGCAACAAATTCCCGCCTTGCCCAGGCTGGCCGCGTGGCTTGCTCATTGCTAACGGCCGACGATCATGTCGTCGATCGCGCTGCGCAACGAGTCCGCCTAGGCAAGCCTGAGTGTCAAAATCCAACCCCACGTCCGCCGCCTCGAGGGCCTGTGACGAAGCACTCTGCATGCTTAAAATTTCCCCAAACGATTTGGCCCTCGCGTAGCATGCATCATCGTTAGCTTCGCTGCCACAGCGACAAGCTTGTGTAGCCACATCCCAGCTCATTATACCACAATTTTTCTCATTTCGTTGCCCATGTTTTTCCCACCAATGAGGCCTTGGCAGCAGGGGTGTCACGCCTTGCCCAGGCTGGCCGTGTGGCTTGCTCATGGCTAACGGCCGACGATCGTGTCGTCGATCGCACTGCGCAATGAATCCGGCTAAGCAAGCCTGGGCGTCGGGATCCAGCCCCGCGTCCGCCACCTCGAGGGCCTGCAACAAAGCACTCCGCATGCTGGAAATCCCCCCAGCGATTTGGCCCCCGCGTAGCATGCATCATTGTTAGCTTTGCCGTCCACACCATCGAGTTTGTCTAGCCACATCCTAGCCCATTATCCCACAATTTCTCTCGTTTCGTTGCCCACGTTTTTCCCACCGATGAGGCCTTGGCAGCAAGGGTGTCACGCCTCGCCCAGGCTGGCCGTGTGGCTCGCTCGTTGCTAACGGTCGACGATCGAGTCGTCGATCGCGCTACGCAACGAGTCCGCCTAGGCAAGACTAACCGTCGGGATCTGACCCGACGTCTGTCGCCTCGAGGGACTACGATGAAGCACCCCGCATGCTCGAAATTCCCCCAAACGATTTGACCCTCGCATAGCATGCATCATCGTTAGCTTCACAGGCCACACCGTCGGGCTTGTGTAGCCACATCCCAGCTCATTATCCCACGATTTTTCTCGTTTCGTTGCCCATCTTTTTCCCATCGATGAGGCCTTGGCAGCAGGGGTGTCACGCCTTGCCCAGGCTGGCCATGTGGCTCGCTCGTTGCTACCGGCCGACGATCGTGTTGTCTATCGCGATGCGCAACTAGTCCGCCTAGGCAAGCATGATCGTCGGGAGTCAACCCCACGTCCGCCGCCTGGAGGGCCTGCGACGAAGCAATCCGAATGCTCGAAATCCCCCCCAACGATTTGGCCGTCGCGTAGCATGCATCATCGTTAGCTTCGCAGCCACACCGTCGAGCTTGTGTAGCCACATCCCAGCTTATTATCCCATGATTTTTCTCATTTCGTTGCCCATGTTTTTCCCATCGATGAGGCCTTGGCATCAGGGGTGTCACGCCTTGCCCAGGCCAGTAGTGTGGCTTGCTCCTTGCTAACGGTCGACGATCATGTCGTCGATCGCGCTACGTAACGAGCCCGCCTAGGCAAGCCTGAGCGTCGGGATTCAACCCCCACGTCCACCGCCTCGAGGGCCAGCGACGCAGCACTCTGCATGCTCGAAATTCCCCCCAACGATTTGGCCGTCGCGTAGCATGCATCATTGTTAGCTTTACCGCCCACACAATCGAGCTTGTGTAGCCACATCCCAGTACATTATCCCACGATTCTTCTCATTTCGTTGCCCACGTTTTTTCCATCGATGAGGCCTTGGCAGCAGGGGTGTCACGCCTTGCCCAGGCTGGCCGTGCGGCTCGCTCGTTGCTAACAATCGACGATCGTGTCGTCGATCGCGCTGCGCAACGAGGCCGCCTAGGTAAGGCTAAGCGTCAGGATCTAACTTGACGTCTGTCGCCTCAAAGGACTACGATGAAGCACCCCACAGGCTCAAAATTCCCCCAAACGATTTGGCCCTTTCGTAGCATCCATCATCGTTAGCTTCACCGGCCACACCGTCGAGCTTGTGTAGCCACATCCCAGCTTATTATCCCGCGATTTTTCTCATTTCGTTGCCCATGTTTTTCCCATCGATAAAGCCTTGGCAGCAGGGGTGTCACGCCTTGCCCAGGCTGGCCGTGTAGCTCGCTTGTTGCTGACAGTTGACGATCGTGTCGTCGATCGCGCTGCGCTACGAGTTCGCCTAGGCAAGACTAAGCGTCTGGATCTAACCCGATGTCCGTCGCCTCGAGGGACTGCGATGAAGCACCTCGCGTGCTCGAAATTCCCCCCAACTATTTTGCCCTCGTGTAGCATGCATCATCGTTAGCTTCACCGCCCACACCGTCAAGCTTGTGTTGCCACATCCTAGCACATTATCCCACGATTCTTCTCATTTTGTTGCCCAAGTTTTTCCTATCTATGAGGCCTTGGCAGAAGGGGTCTCACGCCTTACCCAGGCTGGCCGTGTGGCTTGGCCATTGGTAATGGCCGACAATCGTGTTGTCGATCGCACTGCGTATCGAGTCCGCCAAGGCAAGCCTGGGCGTCGGGATCCTGCCCCGCGTCTGCCGCTCGAGGGTCTGGGATGAAGCACTCCGCATGCTCGAAATCCCCCCAGCAATTTGGCCCTCGTGTAGCATGCATCATCGTTTGCTTCGCCGCCTATACCGTCGAGTTTCTGTAGCCGCATCCAGGCTCATTATCCCATAATTTCTCTCCTTTTGTTGCCCACATTTTTTCCACCGATGAGGCCTTGGCAGCAGGGGTGCCACGCCTTGCCCAGGCTGGCCGTGTGGCTCGCTCGTTGCTAACGATCGACGATCGTGTCATCGATCGCGCTGCGCAACGAGTCCGCCGAGGCAAGACTAACCGTCAGGATCTAACCCGATGTCTGTCGCTATGAGGGACTTCGATGAAGCACCCTGCATGCTCGAAATTCCCCCTAACTATTTTGCCCTCGCGTAGCATGCATCATCGTTAGCTTCACCGCCACATCATCGAGCTTGTGTAGAAATATCCCAGCTCATTATCCCATGATTTTTCTCATTTCGTTGGCCATGTTTTTCCCATCGATGAGGCCTTGGCAGCAGGGGTGTCACGCTTTGCCTAGGCCAGCAGTGTGGCTCGCTCCTTGCTAACGGTCGACGATCGTGTCGTCGATCGCGCTACGTAATGAGCCCGCCTAGGCAAGCCTGAGCGTCGGGATTCAACCCCACGTCCACCACCTCGAGGGCCTGCGACGAAGCACTCCGCATGCTCGAAATTCCCCCCAACGATTTGGTCGTCGCATAGCATGCATCATTGTTAGCTTTACCGCCCACACCGTCGAGCTTGTGTAGCCACATGCTAGTACATTATCCCACGTTTTTTCCCATTTCGTTGCCCACGTTTTTCCCATCGATGAGGCCTTGGCAGCAGGGTTGTCACGCCTTGCCCAAGCTGGCCGTGTGGCTCGCCCGTTGCTAACGGTCGACGATCGTGTCGTCGATCGTGCTGTGCAACGAGTCCGCCTAGGCAAGACTAAGCGTCGGGATCTAACCCGACGTCCGTCACCTCGAGGGACTACGATGAAGCACCCCGCATGCTCAAAATTCCCCTTTGGCCCTCGCGGAGCATGCATCATCGTTAGCTTCACCGGCCACACCGTCGAGCTTGTGTAGCCACATCCCAGCTCATTATCCCACGATTTTTCTCATTTCGTTGCCCATGGATTTCCCATCGAAGAGGCCTTGGCAGCAGGGGTGTCATGGCTTGCCCAGGTTGGCCGTGTGGCTCGCTCGTTGCTAACGGTCGACGATCGTGTCGTCGATCGCGCAGCGGAACGAGTCCGCCTAAGCAAGACTAAGCGTCTGGATCTAACCCAACGTCCGTCACCTCGAGGGACTGCGATGAAGCACCCCGCATGCTCGAAATTCCCCCCAACGATTTTGCCCTCACGTAGCATGCATCATCGTTAGCTTCACCGCCCACACCGTCGAGCTTGTGTACCCACATCCTAGCACATTATCCTACGATTCTTCTCATTTCGTTGCCCACGTTTTTCCTATCGATGAGGCTTTGGCAGAAGGGGTCTCACATCTTGCCCAGGCTTGCCGTGTGGCTTGGCCATTGCTAACGGCTGACAATCGTGTCGTCGATCGCGCTGCGCATCGAGTCCGCCTTGGCAAGCCTAGGCGTCGGGATCCTGCCCGTCGTTTGCCGCTCGAGGGCCTGCGACGAAGCACACCGCATGTTCGAAATCCCCCCAGCGATTTGGCCCTCGCGTAGCATGCATCATCGTTCGCTTCGTCGCCCATACCGTCGAGTTTGGGTAGCCGCATCCCAGCTCATTATCCCACAATTTCTCTCCTTTTGTTTCCCACGTTTTTTCGATCGATGAGGCCTTGGTAGCAGGGGTGTCACACCTTGCCCAAGCTAGCCATGTGGCTCGCTCGTTGCTAACGGTCGACGATCGTGTCGTCGATCGCGCTGGGCAACGAGGCCGCCTAGGCAAGACTAAGCGTCGGGATCTAACCCGACGTCCGTCGCCTCGAGGGACTACGATGAAGCACCCCGCAGGCTCGAAATTCCCCCAAATGATTTGGCCCTCGCGTAGCATGAATCATCGTTAGCTTCACTGGCCACACCGTCGAGCTTGTGTAGCCACATCCTAGTACATTATCCCACGTTTTTTCTCATTTCGTTGCCCATGTTTTTCCCATCGATGAGGCCTTGGCAGCAGGGGTGCCATGCCTTGCCCAGGTTGGCCGTGTGGCTCGCTCGTTGCTAACGGTCGACGATCGTGTCGCCGATCGCGCTGCATAACGAGTCCGCCTAGGCAAGACTAACCGTCAGGATCTAACCCGACGTTCGTCGCCACGAGGGACTGCGATGAAGCACCCCGCATGCTCAAAATTCCCCCAAACGATTTGGCCCTCGCGTTGCATGCATCATCGTTAGCTTCACCAGCCACACCGTCGAGCTTGTGTAGCCACATCCTAGTACATTATCCCACGTTTTTTCTCATTTCATTGCCCACGTTTTTCCCATGGATGAGGCCTTGGCAGCAGGGGTGTCACGCTGACGTTTTCCCATCGACGGTTGACGATTGTGTTGTCGATCGCGCTGCGCTACGAGTCCGCCTAGGCAAGACTAAGCGTCTGGATCTAACCCGACGTCCGTCGCCTCGAGGGACTGCGATGAAGCACCCCGCATGCTCGAAATTCCCCCTAATTATTTTGCCCTCGCGTACCATGCATCATCGTTAGCTTCACCGCTACCTCGTCGAGCTTGTGTAGCCACATCCCAGCTCATTATCCCATGATTTTCCTCATTTTGTTGCCCAAGTTTTTCCCATCGATGAGGCCTTGGCAGCACGGGTGTCACGCCTTGCCCAAGCCAGCAGTGTGGCTCGCTCCTTGCTAACGGTCGACGATCGTGTCGTCGATCGTGCAACGCAACGAGCCCGCCTAGGCAAGCGTGATCGTCGAGACTCAACCCCACGTCCATCGCCTCGAGGGACTACGATGAAGCACCCCGCAGGCTTAAAATTCCCCCCAACGATTTGGCCGTCGCGTAGCATGCATCATTGTTAGCTTTACCGCCCACACCGTCGAGCTTGTGTAGCGACATCATAGTACATTATCACACGTTTTTTCTCATTTCGTTGCCCATGTTTTTCCCATCGATGAGGCCTTGGCAGCAGGGGTGGCATGCCTTGCCCAGGCTGACCGTGTGGCTCGCTCGTTGCTAACGGTCGACGATTGTGTCGTCGATCGCGCTGCGCAACGAGTCCGCCAAGGCAAGACTAACCGTCGGGATCTAACCCGACGTCTGTCGCCACGAGGGACTGCGATGAAGCACCCCGCATGCTCGAAATTCCCCCGAACGATTTGGCCCTCGCGTTGCATGCATCATCGTTAGCTTCACCGGCCACACCGTCGAGCTTGTGTAGCCACATCTCAGCTATTTATCCAACGATTTTTCTCATTTCGTTGCCCATGTTTTTCCCATCGATGAGGCCTTGGCAGCAGGGGTGTCACTCCTTGCCCAGGTCGGCCGTGTGGCTCGCTCGTTGCTAACGGTCGACGATCGTGTCGTCGATCGCGCTGCGCAATGAGTCCGCCTAGGCAACACTAACCGTCGGGATCTAACCCGACGTCCGTCGCCACGAGGGACTGCGATGAAGAACCCCGCATGCTCGAAATTCCCCCTAACTATTTTGCCCTCGCGTATCATGCATCATCGTTAGCTTCACCACCACATCGTCGAGCTTGTGTAGCCACATCCCAGCTCATTATCCCATGATTTTCCTAATTTCGTTGCCCATGTTTTTCCCATCGATGAGGCCTTGGTAGCTGGGGTGTTGCGCCTTGCCCTGGCCGGCAGTGTGGCTCGCTCCTTGCTAACGGTCGACGATCGCGTAGTCGATCGCACTACGTAACAAGCCTGCCTAGGCAAGCCTGAGCGTCGGGATTCAACCCCACGTCCATCGCCTCGAGGGCCTGCGATGAAGCACTCCGCATGCTCGAAATTCCCCCCAAAGATTTGGCCGTCGCGTAGTATGCATCATTGTTAGCTTTACCGTCCACACCGTCGAGCTTGTGTAGCCACATCCTAGTACATTATCTCATGTTTTTTCTCATTTCGTTGCCCATGTTTTTCCCATCGATGAGGCCTTGGCAGCAGGGGTGTCACGCCTTGCCCAGGCTGACCGTGTGGCTCGCTTGTTGCTAACGGTCGACGATCGTGTCGTCGATCGCACTGCGCAACGAGTCCGCCTAGGCAAGACTAACCGTCGGGATCTAACCAGACATCCATCCACGAGGGACTGCGATGAAGCACCCCGCATTTTCGAAATTCCCCCAAATGATTTGGCCCTCGCGTTGCATGCATCATCGTTAGCTTCACCGGCCACACCATCGAGCTTGTGTAGCCACATCCCAGCTCATTATCTGACGATTTTTCTCATTTCGTTGCCCATGTTTTTCCCATCAATGAGGCCTTGGCAGCAGGGGTGACACGCCTTCCCCAGGTCAGCCGTGTGGCTCGCTCGTTGCTAACGATCGACGATCGTGTTGTCGATCGCGCTGCGCTACGAGTCCGCCTAGGCAAGACTAAGCGTCGAGATCTAACCCGACGTCCGTCGCCACGAGGGACTGCGATGAAGCATCCCGCATGCTCGAAATTCCCCCTAACTATTTTGCCCTCGCGTACCATGCATCATCGTTAGCTTCACCGCCACATCGTCGAGCTTGTGTAGCCACATCCCAGCTCATTATCCCATGATTTTCCTCATTTCGTTGCCCATGTTTTTCCCATCGATGAGGCCTTAGCAGTAGGGGTGTCACGCCTTGCCCAGGCCAGCAATGTGGCTCGCTCCTTGCTAACGGTCGACGATCGTGTCGTCGATTGCGCTACGTAACGAGGCCGCCTAGGCAAGCTTGAGCGTCGGGATTCAACCCCACGTCCACCGCCTTGAGGGCCTGCAATGAAGCACTCTGCATGCTCGAAATTCCCCCCAACAATTTGGCCGTCGCATAGCATGCATCATTTTTAGCTTTACCGGCCATACCGTCGAGCTTGTGTAGCCACATCCTAGTACATTATCCCACGTTTTTTCTCATTTTGTTGCCCACGTTTTTCCCATCGATGAGGCCTTGGCAGCATGGTTGTCTCGCCTTGCCCAGGCTGGCCGTGTGGCTCGCTCATTGCTAACGGTCGACGATCGTGTCGTCGATCGCGCTGTGCAATGAGTCCGCCTAGGCAAGACTAAGGGTCGGGATCTAACCCGACGCCCGTCGCCTCGAGGGACTACGATGAAGCACCCTGCATGCTCGAAATTCCCCCAAACGATTTAACCCTCGCTGAGCATGCATCATCGTTAGCTTCACCGGCCACACCGTTGAGCTTGTGCAGCCACATCCCAGCTCAGTATCCCACGATTTTTCTCATTTCGTTGCCCATGTTTTTCCCATTGAAGAGGCCTTGGCAGCAGGGGTGTCACGCCTTGCCCAGGTTGGCCGTGTGGCTCGCTCGTTGCTAACGGTCGACGATCGTGTCGTCGATCGCGCTGCGCAACAAGTCCGCCTAAGCAAGACTAAGCGTCTGGATCTAACCAAACGTCTGTCGCCTCGAGGGACTGCGATGAAGCACCCCGCATGCTCGAAATTCCCCGCAACGATTTTTCCCTCGCGTAGCATGCATCATCGTTAGCTTCACCGCCCACACCGTCGAGCTTATGTAGCCACATCCCAGCACATTATCCCACGATTCTTCTCATTTCGTTGCCCACGTTTTTCCTACCGATGAGGCCTTGGCAGAAGGGGTCTCACGTCTTGCCCAGGCTGGCCGTGTGGCTTACCCATTGCTAACGGTCGACAATCGTGTAATCGATCGCGCTGCGCATCGAGTCCGCCTAGGCGTCGGGATCCTGCCCCTCGTTTGTCGCTCGAGGGCCTGCGACGAAGCACTCCGCATGCTCGTAATCCCCCCAACGATTTTGCCCTCGCGTTGCAGGCATCATCGTTAGCTTCGCCGCCCATACCGTCGAGTTTGTGTAGCCGCATCCCAGCTCATTATCCCATAATTTCTCTCCTTTCGTTGCCCACGTTTTTTCGACCGATGAGGCCTTGGCGGCAGGGGTGTCACGCCTTGCCCAGGCTGGCCGTGTGGCTCGCTCGTTGCTAACGGTCAACGATCGTGTCGTCGATCGCGCTGCGCAACGAGGCCGCCTAGGCAAGACTAAGCGTCGGGAACTAACCCGACGTCCGTCGCCTCGAGGGACTACGATGAAGCACCCCGCAGGCTCAAAATTCCCCCAAACAATTTGGCCCTCGCGTAGCATGCATCATCGTTAGCTTCACCGGCCACACCGTCGAGCTTGTGTAGCCACATCCCAACTCATTATCCCGCGATTTTTCTCATTTCGTTGCCCATGTTTTTCCCATCGATCAGGCCTTGGCAGCAAGGGTGTCACGCCTTTCCCAGGCTGCCCGTGTGGCTCGCTCGTTGCTGACGGTTGACGATCGCGTCGTCGATCGCGCTGCGCTACGAGTCCGCCTAGGCAAGACTAAGCGTCTGGATATAACCCGACGTCCGTCGCCTTGAGGGACTGCGATGAAGCACCCCGCATGCTCGAAATTCCCCCTAACTATTTTGCCCTCGCGTAGCATGCATCATCGTTAGCTTCACCGCCACATTGTCGAGCTTGTGTTGTCGAGCTTGTGTAGCCACATCCCAGCTCATTATCCTATGATTTTTCTCATTTCGTTGCCCATTTTTTTCCCATCGATGAGGCCTTGGCAGCAGGGGTGTTACGCCTTGCCCAAGCCAGCAGTGTGGCTCGCTCCTTGCTAACGGTCGACGATCGTGTCATCGATCGCGCTACGTAACGAGCCCGCTTAGGCAAGCGTGATCGTCGGGACTCAACCCACGTCCACCGCCTCAAGGGCCTGCGACGAAGCACTCCGCATGTTCAAAATTCCCCCCAACGATTTGGCCGTTGCGTAACATGCATCATTGTTAGCTTTACCGCCCACACCGTCGAGCTTGTGTAGCCACATCCTAGTACATTATCCCACGTTTTTTCTCATTTCGTTGCCCACGTTTTTCCCATCGATGAGGCCTTGGCAGCAGGGGTGTCACGCCTTGCCCAGGCTGGCCGTGTGGCTAGGTCGTTGCTAACGGTCGACGATCGTGTCGTCGATCGCGCTGCGCAACGAGGCCGCCTAGGCAAGACTAAGCGTCGGGATCTAACCCGACGTCCGTCGCCTCGAGGGACTACGATGAAGCACCCCGCAGGCTCGAAATTCCCCTAAACAATTTGGCCCTCGCGTAGCATGCATCATCGTTAGCTTCACCGGCCACACCGTCGAGCTTGTGTAGCCACATCCCAACTCATTATCCCGCGATTTTTCTCATTTTGTTGCCCATCTTTTTCCCATCGATCAGGCCTTGGCAGCAGGGGTGTCACGCCTTTCCAAGGCTGGCCGTATGGCTCACTCGTTGCTGACGGTTGACGATCGTGTCGTCGATCGCGCTGCGCTACGAGTCCGCCTAGGCAAGACTAAGCGTCTGGATCTAACCCGACGTCCGTCGCCTCGAGGGACTGCGATGAAGCACCCCGCATGCTCGAAATTCCCCCTAACTATTTTGCCCTCGCGTAGCATGCATCATCGTTAGCTTTACCGCCACATCGTCGAGCTTGTGTAGCCACATCCCAGCTCATTATCCCATGATTTTCCTCATTTCGTTGCCCATGTTTTTCCCATCGATGAGGCCTTGGCAGCAGGGGAGTCACGCCTTGCCCAAGCCAGCAGTGTGGCTCGCTCCTTGCTAACGGTCGACGATCGTGTCGTCGATCGCGCTACGCAACGAACTCGCCTAGGCAAGCGTGATCGTCGGGACTCAACCCCACATCCACCGCCTTAAGGGCCTGCTACGAAGCACTCCGCATGTTCGAAATTCCCCCCAACAATTTGGCCGTCGCGTAGCATGCATCATTGTTAGCTTTACCGCCCACACCGTCGAGCTTGTGTAGCCACATCCTAGTACATTATCCCACGTTTTTTCTCATTTCGTTGCCAACGTTTTTCCCATCGATGAGGCCTTGGCAGCAGGGGTGTCACGCCTTGCCCAGGCTGGCCGTGTGGCTCGCTCGTTGCTAACGGTCGACGATCGTGTCGTCGATCGCGCTGCGCAACGAGGCCGCCTAGGCAAGACTAAGCGTCGGGATCTAACCCGACGTGCGTCGCCTTGAGGGACTACGATGAAGCACCCCGCAGGCTCGAAATTCCCCCAAACGATTTGGCCCTCGCGTAGCATGCATCATCGTTAGCTTCACCGGCCACACCGTCGAGCTTGTGTAGCCACATCCCAGCTCATTATCCCACGATTTTTCTCATTTCGTTGCCCATGTTTTTCCCATCGATCAGGCCTTGGCAGCAGGGGTGTCACGCCTTTCCCAGGCTGGCCGTGTGGCTCGCTCGTTGCTGACGGTTGACGATCGTGTCGTCGATCGCGCTGCGCTACGAGTCCGCCTAGGCAAGACTAAGCGTCGGGATCTAACCCGACGTCCGTCGCCTCGAGGGACTGTGATGAAGCACTCAGCATCCTCGAAATTCCCCCAAACGATTTGGCCCTCGCGTAGCATGCATCATCGTTAGCTTCGCTGCCACACTGTCGAGCATGTGTAGCCACATCCCAGCTCATTATCCCACGATTTTCCTCATTTCGTTGCCCATGTTTTTCCCATCGATGAGGCCTTGGCAGCAAGGGTGTCACGCCTTGCCCAGGCCGACCGTGTGGCTCGCTCCTTGCTAACGGTCGACTATCGTGTCATTGATCGCGCTACGCAACGAGCCCGCCTAGGAAAGCGTGATCGTCGGGACTCAACCCCACGTCCACCGCCTCGAGGGCCTGCGACGAAGCACTCCGCATGCTCGAAATCCCCCCCAACGATTTGGCTGTCGCGTAGCATGCATCATCGTTAGCTTTACCGCCCACACAGTCGAGCTTGTGTAGCCACATACCAGTACATTATCCCACGATTCTTCTAAATTTGTTGCCCACGTTTTTCCCATCGATGAGGCCTAGGCAGCAGGGGTGTCACGCCTTGCCCAGGCTGGCCGTGTGGCTCGCTCGTTGCTAACGGTCGACGATCGTGTCGTCGATCGCGCTGCGCAACGAGGCCGCCTAGGCAAGACTAAGCGTCGGGATCTAACCCGACGTGCGTCGCCTTGAGGGACTACGATGAAGCACCCCGCAGGCTCGAAATTCCCCCAAACGATTTGGCCCTCGCGTAGCATGCATCATCGTTAGCTTCACCGGCCACACCGTCGAGCTTGTATAGCCACATCCCAGCTCATTATCCCATGATTTTTCTCATTTCGTTGCCCATGTTTTTCCCATCGATCAGGCCTTGGCAGCAGGGGTGTCACGCCTTTCCCAGGCTGGCCGTGTGGCTCGCTCGTTGCTGACGGTTGACGATCGTGTTGTCGATCGCGCTGCGCTACGAGTCCGCCTAGGCAAGACTAAGCGTCGGGATCTAACCCGACGTCCGTCGCCTCGAGGGACTGTGATGAAGCACTCAGCATCCTCGAAATTCCCCCAAACGATTTGGCCCTCGCGTAGCATGCATCATCGTTAGCTTCGCTGCCACACTGTCGAGCATGTGTAGCCACATCCCAGCTCATTATCCCACGATTTTCCTCATTTCGTTGCCCATGTTTTTCCCATCGATGAGGCCTTGGCAGCAAGGGTGTCACGCCTTGCCCAGGCCGACCGTGTGGCTCGCTCCTTGCTAACGGTCGACTATCGTGTCATTGATCGCGCTACGCAACGAGCCCGCCTAGGAAAGCGTGATCGTCGGGACTCAACCCCACGTCCACCGCCTCGAGGGCCTGCGACGAAGCACTCCGCATGCTCGAAATCCCCCCCAACGATTTGGCTGTCGCGTAGCATGCATCATCGTTAGCTTTACCGCCCACACAGTCGAGCTTGTGTAGCCACATACCAGTACATTATCCCACGATTCTTCTAAATTTGTTGCCCACGTTTTTCCCATCGATGAGGCCTAGGCAGCAGGGGTGTCACGCCTTGCCCAGGCTGGCCGTGTGGCTCGCTCGTTGCTAACGGTCGACGATCGTGACGTCGATCGCGCTGCGCAACGAGGCCGCCTAGGCAAGACTAAGCGTCGGGATCTAACCCGACGTGCGTCGCCTCGAGGGACTACGATGAAGCACCCCGCAGGCTCGAAATTCCCCCAAACGATTTGGCCCTCGCGTAGCATGCATCATCGTTAGCTTCACCGGCCACAACGTCGAGCTTGTGTAGCCACATCCCAGCTCATTATCCCACGATTTTTCTCATTTCGTTGCCCATGTTTTTCCCATCGATCAGGCCTTGGCAGCAGGGGTGTCACGCCTTTCCCAGGCTGGCCGTGTGGCTCGCTCGTTGCTGACGGTTGACGATCGTGTTGTCGATCGCGCTGCGCTACGAGTCCGCCTAGGCAAGACTAAGCGTCGGGATCTAACCCGACGTCCGTCGCCTCGAGGGACTGTGATGAAGCACTCAGCATCCTCGAAATTCCCCCAAACGATTTGGCCCTCGCGTAGCATGCATCATCGTTAGCTTCGCTGCCACACTGTCGAGCATGTGTAGCCACATCCCAGCTCATTATCCCACGATTTTCCTCATTTCGTTGCCCATGTTTTTCCCATCGATCAGGCCTTGGCAGCAGAGGGTGTCACGCCTTGCCCAGGCCGACCGTGTGGCTCGCTCCTTGCTAACGGTCGACTATCGTGTCATTGATCGCGCTACGCAACGAGCCCGCCTAGGAAGCGTGATTGTCGGGACTCAACCCCACGTCCACCGCCTCGAGGGCCTGCGACGAAGCACTCCGCATGCTCGAAATTCCCCCCAACGATTTGGCCGTCGCGTAGCATGCATCATCGTTAGCTTTACCACCCACACAGTCGAGCTTGTGTAGCGACATACCAGTACATTATCCCACGATTCTTCTAATTTCGTTGCCCACGTTTTTCCCATCGATGAGGCCTTGGCAGCAGGGGTGTCACGCCTTGCCCAGGCTGGCCGTGTGGCTCGCTCGTTGCTAACGGTCGACGATCGTGTCGTCGATCGCGCTGCGCAACGAGGCCGCCTAGGCAAGACTAAGCGTCGGGATCTAACCCGACGTGCGTCGCCTTGAGGGACTACGATGAAGCACCCCGCAGGCTCGAAATTCCCCCAAACGATTTGGCCCTCGCGTAGCATGCATCATCGTTAGCTTCACCGGCCACACCGTCGAGCTTGTGTAGCCACATCCCAGCTCATTATCCCACGATTTTTCTCATTTCGTTGCCCATGTTTTTCCCATCGATCAGGCCTTGGCAGCAGGGGTGTCACGCCTTTTCCCAGGCTGGCCGCGTGGCTCGCTCGTTGCTGACGGTTGACGATCGTGTTGTCGATCGCGCTGCGCTACGAGTCCGCTTAGGCAAGACTAAGCGTCGGGATCTAACCCGACGTCCGTCGCCTCGAGGGACTGTGATGAAGCACTCATCATCCTCGAAATTCCCCCAAACGATTTGGCCCTCGCGTAGCATGCATCATCGTTAGCTTCGCTGCCACACTGGCGAGCATGTGTAGCCACATCCCAGCTCATTATCCCACGATTTTCCTCATTTCGTTGCCCATGTTTTTCCCATCGATCAGACCTTGGCAGCAGAGGTGTCACGCCTTACCCAGGCCGGCCGTGTGGCTCGCTCCTTGCTAACAGTCGACTATCGTGTCGTTGATCGCGCTACGCAATGAGCTCGCCTAGGCAAGCGTGATTGTCGGGACTCAACCCCACGTCCGTCGCCTTGAGGGACTGTGATGAAGCACTCAGCATCCTCGAAATTCCCCCAAACGATTTGGCCCTCGCGTAGCATGCATCATCGTTAGCTTCGCTGCCACACTGTCGAGCATGTGTAGCCACATCCCAGCTCATTATCCCACGATTTTCCTCATTTCGTTGCCCATGTTTTTCCCATCGATCAGGCCTTGGCAGCAGGAGTGTCACGCCTTGCCCAGGCTGGCCGTGTGGCTCGCTCGTTGCTGACGGTTGATGATCGTGTCGTCGATCGCGCTGCGCTACGAGTCCGCCTAGGCAAGACTAAGCGTCTGGATCTAACCCGATGTCCGTCGCCTCTAGGGACTGCGATGAAGCACCCCGCATGCTCGAAATTCCCCCTAACAATTTGGCCCTCGCGTAGCATGCATCATCGTTAGCTTCACCGCCATATCGTCGAGCTTGTGTAGCCACATCCCAGCTCATTATCCCATGATTTTTCTCATTTCATTGCCCATGTTTTTCCCATCGATGAGGCCTTGGCAGCAGGGGTGTCACACCTTCCCCAGGCCAGCAGTGTGGCTCGCTCCTTGCTAACGGTCGACGATTGTGTCGTCGATCGCGCTACGTAACGAGCCCGCCTAGGCAAGCCTGAGTGTCAAGATTCAACCCCACGTCCACCGCCTCGAGGGCCTGCGACGAAGCACTCTGCATGCTCGAAATTGCCCACGTTTTTTCGACCGATGAGGCCTTGGCAGCAGGGGTGTCAGGCCTTGCCCAGGCTGGCCGTGTGGCTAGCTCGTTGCTAACGGTCGACGATCGTGTCGTCGATCGCGCTGCGCAACGAGGCCGCCTAGGCAAGACTAAGCGTCTGGATCTAACCCGACGTCCGTCGCCTCGAGGGACTACGATGATGCACCCCGCACACTCGAAATTCCCCCAAACAATTTGGCCCTCGCGTAGCATGCATCATCGTTAGCTTCACCGGCCATACCGTCGAGCTTGTGTAGCCACATCCCAACTCATTATCCCGCGATTTTTCTCATTTTGTTGCCCATCTTTTTCCCATCGATCAGGCCTTGGCAGCAGGGGTGTCACGCCTTTCCAAGGCTGGCCGTGTGGCTCACTCGTTGCTGACAGTTGATGATCGTGTCGTCGATCGCGCTGCGCTACGAGTCCGCCTAGGCAAGACTAAGCGTCTGGATCTAACCCAACGTCCGTCGCCTCGAGGGACTGCGATGAAGCACCCCGTATGCTCGAAATTCCCCCTAACTATTTTGCCCTCGCGTAGCATGCATCATCGTTAGCTTCACCGCCACATCGTCGAGCTTGTGTAGCCACATCCCAGCTCATTATCCCATGATTTTCCTCATTTCGTTGCCCATGTTTTTCCCATCGATGAGGCCTTGGCAGCAGGGGTGTCACGCCTTGCCCAAGCCAGCAGTGTGGCTCGCTCCTTGCTAACGGTCGACGATCGTGTCGTCGATCGCGCTACGCAACGAGCTCGCCTAGGCAAGCATGATCGTCGGGACTCAACCCCACATCCACCGCCTTAAGGGCCTGCTACGAAGCACTCCGCATGTTCGAAATTCCCCCCAACGATTTGGCCGTCGCATAGCATGCATCATTGTTAGCTTTACCGCCCACACCGTCGAGTTTGTGTAGCCACATCCTAGTACATTATCCCACGTTTTTTCTCATTTCGTTGCCCACGTTTTTCCCATCGATGAGGCCTTGGCAGCAGCGGTGTCACGCCTTGCCCAGGCTGGCCGTGTGGCTCGCTCGTTGCTAACGGTCGACGATTGTGTCGTCGATCCCGCTGCGCAACGAGTCCGCCTAGGCAAGACTAAACGTCGGGATCTAACCCAACGTCCGTCGCCTCGAGGGACTGTGACGAAGCACTCAACATCCTCGAAATTCCCCCAAACGATTTGGCCCTCGCGTAGCATGCATCATCGTTAGCTTCACCGCCATATCGTCGAGCTTGTGTAGCCACATCCCAGCTCATTATCCCATGATTTTTCTCATTTCATTGCCCATGTTTTTCCCATCGATGAGGCCTTGGCAGCAGGGGTGTCACACCTTGCCCAGGCCGGCCGTGTGGCTCGCTCCTTGCTAACGGTCGACGATTGTGTCGTCGATCGCGCTACGTAACGAGCCCGCCTAGGCAAGCCTGAGTGTCGAGATTCAACCCCACGTCCACCGCCTCGAGGGCCTGCGACGAAGCACTCTGCATGCTCGAAATTGCCCACGTTTTTTCGACCGATGAGGCCTTGGCAGCAGGGGTGTCACGCCTTGCCCAGGCTGGCCGTGTGGCTAGCTCGTTGCTAACGGTCGACGATCGTGTCGTCGATCGCGCTGCGCAACGAGGCCGCCTAGGCAAGACTAAGCGTCGGGATCTAACCCGACGTCCGTCGCCTCGAGGGACTACGATGATGCACCCCGCACGCTCGAAATTCCCCCAAACAATTTGGCCCTCGCGTAGCATGCATCATCGTTAGCTTCACCGGCCACACCGTCGAGCTTGTGTAGCCACATCCCAACTCATTATCCCGCGATTTTTCTCATTTTGTTGCCCATCTTTTTCCCATCGATCAGGCCTTGGCAGCAGTGGTGTCACGCCTTTCCAAGGCTGGCCGTGTGGCTCACTCGTTGCTGACAGTTGACGATCGTGTCGTCGATCGCGCTGCGCTACGAGTCCGCCAAGGCAAGACTAAGCGTCTGGATCTAACCCGACGTCCGTCGCCTCGAGGGACTGCGATGAAGCACCCCGCATGCTCGAAATTCTCCCTAACTATTTTGCCCTCGCGTAGCATGCATCATCGTTAGCTTCACCGCCACATCGTCGAGCTTGTGTAGCCACATCCCAGCTCATTATCCCACGATTTTCCTCTTTTTGTTGCCCATGATTTTCCCATCGATGAGGCCTTGGCAGCAGTGGTGTCACGCCTTGCCCAGGCTGGCCGTGTGGCTTGCTCATTGCTAACGATCGACGATCATGTCGTCGATCGTGCTGCGCAACGAGTCTGCCTAGGCAATCCTGGGCATCAGGATCTAGCCACGCGTCCGCCGCCTCGAGGGCCTGCAACGAAGCACTCCCCGAGCTGGCAATCCGCCCAGCGATTTGGCCCTCGCGTAGCATGCATAATCGTTAGCTTCGCCGTCCACACCGTCGAGTTTGTCTAGCTACATCCCAGCTCATTATCCCACAACTTCTCTCGTTTCGCTGCCCACGTTTTTCCCAACGATGAGGCCTTGGCAATAGGGTTGTCACGCCTTGCCCAGGCTGGCCGTGTGGCTCGCTCGTTGCTAACGGTCGACGATTGTGTCGTCGATCGCGCAGCGCAATGAGTCCGCCTAGGCAAGACTAAGCGTCGGGATCTAACCCGATGTTCGTTGCCTCGAGGGACTACGATGAAGCACCCCGCATGCTCGAAATTCCCCCAAACGATTTAACCCTCGCGGAGCATGCATCATCGTTAGCTTCACCGGCCACAATGTCGAGCTTGTGCAGCCACATCCCAGCTCATTATCCCACGATTTTTCTCATTTCGTTGCCCATGTTTTTGCCATTGAAGAGGCATTGGCAGCAGGGGTGTCACGCCTTGCCCAGGTTGGCCGTGTGGCTCGCTCGTTGCTAACGGTCGACGATCGTGTCGTCGATCGCGCTGTGCAACGAGTCCGCCTAAGCAAGACTAAGCGTCTGGATCTAACCCAACGTCCGTCGCCTCGAGGGACTGCGATGAAGCACCCCGCATGCTCGAAATTCCCCCCAACAATTTTGCCCTCACGTAGCATGCATCATCGTTAGCTTCACCGCCCACACCGTCGAGCTTGTGTAGCTACATCCCAGCACATTATCCCACGATTCTTCTCATTTCGTTGCCCACGTTTTTCCTATCGATGAGGCCTTGGCAGAAGGGGTCTCACGTCTTACCCAGGCTGGCCGTGTGGCTTGCCCATTGCTAACGGCCGACAATCGTGTCGTCGATCGCGCTGCACATCGAGTCCATCTAGGCAAGCCTAGGCGTCGGGATCCTGCCCCTCGTCTGCCGCTCGAGGGCCTGCGACGAAGCACTCCGCATGCTCGAAATCCCCCCAGCGATTTGGCCCTCGCATAGCATGCATCATCGTTAGCTTCGCGGTCCACACCATCGAGTTTGTCTAGCCACATCCTAGCTCATTATCCCACAATTTCTCTCGTTTCGTTGCCCACGTTTTTCCCACCGATGAGGCCTTGGTAGCAGGGGTGTCACGCCTTGCCCAGGTTGGCCGTGTGGCTCGCGTGTTGCTAACGGTCGACGATCGTGTCGTCGATCGCGCTGCGCAACGAGTCTGCCTAGGCAAGACTAACCGTCGGGATCTAACCCGACGTCCGTCGCCTTGAGGGACTGCGATGAAGCACCCCGCATGCTCGAAATCCCCCCAGCGATTTGGCCCTCGCGTAGCATGCATCATCGTTTGCTTCGCCGCCCATACCGTCGAGTTTGTGTAGCCGCACCCCAGCTCATTATCCCATAATTTCTCTCCTTTCGTTGCCCACGTTTCTTCGACCGATGAGGCCTTGGCAGCAGGGGTGTCACGCCTTGCCCAGGCTTGCCGTGTGGCTAGCTCGTTGCTAACGGTCGACGATCGTGTCGTCGATCGCGCTGCGCAACGAGGCCGCCTAGGCAATACTAAGCGTCGGGATCTAACCCGACGTCCGTCGCCTCGAGGGACTACGATGAAATACCCTGCAGGCTCGAAATTCCCCTAAACAATTTGGCCCTCGCGTAGCATGCATCATCGTTAGCTTCACCGGCCATACCGTCGAGCTTGTGTAGCCACATCCCAGCTCATTACCCCACGATTTTTCTCATTTTGTTGCCCATGTTTTTCCCATCGATCAGACCTTGGCAGCAGAGGTGTCACGCCTTACCCAGGCCGGCCGTGTGGCTCGCTCCTTGCTAACGGTCGACTATCGTGTCGTTGATCGCGCTACGCAATAAGCCCGCCTAGGCAAGCGTGATTGTCGGGACTCAACCCCACGTCCACCGCCTCGAGGGCCTGCGACGAAGCACTCCGCATGCTCGAAATTCCCCCCAACGATTTGGCCGTCGCGTAGCATGCATCATCGTTAGCTTTACCGCCCACACAGTCGAGCTTGTGTAGCCACATACCAGTACATTATCCCACGATTCTTCTAATTTCGTTGCCCACGTTTTTCCCATCGATGAGGCCTTGGCAGCAGGGGTGTCACGCCTTGCCCAGGCTGGCCGTGTGGCTCGCTCGTTGCTAACGGTCGACGATCATGTCGTCGATCGCGTTGCGCAACGAGGCCGCCTAGGCAAGACTAAGCGTCGGGATCTAACCCGACATCCATCGCCTCGAGGGACTACGATAAAGCACCCCGCAGGCTCGAAATTCCCCCAAACGATTTGGCCCTCGCGTAGCATGCATCATCGTTAGCTTCATCGGCCACACCGTCGAGCTTGTGTAGCCACATCCCAGCTCATTATCCCACGATTTTTCTCATTTCGTTGCCCATGTTTTTCCCATCGATCAGGCCTTGGCAGCAGGAGTGTCACGCCTTGCTCAGGCTGGCCGTGTGGCTCGCTCGTTGCTGACGGTTGACGATCGTGTCGTCGATCGCGCTGCGCTACGAGTCCGCCTAGGCAAGACTAAGCGTCTGGATCTCACCCGATGTCCGTCGCCTCGAGGGACTGCGATGAAGCACCCCGCATGCTCGAAATTCCCCCTAACAATTTGGCCCTCGCGTAGCATGCATCATCGTTAGCTTCACCGCCATATCGTCGAGCTTGTGTAGCCACATCCCAGCTCATTATCCCATGATTTTTCCCATTTCATTGCCCATGTTTTTCCCATCGATGAGGCCTTGGCAGCAGGGGTGTCACACCTTGCCCAGGCCAGCAGTGTGGCTCGCTCCTTGCTAACGGTCGACGATTGTGTCGTCGATCGCGCTACGTAACGAGCCCGCCTACGCAAGCCTGAGTGTCGAGATTCAACCCCACGTCCACCGCCTCGAGGGCCTGCGACGAAGCACTCTGCATGCTCGAAATTGCCCACGTTTTTTCGACCGATGAGGCCTTGGCAGCAGGGGTGTCACGCCTTGCCCAGGCTGGCCGTGTGGCTAGCTTGTTGCTAACGGTCGACGATCGTGTCGTCGATCGCGCTGCGCAACGAGGCCGCCTAGGCAAGACTAAGCGTCGGGATCTAACCCGACGTTCGTCGCCTCGAGGGACTACGATGATGCACCCCGCACGCTCGAAATTCCCCCAAACAATTTGGCCCTCGCGTAGCATGCATCATCGTTAGCTTCACCGGCCACACCGTCGAGCTTGTGTAGCCACATCCCAACTCATTATCCCGCGATTTTTCTCATTTTGTTGCCCATCTTTTTCCCATCGATCAGGCCTTGGCAACAGGGGTGTCACGCCTTTCCAAGGCAGGCCGTGTGGCTCACTCGTTGCTGACAGTTGACGATCGTGTCGTCGATCGCGCTGCACTACGAGTCCGCCTAGGCAAGACTAAGCGTCTGGATCTAACCCGACATCCGTCGCCTCGAGGGACTGCGATGAAGCACCCCGCATGCTCGAAATTCTCCCTAACTATTTTGCCCTCGCGTAGCATGCATCATCGTTAGCTTCACCGCCACATCGTCGAGCTTGTGTAGCCACATCCCAGCTCATTATCCCACGATTTTCCTCTTTTTGTTGCCCATGATTTTCCCATCGATGAGGCCTTGGTAGCAGGGGTGTCACGCCTTGCCCAGGCTGGCCGTGTGGCTTGCTCATTGCTAACGATCGACGATCATGTCGTCGATCGTGCTGCGCAACGAGTCTGCCTAGGCAATCCTGGGCATCAGGATCTAGCCACGCGTCCGCCGCCTCGAGGGCCTGCGACGAAGCACTCCCCGAGCTGGCAATCCGCCCAGCGATTTGGCCCTCGCGTAGCATGCATAATCGTTAGCTTCGCCGTCCACACCGTCGAGTTTGTCTAGCCACATCCCAGCTCATTATCCCACAACTTCTCTCGTTTCGCTGCCCACGTTTTTCCCAACGATGAGGCCTTGGCAATAGGGTTGTCACGCCTTGCCCAGGCTGGCCGTGTGGCTCGCTCGTTGCTAACGGTCGACGATTGTGTCGTCGATCGCGCAGCGCAATGAGTCCGCCTAGGCAAGACTAAGCGTCGGGATCTAACCCGATGTCCGTTGCCTCGAGGGACTACGATGAAGCACCCCGCATGCTCGAAATTCCCCCAAACGATTTAACCCTCGCGGAGCATGCATCATCGTTAGCTTCACCGGCCACAATGTCGAGCTTGTGCAGCCACATCCCAGCTCATTATCCCACGATTTTTCTCATTTTGTTGCCAATGTTTTTCCCATTGAAGAGGCATTGGCAGCAGGGGTGTCACGCCTTGCCCAGGTCGGCCGTGTGGCTCGCTCGTTGCTAACGGTCGACGATCGTGTCGTCGATCGCGCTGCGCAACGAGTCCGCCTAAGCAAGACTAAGCGTCTGGATCTAACCCAACGTTCGTCGCCTCGAGGGACTGCGATGAAGCACCCCGCATGCTCGAAATTCCCCCCAACAATTTTGCCCTCACGTAGCATGCATCATCGTTAGCTTCACCGCCCACACCGTCGAGCTTGTGTAGCTACATCCCAGCACATTATCCCACGATTCTTCTCATTTCGTTGCCCATGTTTTTCCTATCAATGAGGCCTTGGCAGAAGGGGTCTCACGTCTTACCCAGGCTGGCCGTGTGGCTTGCCCATTACTAACGGCCGATAATCGTGTCGTCGATTGTGTTGCGCATCGAGTCCATCTAGGCAAGCCTAGGCGTCGGGATCCTGCCCCTCGTCTGCCGCTCGAGGGCCTGCGACGAAGCACTCCGCATGCTCGAAATCCCCCCAGCGATTTGGCCCTCGCATAGCATGCATCATCATTAGCTTCGCGATCCACACCATCGAGTTTGTCTAGCCACATCCTAGCTCATTATCCCACAATTTCTCTCGTTTCGTTGCCCACGTTTTTCCCACCGATGAGGCCTTGGTAGCAGGGGTGTCACGCCTTGCCCAGGCTGGCCGTGTGGCTCGCGTGTGCTAACGGTCGACGATCGTGTCATCGATCGCGCTGCGCAACGAGTCTGCCTAGGCAAGACTAACCGTCGGGATCTAACCCGACGTCCGTCGCCTTGAGGGACTGCGATGAAGCACCCCGCATGCTCGAAATTGCCCCAAACGATTTGGCCCTCGCGTAGCATGCATCATTGTTTGCTTCGCCGCCCATACCGTCGAGTTTGTGTAGCCGCATCCCAGCTCATTATCCCATAATTTCTCTCCTTTCGTTGCCCACGTTTTTTCGACCGATGAGGCCTTGGCAGCAGGGGTGCCACGCCTTGCCCAGGCTGGCCGTGTGGCTCGCTCGTTGCTAACGGTCGACGATCGTGTCGTCGATCGCGCTGCGCAACGAGGCCGCCTAGGCAAGACTAAGCGTCGGGATCTAACCCGACGTCCGTCGCCTCGAGGGACTGCGATGAAGCACTCAGCATCCTCGAAATTCCCCCAAACGATTTGGCCCTCGCGTAGCATGCATCACCGTTAGCTTCGCCGCCCCACCGTCGAGCATGTGTAGCCACATCCCAGCTCATTATCCCACGATTTTTCTCATTTTGTTGCCCATGATTTTCCCATCGATGAGGCCTTGGCAGCAGGGGTGTCACGCCTTGCCCAGGCTGGCAGTGTGGCTTGCTCATTGCTAACGATCGACGATCATGTCATCGATCGTGCTGCGCAACGAGTCTGCCTAGGCAAGCCTGGGCATCAGGATCTAGCCACGCATCCGCCCCCTCGAGGGCCTGCGACAAAGCACTCCCCGTGCTGGCAATCCGCCCAGCGATTTGGCCCTCGCGTAGCATGCATAATTGTTAGCTTCGCCGTCCACACCGTCGAGTTTGTCTAGCCACATCCCAGCTCATTATCCCACAACTTCTCTCGTTTCGTTGCCCACGTTTTACCCACCGATGAGGCCTTGGCAGCAGCAATGTCACGCCTTGCCCAGGCTGGCCGCGTGGCTCGCTCATTGCTAACGGTCGACGATCATGTCGTCAATCGCGCTGCGCAACGAGTCTGCCTAGGCAAGCCTGAGCATCGAAATCAAACCCCACGTCCGCCGCCTCGAGGGCCTACGACGAAGCACTCCGCATGCTCGAAATTCCCCCCAACGATTTGGCAATCGTGTAGCATGCATCATTGTTAGCTTTACCGCCCACATCGTCGAGCTTGTGTAGCCACATCCCAGCTCATTATCCCACAATTTTTCTCATTTCGTTGCCCATGTCTTTCCCATCGATGAGGCCTTGGTAGCAGGGGTGTCACGCCTTGCCCAGGCTGGCCGTGTGGCTTGCTCATTGCTAACGGTCGACTATCGTGTCGTCGATCGCGCTGCGCAACGAATCCGGCTAAGCAAGCTTGGGCGTCGGGATCCAGCCCCGTGTCCGCCGCCTCGAGGGCCTGCGACGAAGCACTCCGCATGCTGGAAATCCCCCCAGCGATTTGGCCCTCGCGTAGCATGCATCATCGTTAGCTTCGCGGTCCACACCATCGAGTTTGTCTAGCCACATCCTAGCTCATTATCCCACAATTTCTCTCGTTTCGTTGCCCACGTTTTTCCCACCGATGAGGCCTTGGCAGCAGGGGTGTCACGCCTTGCCCAGGCTGGCCGTGTGGCTCGCGTGTTGCTAACGGTCGACGATCGTGTCGTCGATCGCGCTGCGCAACGAGTCTACCTAGGCAAGACTAACCGTCGGGATCTAACCCGACGTCCGTCGCCTTGAGGGACTGCGATGAAGCACCCCGCATGCTCGAAATTGCCCCAAACGATTTGGCCCTCGCGTAGCATGCATCATCGTTTGCTTCGCCGCCCATACCGTCGAGTTTGTGTAGCCGCATCCCAGCTCATTATCCCATAATTTCTCTCCTTTCGTTGCCCACGTTTTTTCGACCGATGAGGCCTTGGCAGCAGGGGTGTCACGCCTTGCCCAGGCTGGCCGTGTGGCTCCTCGTTGCTAACGGTCGACGATCGTGTCGTCGATTGCGCTGCGCAACGAGGCCGCCTAGGCAAGACTAAGCGTCGGGATCTAACCCGACGTCCGTCGCCTCGAGGGACTGCGATGAAGCACTCAGCATCCTCGAAATTCCCCCAAACGATTTGGCCCTCGCGTAGCATGCATCATCGTTAGCTTCGCCGCCCCACCGTCGAGCATGTGTAGCCACATCCCAGCTCATTATCCCACGATTTTTCTCATTTTGTTGCCCATGATTTTCCCATCGATGAGGCCTTGGCAGCAGGGGTGTCACGCCTTGCCCAGGCTGGCCGTGTGGCTTGCTCATTGCTAACGATCGACAATCATGTCGTCGATCGTGCTGCGCAACGAGTCTGCCTAGGCAAGCCTGGGCATCAGGATCTAGCCACGCGTCCGCCGCCTCGAGGGCCTGCGACAAAGCACTCCCCGTGCTGGCAATCCGCCCAGCGATTTGGCCCTCGCGTAGCATGCATAATTGTTAGCTTCGCCGTCCACACCATCGAGTTTGTCTAGCCACATCCCAGCTCATTATCCCACAACTTCTCTCGTTTCGTTGCCCACGTTTTACCCACCGATGTGGCCTTGGCAGCAGTGTCACGCCTTGCCCAGGCTGGCCGCGTGGCTCGCTCATTGCTAACGATCGACGATCATGTCGTCAATCGCGCTGCGCAACGAGCCTGCCTAGGCAAGCCTGAGCATCGAAATCCAACCCCACGTCCGCCGCCTCGAGGGCCTATGACGAAGCACTCCGCATGCTCGAAATTCCCCCCAACGATTTGGCAATCGTGTAGCATGCATCATTGTTAGCTTTACCGCCCACATCGTCGAGCTTGTGTAGCCACATCCCAGCTCATTATCCCACAATTTTTCTCATTTCGTTGCCCATGTCTTTCCCATCGATGAGGCCTTGGTAGCAGGGGTGTCACGCCTTGCCCAGGCTGGCCGTGTGGCTTGCTCATTGCTAACGGTCGACTATCGTGTCGTCGATCGCGCTGCGCAACGAATCCGGCTAAGCAAGCTTGGGCGTCGGGATCCTGCCCCGCGTCCGCCGCCTCGAGGGCCTGCGACGAAGCACTCCGCAAGCTGGAAATCCCCCCAGCGATTTGGCCCTCGCGTAGCATGCATCATCGTTAGCTTCGCGGTCCACACCATCGAGTTTGTCTAGCCACATCCTAGCTCATTATCCCACAATTTCTCTCGTTTCGTTGCCCACGTTTTTCCCACCGATGAGGCCTTGGTAGCAGGGGTGTCACGCCTTGCCCAGGCTGGCCGTGTGGCTCGCGTGTGCTAACGGTCGACGATCGTGTCATCGATCGCGCTGCGCAACGAGTCTGCCTAGGCAAGACTAACCGTCGGGATCTAACCCGACGTCCGTCGCCTTGAGGGACTGCGATGAAGCACCCCGCATGCTCGAAATTGCCCCAAACGATTTGGCCCTCGCGTAGCATGCATCATCGTTTGCTTCGCCGCCCATACCGTCGAGTTTGTGTAGCCGCATCCTAGCTCATTATCCCATAATTTCTCTCCTTTCGTTGCCCACGTTTTTTCGACCGATGAGGCCTTGGCAGCAGGGGTGTTACGCCTTGCCCAGGCTGGCCGTGTGGCTCGCTCGTTGCTAACGGTCGACGATCGTGTCGTCGATTGCGCTGCGCAACGAGGCCGCCTAGGCAAGACTAAGCGTCGGGATCTAACCCGACGTCCGTCGCCTCGAGGGACTGCGATGAAGCACTCAGCATCCTCGAAATTCCCCCAAACGATTTGGCCCTCGCGTAGCATGCATCATCGTTAGCTTCGCCGCCCCACCGTCGAGCATGTGTAGCCACATTCCAGCTCATTATCCCACGATTTTTCTCATTTTGTTGCCCATGATTTTCCCATCGATGAGGCCTTGGCAGCAGGGGTGTCACGCCTTGCCTAGGCTGGCTGTGTGGCTTGCTCATTGCTAATGGTCGACGATCGTGTCGTCGATCGCGCTGCGCAACGAGTCTGCCTAGGCAAGCCTGGGCGTCGGGATCCAGCCACGCGTCCGCCGCCTCGAGGGCCTGTGACGGAGCACTCTGCATGCTGGAAATCCCCCCAGCGATTTGGCCCTCGCGTAGCATGCATCATCGTTAGCTTCGCCGTCCACACCGTCGAGTTTGTCTAGCCACATGCCAGCTCATTATCCCATAATTTCTCTCCTTTCGTTGCCCACGTTTTACCCACCGATGAGGCCTTGGCAGCAGCGGTGTCACGCCTTGCCCAGGCTGGCCGTGTGGCTCGCTCGTTGCTACCGGCCGACGATCGTGTTGTCGATCACGCTGCGCAACGAGTCCGCCTAGGCAAGCCTGAGCGTCGGAATCTAACCCCACGTCCGCCGCCTCGAGGGCCTGCGATGAAGCACTCCGCATGCTCGAAATTCCCCCCAACGATTTGGCCCAGGCATAGCATCCATCATCGTTAGCTTCATCGCCTACACCATCGAGCTTGTGTAGGCACATCCCAACTCATTATCCCATGTTTTTTCTCATTTCGTTGCCCACGTTTTTTCCATCGATGAGGCCTTGGCAGCAGGGGTGTCACCCCTTGCCCAGGCTGGCCGTGTGGCTCACTCATTGCTAATGGTCGACGATGGTGTCGTCGATCGCGCTGCGCAACGAGTCCTCCTAGGCAAGCTTGGGCGTCGGGATCCAGCCCCGCGTCCGCCGCCTCGAGGGCCTGCGATGAAGCATTTCGCATGCTCGAAATTCCCCCCAACTGTTTGGCCGTCGCGTAGCATGCATCATCGTTAGCTTCACCGCCCACACGGCCGAGCTTGTGTAGCCACATCCCAGCTCATTATCCCACGATTCTTCCCATTTCGTTGCCCATGTTTTTTCCATCGATGAGGCCTTGGCAGTAGGGGTGTCACACCTTGCCCAGGCTAGCCGTGTGGCTTGCCCATTGCTATCGACCGACAATCGTGTCGGCGATCGCGCTGCACAACGAGTCCGCCTAGGCAAGTCTTGGCATCGGGAGCCAGCCCCGCGTCCACCGCCTCGAGGGCCTGCGACGAAGCACTCCGGATTCTCGAAGTCCCCCCATCGATTTGGGCCTCGCGTAGCATGCATCATCGTTAGCTTCGCCTCCCAAACCGTCGAGTTCGTCTAGCTACATCCCAGCTCATTATCCCACATTTTCTCTCATTTCGTTGCCCACATTTTTCCCACCGATGAGGCCTTGGCAGTAAGGGTGTCACGCCTTGCCCAGGCTGGCCGTGTGGCTCGCTCGTTGCTCACGGCCGACGATTATGTCATCGATCGCGCTGCGCAACGAGTCTGCCTAGTCAAGCCTGAGCGGGATCTAACCCGACGTCCGTCGCCTCGAGGACCTGCGATGAAGCACTCTGTATGCCTGAAATTCCCCCAAACGATTTGGCCCTCACGTAGCATGCATCATCCTTAGCTTCGCAGCCGCACCGTCGAGCTTGTGTAGCCACATCCCAGCTCATTATCCCACGATTTTTCTCATTGTGTTGCCCATGTTTTTCCCATCGATGAGGCCTTGGCAGCAGGGGTGTCACGCCTTGCCCAGGCTGGCCGTGTGGCTTGCTCATTGCTAACGGTCGACGATCGTGTCGTCGATCGCATTGCGCAACGAGTCTGCCTATGCAAGCCTGGGCGTTGGGATCCAGCCACGCGTCCACCGCCTCGAGGGCCTGCGACGAAGCACTCCGCATGCTGGAAATCCCCCCAGCAATTTGGCCCTCGCGTAGCATGCATCATCGTTAGCTTCGCCGTCCACACCATCGAGTTTGTCTAGCCACATCCCAGCTCATTATCCCACAATTTCTCTCCTTTCTTTGCCCACGTTTTACCCACCGATGAGGCCTTGGCAGCTGCGGTGTCACGCCTTGCCCAGGCTGGCCGTGTGGCTCGCTCGTTGCTACCGGCCGACGATCGTGTTGTCGATCACGCTGCGCAACGAGTCCGCCTAGGCAAGCCTGAGCGTCGGAATCCAACCCCACGTCCGCCGCCTCGAGGGCCTACGACGAAGCACTCCGCATGCTCAAAATTCCCCCCAACGATTTGGCCCAGGCGTAGCATCCATCATCGTTCGCTTCATCGCCTACACCATCGAGCTTGTGTAGCCACATCCCAACTCATTATCCCATGTTTTTTCTCATTTTGTTGCCCACGTTTTTTCCATTGATGAGGCCTTGGCAGCAGGGGTGTCACCCCTTGCCCAGGCTGGCCATGTGGCCCACTCATTGCTAATGGTCGACGATGGTGTCGTCGATCGCGCTGCGCAACTAGTCCTCCTAGGCAAGCTTGGGCATCGGGATCCAGCCCCGCGTTCGCCGCCTCGAGGGCCTGCAACGAAGCATTTCGCATGCTCGAAATTCCCCCCAACTATTTGGCCGTCGCGTAGCATGCATCATCGTTAGCTTCACCGCCCACACGGCCGAGCTTTTGTAGCTACATCCCAGCTCATTATCCCACGATTCTTCCCATTTCGTTGCCCATGTTTTTTCCATCGATGAGGCCTTGGCAGTAGGGGTGTCACGCCTTGCCCAGGCTGGCCGTGTGGCTTGCCCATTGCTAACGGCCGACAATCGTGTCGGCGATCGTGCTGCGCAACGAGTCCGCCTAGGCAAGTCTTGGCATCGGGAGCCAGCCCCGCGTCCGCCGCCTCGAGGGCCTGCGACGAAGCACTCCGGATTCTCGAAATCCCCCTATCGATTTGGGCCTCGCGTAGCATGCATCATCGTTAGCTTCGTCGCCCAAACCGTTGAGTTCGTCTAGCCACATCCCAGCTCATTATCCTACAATTTCTCTCGTTTCGTTGCCCACATTTTTCCCACCGATGAGGCCTTGGCAGTAAGGGTGTCACGCCTTGCCCAGGCTGGCCGTGTGGCTCGCTCGTTGCTCACGGCCGACGATTATGTCGTCGATCGCGCTGCGCAACGAGTCCGCCTAGTCAAGCCTGAGCGTCGGGATCTAACCCGACGTCCGTCGCCTCGAGGACCTGCGATGAAGCACTCCGCATGCTCGAAATTCCCCCAAACGATTTGGCCCTCGCGTAGCATGCATCATCCTTAGCTTCGCAGCCGTACCATCGAGCTTGTGTAGCCACATCCCAGCTCGTTATCCCACGATTTCTCTCATTTCGTTGCCCATTTTTTCCATCGATGAGGCCTTGGCAGCAGGGGTGTCACGCCTTGCCAAGGCTGGCTGTGTGGCTTGCTCATTGCTAATGGTCGACGATCGTGTCGTCGATCGCGCTGCGCAACGAGTCTGCCTAGTCAAGCCTGGGCGTCGGGATCCAGCCACGCATCCGCCGCCTCGAGGGCCTGTGACGGAGCACTCCGCATGCTGGAAATCCCCCCAGCGATTTGGCCCTCGCGTAGCATGCATCATCGTTAGCTTCGCCGTCCACACCGTCGAGTTTGTCTAGCCACATGCCAGCTCATTATCCCATAATTTCTCTCCTTTCATTGCCCACGTTTTACCCACCGATGAGGCCTTGGCAGCAGCGGTGTCACGCCTTGCCCAGGCTGGCCGTGTGGCTCGCTCGTTGCTACCGGCCGACGATCGTGTTGTCGATCACGCTGCGCAACGAGTCCGCCTAGGCAAGCCTGAGCGTCGGAATCCAACCCCACGTCCGCCGCCTCGAGGGCCTGCGACGAAGCACTCCGCATCCTTGAAATTCCCCCCAACGATTTGGCCCAGGTGAAGCATCCATCATCGTTAGCTTCATCGCCTACACCATCGAGCTTGTGTAGCCACATCCCAGCTCATTATCCCATGTTTTTTCTCATTTCGTTGCCCACGTTTTTTCCATCGATGAGGCCTTGGCAGCAGGGGTGTCACCCCTTGCCCAGGCTGGCCGTGTGGCTCACTCATTGCTAATGGTCGACGATGGTGTCGTCGATCGCGCTGCACAACGAGTCCTCCCAGGCAAGCTTGGGCGTCGAGATCCAGCCCCGCGTCCCCCGCCTCGAGGGCCTGCGACGAAGCATTTCGCATGCTCGAAATTCCCCCCAACTATTTGGCCGTCGCGTAGCATGCATCATCGTTAGCTTCACCGCCCACACGGCCGAGCTTTTGTAGCTACATCCCAGCTCATTATCCCACGATTCTTCCCATTTCGTTGCCCATGTTTTTGCCATCGATGAGGCCTTGGCAGTAGGGGTGTCACGCCTCGCCCAGGCTGGCCGTGTGGCTTGCCCATTGCTAACGGCCGACAATCGTGTCGTCGATCGCGCTGCGCAACGAGTCCGCCTAGGCAAGTCTTGGCATCGGGATCCAGCCCCGCGTTCGTCGACTCGAGGGCTTGCGACGAAGCACTCCGGATTCTCGAAATCCCCCCATCGATTTGGGCCTCGCGTAGCATGCATCATCGTTAGCTTCGCCGCCCAAACCGTCGAGTTCGTCTAGCCACATCCCTGCTCATTATCCCACAATTTCTCTCCTTTCGTTGCCCACATTTTTCCCACCGATGAGGCCTTGGCAAGTCTTGGTATCGGGATCCACCGATGAAGTACTCAACATGCTCGAAATTCCCCTAAACGATTTGGCCCTCGCGTAGCATGCATCATCGTTAGCTTCGCCGCCACACCGTCGAGCCTTTGTAGTTACATCCCAGCTCATTATCCCATGATTTTTCTCATTTCGTTGCCCATGTTTTTGCCATCGATGAGGCCTTGGCAGCAGGGGTGTCACGCCTTGCCCAGCCAGGTCGTGTGGCTCGCTCATTGCTAACGGCCGACGATCGTGTCGTCGATCGCGCTATGCAACGAGCCCGCCTAGGCAAGCCTGATCGTCGAGATTCAACCCCACGTCCACCGCCTCGAGGGCCTGCGACGAAGTAGTCCGCATGCTCGAAATTCCCCTCAATGATTTTGCCCTCGCATAGCATGCATCATCGTTAGCTTCACCGCCCACACTGTCGAGCTTGTGTAGCCACATCCCAGCACATTATCCCACGATTCTTCTCATTTCGTTGCCCACGTTTTTCTCATCGATGAGGCCTTGGCAGTAGGGGTGTCACGGCTTGCCTGATGCTAACGACGAAGCACTCCGCATGCTCGAAATCCCCCCAGCGATTTGGCCCTCGTGTAGCATGCATCATCATTTGCTTCGCCGCCCACACCGTCGAGTTTGTCTAGCCACATCCCAGCTCATTATCCCATAATTTCTCTCCTTTCGTTGCCCACATTTTTCCCACCGATGAGGCCTTGGCAGTAGGGGTGTCATGCCTTGCCCAAGCTGGCCGCGTGGCTCGCTCGTTGCGAACGGCTGACAATCGTGTCGTCGATCGCGCTGCGCAACGAGTCCGCCTGGGCAAGCCTGAGGGATCTAACCCGACGTCCGTCGCCTCGAGGGATTGCGATGAAGCACTCCGCATGCTCGAAATTCCCCGAAACGATTTGGCCCCCACGTAGCGTGCATCATTATTAGCTTCGCCGCCACACCGTCGGGCTTCTGTAGCCACATCCCAGCTCATTATCCCATCATTTTTCTCATTTCGTTGCCCATGTTTTTCCCATCGATGAGGCCTTGGCAGCTGTGGTGCCGCTCCTTGCCTAGGCTGGCCGTGTGGCTCGCTCATTGCTAACGACTGACGATCATGTCGTCGATCGCGCTGTGCAACGAGTCCGCCTAGGCAAGCCTAACCGTCGGGATTCAACCCCACGTCCGTCGCCTCGATGGCCTGCAACGAAGCACTCCGCATGCTCGAAATTCCCCCAACGATTTGGCCCTCGCATAGCATGCATCATCGTTAGCTTCACCGCCCACACGGTCGAGCTTTTGTAGCCACATCCCAGCTCATTATCCCACGATTTTTCTCATTTTGTTGCCCATGTTTTTCCCATCGATGAGTCCTTGGCAGCAGGGGTGTCATGCCTTGCCCAGGCCGGTCGTGTGGCTCGCTCATTGTTAACGGCCGACGATCGTGTCGTCGATCGCGCTACGCAACGAGCCAGCCTAGGCAAGCCTGATCGGAAGGATTCAACCCCACGTCCACCGCCTCGAGGGCCTGCGACGAAGCAGTCCGCAAGCTCGAAATTACCCCCAACGATTTTGCCCTCGCATAGCATGCATCATCGTTAGCTTCACCGCCCACACCGTCGAGCTTGTGTAGCCACATCCCAGCACATTATCCCACGATTCTTCTCATTTCGTTGCCCACATTTTTCCTATCGATGAGGTCTTGGCAGTAGGGGTGTCACGCCTTGCCCAAGCTGGCCGTGTGGCTTGCCCAATGCTAACAGTCGATAATCGTGTCGTCGATCGCGTTGCGCAACGAGTCCGGCTAGGGAAGCCTGGGCGTCGGGATCCTGCCTCACGTCCACTGCCTCGAGGGCCTGTGACGAAGCACTCCGCATGCTCGAAATCCCCCCAGTGATTTGGCCCTCGCGTAGCATGCATCATCGTTAGCTTCACCGCCCACACCGTCGAGCTTGTGTAGCCACATCCCAGAACATTACCCCACGATTCTTCTCATTTCGTTGCCCACGTTTTTTCACCGATGAGGCCTTGGCAGCAGGGGTGTCATCCCTTGCCCAGGCTGGCCGCATGGCTATCTCGTTGCAAACAGCTGACGATCGTGTCCCCGATCGCGCTGCACAACGAGTCTGCGTAGGCAAGCCTGAGCGTCGGGATCTAACCCGACGTCCGTCGCCACGAGGGACTGCGATGAAGCACTCCACATGCTCGAAATTCCCCCAAACGATTTGGCCCTCGCGTAGCATGCATCATCGTTAGCTTCGCCGCCACACCGTCGAGCCTTTGTAGCCACATCCCAGCTCATTATCCCATGATTTTTCTCATTTCGTTGCCCATGTTTTTCCCATCGATGAGGCCTTGGCAGCAGGGGTGTCACGCCCTGCCCAGGCCAGTCGTGTGGCTCGCTCATTGCTAACGGTCGACGATTGTGTGGTCGATCGAGCTACGCAACGAGCCTGCCTAGGCAAGCCTGATCGTCGGGATTCAACCCCACGTCCACTGCCTCGAGGGCATGCGACAAAGCACTCCGCATGCTTGAAATCCCCCCAGCGATTAACCCCTCGCGTAGCATGCATCATCGTTTGCTTCGTCGCCCACACCGTTGAGTTTGTCTAGCCATATCCCAGCTCATTATCCCACAATTTCTCACCTTTCATTGCCCACGTTTTTCCACCATTGAGGCCTTTGCTGCAGGGGTGTCATGCCTTGCCCAGGCTGGCCGCATGGCTAGCTCGGTGCGAACAGCTGACGATCGTGTCATCGATCGCGCTGCACAACGAGTCTGCGTAGGCAAGCCTGAGCGTCGGGATCTAACCCGACGTCCGTCGCCTCGAGGGACTGCGATGAAGCACTCCACATACTCGAAATTCCCCAAACGATTTGGCCCTCGCGTAGCATGCATCATCGTTAGCTTCGCCGCCACACCGTCGAGCCTTTGTACCCACATCCCAGCTCATTATCCCATGATTTTTCTCATTTCGTTGCCCATGTTTTTTCCATCGATGAGGCCTTGGCAGCAGGGGTGTCACGCCTTGCCCAGGCCAGTCGTGTGGCTCGCTCATTGCTAACGGCCGACGATCGTGTGGTCAATCACGCTACGCAACGAGCCCGCCTAGGCAAGCCTAATCGTCGGGATTCAACCCCACGTCCACTGCCTCGAGGGCCTGCAACGAAGCAGTCCGCATGCTCGAAATTCCCCCCAATGATTTTGCCCTCACATAGCATGCATCATCGTTAGCTTCACCGCCCACACCGTCGAGCTTGTGTAGCCACATCCCAGCACATTATCCCACGATTCTTCTCATTTTGTTGCCCACGTTTTTCCCATCGATGAGGCCTTGGCAGTAGGGGTGTCACGCCTTGCCCAAGCTGGCCGTGTGGCTTGCCCAATGCTAACGGCCGGCAATCGTGTCGTCGATCGCGCTGCGCAACGAGTCCGCCTAAGCAAGACTAAGCGTCTGGATCTGGCGCAACGAGTCCAACTAGGGAAGCCTGGGCGTCGGGATCCTGCCCCACGTCCATTGCCTCGAGGGCCTGTGACGAAGCACTCCGCATGCTCGAAATCCCTCCAGTGATTTGGCCCTCGCGTAGCATGCATCATCGTTAGCTTCACCGCCCACACCGTCGAGCTTGTGTAGCCACATCCCAGCACATTATCCCACGATTCTTCTCATTTCGTTGCCCACGTTTTTCCCATCGATGAGGGCTTGGCTGTAGGGGTGTCACGCCTTTCCCAGACTTGCTGTATGGCTTGCCCAATGCTAACGGCCGACAATCGTGTCGTCGATCGCGTTGTGCAACGAGTCCGGCTAGGGAAGCCTGGGCGTCAGGATCCTGCCCCGCGTCCGCTGCCTCGAGGGCCTACGACGAAGCACACCGCATGCACGAAATCCCCCCAGCGATTTGGCCCTCGTGTAGCATGCATCATCGTTTGCTTCGCTGCCCACACCGTCAAGTTTGTCTAGCCACATCCCAACTCATTATCCCACAATTTCTGTCCTTTCATTGCCCACGTTTTTCCCACCGATGACGCCTTGGCAGCAGCGGTGTCACGCCTTGCCCAGGCTGGCCGTGTGGCTCGCTCGTTGCTACCGGTCGACGATCGTGTTGTCGATCGCGCTGCGCAACGAGTCCGCCTAGGCAAGCCTGAGCGTCGAAAACCAACCCCACGTCCACTGCCTCGAGGGCCTGCGACGAAACACTCCGCATGCTTGAAATTCCCCCTAATGATTTAGCCCAGGCGTAGCATCCATCATCGTTAGCTTCATCGCCTACACCATCGAGCTTGTGTAGCCATATCCCAGTTCATTATCCCACGTTTTTTCTCATTTTGTTGCCCATGTTTTTGCCATCGATGAGGCCTTGGCAGTAGGGGTGTCACCTTTTGCCCAGGCTGGCCGTGTGGCTCACTCATTGCTAACGGTCGACGATTGTGTCGCGATCAAGCTGCACAACGAGTCCACCTAGGCAAGCTTGCGCGTTGGGATCCAGCCCCGCGTCCGCCGCCTCGAAGGCCTGCGATGAAGCACTCCGCATGCTTGAAATCTCCCCAGCGATTAAGCCCTCGCGTAGCATGCATCATCGTTTGCTTCGCCGTCCACTCCGTCGAGTTTGTCTAGCCACATCCCAGCTCATTATCCCACAATTTCTCACCTTTTGTTGCCCACGTTTTTCCACCATTGAGGCCTTTGCAGCAGGGGTGTCATGCCTTGCCCAGGCTGGCCGCATGGCTAGCTCGGTGCGAACAGCTGACGATCGTGTCATCGATCGCGCTGCACAACGAGTCTGCGTAGGCAAGCCTGAGCGTCGGGATCTAACCCGACGTCCGTCGCCTCGAGGGACTGCGATGAAGCACTCCACATACTCGAAATTCCCCAAACGATTTGGCCCTCGCGTAGCATGCATCATCGTTAGCTTCGCCGCCACACCGTCGAGCCTTTGTACCCACATCCCAGCTCATTATCCCATGATTTTTCTCATTTCGTTGCCCATGTTTTTTCCATCGATGAGGCCTTGGCAGCAGGGGTGTCACGCCTTGCCCAGGCCAGTCGTGTGGCTCGCTCATTGCTAACGGTCGACGATCGTGTGGTCGATCGCGCTACGCAACGAGCCCGCCTAGGCAAGCCTGATCGTCAGGATTCAACCCCACGTCCACTGCCTCGAGGGCCTGCAACGAAGCAGTCCGCATGCTCGAAATTACCCCCAACGATTTTGCCCTCGCGTAGCATGCATCATCGTTAGCTTCACCGCCCACACCGTCTAGCTTGTGTAGCCACATCCCAGCACATTATCCCGCGATTCTTCTCATTTCGTTGCCCACGTTTTTCCCATCGATGAGGCCTTGGCAGTAGGGGTGTCACGCCTTGCCCAAGCTGGCCGTGTGGCTTGCCCAATGCTAATGGCTGACAATCGTGTCGTCGATCGCGCTGCGCAACGAGTCCGACTAGGGAAGCCTGGGCGTCGGGATCCTGCCCCACGTCCACTGCCTTGAGGGCCTGTGACGAAGCACTCCGCATGCTCGAAATCCCCCCAATGATTTGGCCCTCGCGTAGCATGCATCATCGTTAGCTTCACCGCCCACACCGTCGAGCTTGTATAGCCACATCCCAGCACATTATCCCACGATTCTTCTCATTTCGTTGCCCACGTTTTTCCCATCGATGAAGCCTTGGCTGTAGGGGTGTCACACCTTTCCCAGGCTGGCTGTGTGGCTTGCCCAATGCTAACGGCCGACAATCGTGTCGTCGATCGCGCTGCGCAACGAGTCCGGCTAAGGAAGCCTGGGCATCGTGATCCTGCCCCGCGTCCGCTGCCTTTAGGGCCTACGACGAAGCACACCGCATGCTTGAAATCCCCCCCGCGATTTGGCCCTCGCGTAGCATGCATCATCGTTTGCTTCGCCGCCCACACCGTTGAGTTTGTCTAGCCACATCCCAGCTCATTATCCCACAATTTCTGTCCTTTCGTTGACCACGTTTTACCCACCAATGACGCCTTGGCAGTAGCGGTGTCACGCCTTGCCCAGGCTGGCCGTGTGGCTCGCTCGTTGCTACCGGCCGACGATCGTGTTGTCGATCGCGCTGCGCAACGAGTCCGCCTAGGCAAGCCTGAGCATCGGAAACCAACCCCACGTCCGCCGCCTCGAGGGCCAGCGACGAAGCACTCCGCATGCTTGAAATTCCCCCCAACGATTTGGCCCAGGCGTAGCGTCCATCATCGTTAGCTTCATCGCCTACACCATCGAGCTTGTGTAGCCACATCCCAGTTCATCATCCCACATTTTTTCTCATTTTGTTGCCCACGTTTTTTCCATCGATGAGGCCTTGGCAGCAGGGGTGTCACCGCTTGCCCAGGCTGGCCGTGTGGCTCACTCATTGCTAACGGTCGACGATGGTGTCGTCGATCAAGCTGCGCAACGAGTCCGCCTAGGCAAGCTTGGGCGTCGGGATCCAGCCCCGCGTCCATCGCCTTGAGGGCCTGCGACGAAGCACTCCGCATGCTTGAAATCCCCCCAGCGATTAAGCCCTCGCGTAGCATGCATTATCGTTTGCTTCGCCGCCCACACCGTCGAGTTTGTCTAGCCACATCTCAGCTCATTATCCCACAATTTTTCTCCTTTCGTTGCCCTTGTTTTTCCCACCGATAAGGCCTTGGCAACAGGGGTGTCATGCCTTGCCCAAGCTGGCCGCGTGGCTCACTCGTTGCGAACGGCTGACAATCGTGTCGTCGATCGCGCTACGCAATGAGTCTGCCTGGGTAAGCCTGAGCGTTGGGATCTAACCCAATGTCTGTCGCCTCGAGGGACTGCGATGAAGCACTCCGCATGCTCGAAATTCCCCCAAACGATTTGGCCCTCGCGTAGCATGCATCATCGTTAGCTTCATCGGCCACACCGTCGAGCTTGTGTAGCCACATCCCAGTACATTATCCCACGATTCTTCTTATTTCGTTGCCCACGTTTTTCCCAATGATGAGGCCTTGGCAGTAGGGGTGTCACGCCTTGCCCAGGCTGGCCATGTGGCTTGCCCATTGCTAACGGCCGACGATCGTCTCGTCGATCGCGCTGCACAACGAGTCCGCCTAGGCAAGCCTGGGTGTCTGGATCCAACCCCGCGTCCGCCGCCTCGAGGGCCTGCGACAAAGCACTCCGCATGCTGGAAATCCCCCCCGCGATTTGGCCCTCGCGTAGCATGCATCATCGTTAGCTTCGCCGTCCACACCGTCGAGTTTCTCTAGCCACATCCCAGCTCATTATCCCACAATTTCTCTCGTTTTGTTGCCCAAATTTTACCCACCGATGAGGCCTTGGCAGCAGCGATGTCACTCCTTGCCTAGGCTGGCCGTGTGGCTCGCTCGTTGCTAACGTTCGATGATCGTGTCGTCGATCGCGCTGCGCAACGAGTCCGCCCAGGCAAGCCTGAGCGTCGGGATCTAACCCGACGTCCGTCGCCTCGAGGGACTGCGATGAAGCACTTCGCAAGCTCAAAATTGCCCCAAACGATTTGGCCCTCGCGTAGCATGCATCATCGTTAGCTTCACTGGCCACACTGTCGAGCTTGTGTAGCCACATCCCAGCTCATTATCCCACGATTTTTCTCATTTCTTTGCCCATGTTTTTCCCATCAATCAGGCCTTGGCAGCAGGGGTGTCACGCATTGCCCTGGCCGGCCGTGTGACTCGCTCGTTGCTAACATTCGATGATCGTGTCGTCGATCGCGCTGCGCAACGAGTCCGCCTAGGCAAGCCTGAGCGTCAGGATCTAACCCGACGCCCATCGCCTCGAGGGACTGCGATGAAGCACTTCGCATGCTCGAAATTCCCCCAAACGATTTGGCCCTCGCATAGCATGCATCATCGTTAGCTTCACTGGCCACACCGTCGAGCTTGTGTAGCCACATCCCAGCTCATTATCCCACGATTTTTCTCATTTCATTGCCCATGTTTTTCCCATCGATCAGGCCTTGGCAGCAAGGGTGTCACGCCTTGCCCAGGCCGGCCTTGTGGCTCGCTCGTTGCTAACGGCCGATGATAGTGTCGTCGATCGCGCTACGCAACGAGCCCGCCTAGGCAAGCCTGATCGTCGGGATTCAACCCCACGTCCATCGCCTCGAGGGCTTGCGACGAAGCACTCCGCATGCTCGAAATTCCCCCCAACAATTTGGCCCTCGTGTAGCATGCATCATCGTTAGCTTCACCGCCCACACCGTCGTGCTTGTGTAGCCACATCCCAGTACATTATCCCCCGATTCTTCTCATTTTGTTGCCCATGTTTTTCCCATCGATCAGGCCTTGGCAGCAGGGGTGTCATGCCTTGCCCAGGCCGGCCGTGTGGCTCGCTCGTTGCTAACGGTCGACGATCGTGTCGTTGATCGCGCTACGCAACGAGCCCGCCTAGGCAAGCCTGATCGTCGGGATTCAACCCCACGTCCACTGCCTCGAGGGTTTGCGATGAAGCACTCCGCATGCTCGAAATTCCCACCAACTATTTGGCCCTTGCGTAGCATGCATCATCGTTAGCTTCACCGCCCACACCGTCGAGCTTGTGTAGCCACATCCCTGCACATAATCCAACGATTCTTCTCATTTCGTTGCCCACGTCTTTTCGTTCGATGAGGCCTTAGCAGCAAGGGTGTCACGCCTTGCCCAGGCTGGTCGTGTGGCTCGCTCGTTGCTAACGGTCGACGATAGTGTCGTCGATCGCACTGCACAACGGTCCGCCTAGGCAAGACTAAGCGTCGGGATCTAACCCGACGTCCGTTGCCTCGAGGGACTGCGATGAAGCACTCCGCATGCTCGAAATTCCCCCAAAGATTTGGCCTTCGCGTAGCATGCATCATCGTTAGCTTCACCGCCCACACCGTCGAGCTTGTGTAGCCATATCCCAGTACATTATCCCACGATTCTTCTTATTTCGTTGCCCACGTTTTTCCCATCGATGAGGCCTTGGCAGTAGGGTTGGCACGCCTTGCCCAGGCTGGCCGTGTGGCTTGCCCATTGCTAACGGTCGACGATCGTGTCCTCGATCGCGTTGCACAACTAGTACGCCCAGGCAAGCCTGGAAGTCGGGATCCAGCCCCACGTCCGCCGCCTCGAGGGCCTGCGATGAAGAACTCTGCATGCTCGAAATCCCCCCAGCGATTTGGCCCTCGCGTAGCATGCATCATTGTTAGCTTCGCCGACCACACCGTCGAGTTTGTCTAGCCACATCCCAGCTCATTATCCCACAATTTCTCTCGCTTCGATGCCCATGTTTTACCCACAAATGAGGCCTTGACCGCAGCGGTGTCACTCCTTGCCGAGGCTGGCCGTGTGGCTTGCCCATTGCTACCGGCCGACGATCGTGTTGTCGATCGCGCTGCGCAACGAGTCCGCCTAGGCAAGCCTGAGCGTCGAAATCCAACCCCACATCCATCACCCTGAGGGCCTGCGATGAAGCACTTCGCATGCTCGAAATTCCCCCCAACGATTTGGCCGTCGCGTAGCATGCATCATCGTTAGCTTCACCGCCCACATGGTCGAGCTTATGTAGCCACATCCCAGCTTATTATCCCACGATTCTTCTCATTTCGTTGCCCACGTATTTCCCATCGATGAGGCCTTGGTAGTAGGGGTGTCACGACTTCCCAGTCTGGCCGTGTGGCTTGCCTATTGCTAACGACCGACAATCGTGTTGTCGATCGCGGTGCACAACGAGTCCACCTATGCAAGCCTGGGCGTCGGGATCCAGCCACGCGTTCGCCGCCTCGAGGGCCTGCGACGAAGCACTCCGCATGCTAGAAATCCATCCCGCGATTTGGCTCTCGCGTAGCATGCATCATCGTTAGCTTCGCCGTCCACACTGTCGAGTTTTTCTAGTCACATCCCAGCTCACTATCCCACAATTTCTCTCGTTTCGTTGCCCACGGTTTACCCACCGTTGAGGCCTTGGCAGCAGCGGTGTCACTCCTTGCCCAGGCTAGCCGTGTGGCTCGCTCGTTGCTACCAGCCGACGATCGTGTTGTCGATCGCGCTGCGCAACGAGTCCGCCTAGGCAAGCCTGAGCGTCGAAATCCAACCCCACATCTGCCGCCTCGAGGGCCTGCGACGAAGCACTCGCATGCTCGAAATTCCCACCAACGATTTGGCCTTGGCGTAGTATCCATCATCGTTAGCTCCATCGCCTACACCATCGAGCTTGTGTAGCAACATCCCAGCTCATTATTCCATGTTTTTTCTCATTTCATTGCCCATGTTTTTTTCATCGATGAGGCCTTGGCTGCAGGGGTGTTACCCCTTGCCCAGGCTGGCCGTGTGGCTCACTCATTGCTAATGGTCGACGATGGTGTCGTCGATCGCGATGCGCAATGAGTCCGCCTAGGCAGGCCTGGGCGTCAGGATCCAGCCCCTCGTCCGCCGCCTCAAGTGCCTGCGACGAAGCACTCCGCATGCTTGAAATCCCCCCCCCCTCGATTTGGCCCTCGCGTAGCATGCATCATCGTTAGCTTCGCCGTCCACACCGTCGAGTTTGTCTAGCCACATCCCAGCTCATTATCCCACAATTTCTCTCGTTTCGTTTCCCACGTTTTACCCACCGATGAGGCCTTGGCAGCAGCGGTGTCACTCCTTGCCCAGGCTGGCCGTATGGCTCGCTCGTTGCTACCGGCCGACGATCGTGTTGTCGATCGCGCTGCGTAACGAGTCTGCCTAGGCAAGCCTGAGCGTCGAAATCCAACCCCACGTCCACCACCTCGAGGGCCTACGATGAAGCACTAGCATGCTCGAAATTCCCACCAACGATTTGGCCCTGGCGTAACATCCATCATCGTTAGCTTCATCACCAACACCATCGAGCTTGTGTAGCAACATCCCAGCTCATTATCCCACGTTTTTTCTCATTTCATTGCCCACTTTATTTCCATCGATGAGGCCTTGGCAACAGGGGTGTCACCCCTTGCCCAGGCTGGCCGTGTGGCTCACTCATTGCTAACGGTCGACGATGGTGTCGTTGATCGCGCTATGCAACGAGTCCGCTTAGGCAAGCCTGGGCGTCAGGATCCAGCCCCTCGTCCGCCGCCTCAAGTGCCTGCGACGAAGCACTCCGCATGCTTGAAATCCCCCCAACGATTTGGCCCTCGCGTAGCATGCATCATCGTTTGCTTCGCCGCCCACACCGTCGAGTTTGTCTAGCCACATCCCAGCTCATTATCCCACAATTTCTCTCGTTTCGTTGCCCACGTTTTTCCCACCGATGAGGCCTTCGCAGCAGGGGTATCACCCCTTGCCCAGGCTAGCCGTGTGGCTCGCTCGTTGCTAACGATCGATGATCGTGTCGCTGATCGCGCTACGCAAGGAGTCCGCCTAGGCAAGCCTAAGCGTCGGGATCTAACCCGACGTCCGTCGCCTCGAGGGACTGCGATGAAGCACTTCGCATGCTCCAAATTCCCCCAAACGATTTTGCCCTCGCGTAGCATGCATCATCGTTAGCTTCACCGACCACACCGTCGAGCTTGTGTAGCCACATCCCAGCTCATTATCCCATGATTTTTCTCATTTCGTTGCCCATGTTTTTCCCATCAATCAGGCCTTGGCAGCAGGGGTGTCACGCCTTGCCCAAGCCAACCGTGTGGCTCGCTCGTTGCTAACGGCCGATGATCGTGTCGTCGATCGCGCTACGTAACGAGCTCGCCTAGGTAAGACTAAGCGTCAGGATCTAACCCGACGTTCGTCGCCTCGAGGGACTGCGATGAAGCACCCCGCATGCTCGAAATTCCTCTAAACGATTTGCCCTCGCGTAGCATGTATCATCGTTAGCTTCACCGGCCACACCGTCGAGCTTGTGTAGCCACATCCCAACTCATTATCCCACGATTTTTCTCATTTCGTTGCCCATGTTTTTCCCATCGATCAGGCCTTTGCAGCAGGGGTGTCACGCCTTGCCCAGGCCGGCTATGTCGCTCGCTCGTTGCTAACAGTCGACGATCGTGTCGTCGATCGCGCTACGCAACGAGCCCGCCTTGGCAAGCCTGATCGTCGGGATTCAACCCCACGTCCACCGCCTCGAGGGCTTGTGACCAAGCATCCCGCATGCTCGAAATTCTCCCCAACGATTTGGCCCTCGTGTAGCATGCATCATCGTTAGATTCACCGCCCACACCGTCGTGCTTATGTAGCCACATCCTAGCTCCTTATCCCATGTTTTTTCTCATTTTATTGCCCATGTTTTTCCCATCGATCAGGCCTTGGCAGCAGGGATGTCACGCCTTGCCGAGGCCGGCCGTGTGGCTCGCTCATTGCTAACGGCCGACGATCGTGTCGTCGATCGCGCTACGCAACGAGTTCGCCTAGGCAAGACTAAGCGTCGGGATCTAACCCGACGTCCGTCGCGTCGAGGGACTGCGATGAAGCACCCCGCATGCTCGAAATTCCCCCAAACGATTTGGCCCTCGCGTAGCATAAATCATCATTAGCTTCACTGGCCACACCGTCGAGCTTGTGTAGCCACATCCCAGATCATTATCCCACGATTTTTTCTCAATTCGTTGCCCATGTTTTTCCCATCGATCAGACCTTGGCAGCAGGGATGTCACGCCTTGCCGAGGCCGGCCGTATGGCTCGCTCATTGCTAACGGCCGACGATCGTGTCGTCGATCGCTCTACGCAACGAGCCCGCCTAGGCAAGCCTGATCGTCGGGATTCAACCCCACGTCCACCGCCTCTAGGGCTTGCGACGAAGCTCTCCGCATGCTCGAAATTTCCCTCAACGATTTGGCCCTCGTGTTGCATGCATCATCGTTAGCTTCACCGCCCACATCGTTGCGCTTGTGTAGCCACATCCCAGTACATTATCCCTCGATTCTTCTCATTTCGTTGCCCAAGTTTTTCCCATCGATGAGGCCTTGGCAGCAGGGGTGTCACGCCTTGCCCAGGCCGGCCGTGTGGCTCGCTCGTTGCTAACGGCCGACGATCGTGTCGTCGATCCCGTTACCCAACGAGCTCGCCTAGGCAAGCCTGATCGTCAGGATTCATCCCCACGTCCATCGCCTCGAGGGACTGCGATGAAGCACTTCGCATGCTCGAAATTCTCCCAAACGATTTGGCCCTCGCGTAGCATGCATCATCGTTAGCTTCACCGGCCACACCGTCGAGCTTGTGTAGCCACATCCTAGCTCATTATCCCATGATTTTTCTCATTTTGTTTCCCATGTTTTTCCCATCGATCAGGCCTTGGCAGCAGGGGTGTCACGCCTTGCCCAGGCTGGCCGTGTGGCTCGCTCGTTGCTAACGGTCGACGATCGTGTCGTCGATCGCGCTGTGCAACGAGTCCACCAAGGCAAGACTAAGCGTCGGGATCTAACCCGACATCCGTCCGAGGGACTGCGATGAAGCACCCCGCATACTCGAAATTCCCCCAAATGATTTGGGCCGCGCGTAGCATGCATCATCGTTAGCTTCACTGGCTACACCGTCGAACTTGTGTAGCCACATCCCAGCTCATTATCCTACGATTTTTCTCATTTCGTTTTCATGTTTTTCCCATCGATCAGACCTTGGAAGCAGGGGTGTCAAGCCTTGCCCAGGCCGACCGTGTGGCTCGCTCGTTGCTAACGGCCGACGATCGTGTCGTCCCCGCTACGCAACGAGCTCGCCTAGGCAAGCCTGATCGTCGGGATTCATCCCCACGTCCATCGCCTCGAGGGCTTGCGACGAAGCACTCCGCATGCTCGAAATTCCCCCCAACGATTTGGCCCTCGTGTTGCATGCATCATCGTTAGCTTCGCCGCCCACACCGTCGTGTTTGTGTAGCCACATCCCAGTACATTATCCCCCGATTCTTCTCATTTCGTCGCCCAAGTTTTTCCCATCGATGAGGCCTTGGCAGCAGAGGCGTCACGCCTTGCCCAAGCTGACCGTGTGGCTCGCTCGTTGCTAACGGTCGACGATGGTGTCATCGATCGCGCTGCGCAACGAGTCCGCCTAGGCAAGACTAAGCGTCGGGATCTAACCCGACGTCCGTCGCCTCGAGGGATTGCAATGAAGCACCCCGCATGCTCGAAATTCCCCCAAACGATTTGGCCCTCGCGTAGCATGCATCATCGTTAGCTTCACTGGCCACACCGTCGAGCTTGTGTAGCCACATCCCACCTCATTATCCCACGATTTTTCTCATTTCGTTGCCCATGTTTTTCCCATCGATCAGGCCTTGGCAGCAGGGGTGTCACGCCTTGCCCAGGCCGACCGTGCGGCTCGCTCATTGCTAACGGCCGACGATCTTATCGTCAATCGCACTACGCAACGAGCCCGCCTAGGCAAGCCTGATCGTCGGGATTCAACCCCACGTCCACCGCCTCGAGGGCCTGCGACGAAGCACTCCGCATGCTCAAAAATCCCCCCAACGATTTGGCCGTCGCATAGCATGCATCATCGTTAGTTTCGTCGCCCACACCGTCGAGCTTGTGTAGCCACATCCCAGCACGTTATCCCACGATTCTTCTCATTTCGTTGCCCATATTTTTCCTATCGATCAGGCCTTGGTAGCAAGGGTGTCACGCCTTGCCCAAGCCAACCGTGTGGCTCGCTCGTTGCTAACGGCAGATGATTGTGTCGTCGATCGCGCTACGTAACGAGCCCGCCTAGGCAAGACTAAGCGTCGGGTTCTAACCCGACGTTCGTCGCCACGAGGGACTGTGATGAAGCACTCCGCATGCTCGAAATTCCCCCAAACGATTTGGCCCTCGCGTAGGATGCATCATCGTTAGCTTCGCCGCCACATCGTCGAGCTTGTGTAGCCACATCCCAGCTCATTATCCTATGATTTTTCTCATTTCGTTTGCCATGTTTTTCCCATCGATGAGGCCTTGGCAGCAGGGGTGTCACGCCTTGCCCAGGCCGGCCAGATGGCTCGCTCATTGCTAACGGTCGACGATCGTGTCGATGATCGCGCTACACAACGAGCCCGCCTAGGCAAGCTTGATCGTCGGGATTCAACCCCACGTCCACCGCGTCGATGGCCTGCGACGAAGCAGTCCGCCTGCTCGAAATTCCCCTCAACGATTTAGCCCTCGCGTAGCATACATCATCGTTAGCTTTGCCGCCACACCGTCGAGCTTGTGTAGCCACATCCCAGCTCATTATCCCACGATTTTTCTCATTTCGTTGCCCATGTTTTTCCCATCGATGAGGCCTTGGCAACAGGGGTGTCGCTCCTTGCCTAGGTTGGCCGTGTGGCTCGCTCATTGGTAACGGTCGACGATCATGTCGTCGATCGCGCTGCGCAACGAGTCCGCCTAGGCAAGCCCGAGCGTCGGGATTCAACCCCACGTCTGTCTCCTCGATGGCCTGCGACGAAGCACTCCGCATGCTTGAAATTCCCCCAACGATTTGGCCCTCGCGTAGCATGCATCATCGTTAGCTTCACCGCCCACACGGTCGAGCTGGTGTAGCCACATTCCAGCTCATTATCCCACCGTGTTTCTCATTTGGTTGCCCACGTATTTCCAATCGATGAGGCCTTGGCAGTAGGGGTGTCACGACTTTCCCAGGCAGGCCGTGTGGCTTGCCCATTGCTAATGGGCGACAATCGTGTCGTCGATCGCGCTGCACAACGAGTCCGCCAAGGCAAGCCTGGGCATCGGGATCCAGCCACACGTCTACCGCCTTGAGGGCCTGCGACGAAGCACTCCGCATGCTGGAAATCCCCCCCGCGATTTGGCCCTCGCGTAGCATGCATCATCGTTAGCTTCGCCGTCCACACCGTCGAGTTTGTCTAGCCACATCCCAGCTCATTATCCCAAAATTTCTCTCGTTTCGTTGCCCACGTTTTACCCACCAATGAGGCCTTGGCAGCAGCGGTGTCACTCCTTGCTCAGTCTGGCCGTGTGGCTCGCTCGTTGCTACTGGCCGACGATCGTGCTGTCGATCCCGCTACGCAACGAGCTCGCCTAGGCAAGCCTGAGCGTCGAAATCCAACCCCACGTCCACCACCTCGAGGGCCTACGATGAAGCACTAGCATGCTCCAAATTCCCACCAACGATTTGGCCCTCGCGTAGCATCCATCATCGTTAGCTTCATCGCCTACACCATCGAGCTTGTGTAGCAACATCCCAGCTCATTATCCCACATTTTTTTCATTTCAATTCCCACATTTTTTCCATCGATGAGGCCTTGGCAGCAGGGGTGCCACCCTTTGCCCAGGCTAGCCGTGTGGCTCACTCATTGCTAACGGTCGACGATGGTGTCGTCGATCGCGCTGCGCAACGAGTCCACCTAGGCAAGCCTTGGCGTCGGGATCCAGCCCCTCGTCCGCCGCCCCAAGTGCCTGCGACGAAGCACTCCGCATGCTTGAAATCCCCCCAGCGACGAAGCACTCCGCATGCTTGAAATCCCCCCAGCGACTTGGCCCTCACATAGCATGCATCATCGTTTGCTTCGCCGCCCACATCGTCGAGTTTGTCTAGCCACATCCCAGCTCATCATCCCACAATCTCTCTAGTTTCGTTGCCCATGTTTTTCCCACCAATGAGGCCTTGGCAGCAGGGGTGTCACCCCTTGCCCAGGCTAGCCGTGTGGCTCGCTCGTTGCTAACGGTCGATGATCGTGTCGTCGATCGCGCTGCGTAACGAGTCCGCCTAGGCAAGCCTGAGCGTCAGGATCTAACCCGACATCCGTCGCCTCGAGGGACTGCGATGAAGCACTTCGCATGCTCGAAATTCTCCCAAACAATTTGGCCCTCGCGTAACATGCATCATCGTTAGCTTCACCGGCCACACCGTCGAGCTTGTGTAGCCACATCTTAGCTCATTATCCCATGATTTTTCTCATTTTGTTGCCCATGTTTTTCCCATCGATCAGGCCTTGGCAGCAGAGGTGTCATGCCTTGCCCAGGCTGGCCGTGTGGCTCGCTCGTTGCTAACGGCCGACGATCGTGTCGTCGATCGCGCTACGCAACGAGCCCGCCTAGGGAAGCCTGATTGTCGGGATTCAACGCCACGTCCACCGCCTCGAGGGCTTACGACAAAGCATTCCGCTTGCTCGAAATTCCCCCCAACGATTTGGCCCTCGTGTAGCATGCATCATCGTTAGCTTCACCGCCCACACCGTCGTGCTTGTGTAGCCACATCCCAATACATTATCCCCCGATTCTTCTCATTTCGTTGCCAACGTTTTTCCCATTGATGAGGCCCTGGCAGCAGGGGTGTCACGCCTTACCCATGCTGGCCGTGTGGCTCGCTCGTTGCTAATGGTCGACGATCGTGTCGTCGATCGCGCTGCGCAACGAGTCCGCCTAAGCAAGTCTGTGCGTCGGGATCTAACCCGACGTCCGTCGCCTCGAGGGACTGCGATGAAGCACTTCGCATGCTCGAAATTCCCCCAAACGATTTGGCCCTCGCGTAGCATGCATCATCGTTAGCTTCACCGGCCACACCGTCGAGCTTGTGTAGCCACATCCCAGCTCATTATCCCACGATTTTTCTCATTCGTTGCCCATGTTTTTCCCATCGATCAGGCCTTGGCAGCAGGGGTGTCATGCCTTGCCCAGGTCGGCCGTGTGGCTCGCTCGTTGCTAATGGCCGACGATCATGTCGTCGATCGCGCTACGCAACGAGCCCGCCTAGGCAAGCCTGATCGTCGGGATTCAACCCCATGCCCACCGCCTCGAGGGCCTGTGACAAATCACTGCGCATGCTCGAAAATCCCCCCAACGATTTGGCCGTTGCGTAGCATGCATTATCGTTTGTTTCACTGCCCACACCATCGAGCTTGTGTAGCCACATCCCAGCACATTATCCCACGATTCTTCTCATTTCGTTGCCCACATTTTTCCCATCGGTGAGGCCTTGGCTGTAGGGGTGTCACGCCTTGCCCATCCTGGCCGTGTGGCTTGCCCATTGCTAACGGTCGAAAATCGTGTCATCGATCGCGCTGCGCAACGAGTCCGACAAGGCAAGCCTGGGCGTCGGGATCCTGTCCCGTGTCCGCTGCCTCGAGGGCCTGCGACGAAGCACTCCGCATGCTCGAAATCCCCCCAGCGATTTGGCCCTCGCGTAGCATGCATCATCGTTTGCTTCACCGCCCACACCGTCGAGCTTGTGTAGCCACATCCCAGCTCATTATCCCACGATTTTTCTCATTTCGTTGCCCATGTTTTTCCCACCGATCAGGCCTTGGCAGAAGGGGTGTCACGCCTTGCCCAGGCCGGCCGTGTGGCTCGCTCGTTGCTAACGGCCGACGATCATGTAGTCGATCGCGCTACGCAACGAGCACACCTAGGCAAGACTAAGCGTCGGGATCTAACCCGACTTCCGGCGCCTCGAGGGACTGCGATGAAGCACCCCGCATGCTCAAAATTCTCCCAAACGATTTGGCCCTCGCGCAGCATGCATCATCGTTAGCTTCCCCGGCCACACCGTCGAGCTTATGTAGCCACATCCCAGCTCATTATCCAACGATTTTTCTCATTTTGTTTCCCATGTTTTTCCCATCGATCAGGCCTTGGCAGCAGGGGTGTCACGCCTTGCCCATGCTGGCCGTGTGGCTTGCTCCTTGCTAACGGTCGACGATCGTGTCGTCGATCGCACTGTGCAACGAGTCCACCTAGGCAAGACTAAGCGTCGGGATCTAACCCGACGTCCATCGCCTCGAGGGGCTGCGATGAAGCACCCCGCATGCTAGAAATTCCCCCAAACGATTTGGCCCTCGCGCAGCATGCATCATCGTTAGCTTCACCGGCCACACCGTCGAGCTTGTGTAGCCACAACATCGCAGCTCATTATCCCACGATTTTTCTCATTTCGTTGCCCATGTTTTTCCCATCGATCAGGCCTTGGCCGCAGTGGTCTCACGCCTTGCCCAAGCTGGTCGTGTGGCTTGCTCGTTGCTAACGGTCGACGATCGTGTCGTCGATCGCGCTGCGCAACGAGTCCACCTAGGCAAGACTAAGCGTCGGGATCTAACACGACGTCCGTCGCCTCGAGGGACTGCGATGAAGCACCCCGCATGCTCAAAATTCCCCCAAACGAATTGGCCCTCGCGCAGCATGCATCATCGTTAGCTACCCCGGCCACACCGTCGAGCTTGTATAGCCACATCCCAGGGTCATTATCCCACGATTTTTCTCATTTCATTGCACATGTTTTTCCCATCGATAAGGCCTTGGCAGCTGGGCCGTCACGCCTTGCCCAGGCCGACCGTGTGGCTCGCTCGTTGCTAACGGCAGACGATTGTGTCGTTGACCGCGCTACGCAACGAGCCCGCTAAGGCATGCCTGATCGTCGGGATTCAACCCCACGTCCACCGCCTCGAGGTCTTGCGACGAAGCACTCCGCATGCTCGAAATTCCCCCCAACGATTTGGCCCTCGTGTAGCATGCATCATCGTTAGCTTCACCGCCCACACCATCGTGCTTGTGTAGCCACATCCCAGTACATTATCCCCCGATTCCTCTCATTTCGTTGCCCACGTTTTTCAGATCGATCAGGCCTTGGCAGCAGGGGTGTCACGCCTTGCCCAAGCCGGCCGTGTGGCTCGCTCGTTGCTAACAGCCGACGATCATGTAGTCGATCGCGCTACGCAACGAGCCCACCTAGGCAAGACTAAGCGTCGGGATCTAAGCCGACGTCCGTCGCCTCGAGGGACTGCGATGAAGCACCCCGCATGCTCGAAATTCCCCCAAACGATTTGGCCCTCGCGCAGCATGCATCATCGTTAGCTTCACCGGCCACACCGTCGAGCTTGTGTACCCACAACATCGCAGCTCATTATCCCACGATTTTTCTGATTTCGTTGCCCATGTTTTTCTCATCGATCAGGCCTTGGCAGCAGGGGCGTCACGCCTTGCCCAGGCCGACCGTGTTGCTCGCTCGTTGCTAATGGCCGACGATCCTGTCGTCGATCGCGCTACGCAACGAGCCTGCCTAGGCAAGACTAAGCGTCGGGATCTAACTCGATGTCCGTCGCCTCGAGGGCTTGCGACGAAGCAATCCGCATGCTCGAAATTCCCCCAAACGATTTGGCCCTCGCGTAGCATGCATCATCGTTAGCTTCACTGGCCACACCGTCGAGCTTGTGTAGCCACATCCCAGCTCATTATCCCACGATTTTTCTCATTTCGTTGCCCATGTTTTTCCCATCGATCAGGCCTTGGAAGCAGGGGTGTCACGCCTTGCCCAGGCCGGCCGTGTGGCTCGCTCATTGCTAACGGCTGACGATCGTGTCGTCGATCGCGTTATGCAACAAGCACGCTTAGGAAGACTAAGCGTCGGGATCTAACCGGACGTCTGTCGCCTCGAGGGACTGCGATGAAGCACCCCGCATGCTCGAAATTCCCCCAAACGATTTGGCCCTCGCGCAGCATGCATCATCGTTAGCTTCACCGGCCACACCATCGAGCTTGTGTAGCCACATCCCAACTCATTATCCCATGATTTTTCTCATTTCGTTGCACATGTTTTTCCCATCGATCAGGCCTTGGCAGCCAGGTAGTCACGCCTTGCCCATGCCGGCCGTGTGGCTCGCTCGTTGCTAACGGCTGACGATCATGTCGTCGACCGCGCTACGCAACGAGCCCGCCTAGGCATGCCTGATCGTCGAGATTCAACCCCACGTCCACCGCCTCGAGGGCTTATGACGAAGCACTCTGCATGCTCGAAATTCCCCCTAACGATTTGGCCCTCGTGTAGCATGCATCATCGTTAGCTTCACCGCCCACGCCGTCGTGCTTGTGTAGCCACATCCCAGCTCATTATCCCACGATTTTTCCCATTTCGTTGCCCATGTTTTTCCCATCGATCAGGCCTTGGAAGCAGGGGTGTCACGCCTTGCCCAGGCCGGCCGTGTGGCTCGCTCGTTGCTAACGGCCGACGATCATGTAGTCGATCGCGCTACGCAACGAGCCCACCTAAGCAAGACTAAGCGTCGGGATCTAACCCGACGTCCGTCGCCTCGAGGGACTGCGATGAAGCACCCCGCATGCTCAAAATTCCCCCAAACGATTTGGCCCTCGCGTAGCATGCATCATCGTTATCTTCATCGGCCACACCGTCGAGCTTGTGTAGCCACATCCCAGCTCATTATCCCACGATTTTTCTCATTTCGTTGCCCATGTTTTTCCCATCGATCAGGCCTTGGAAGCATGGGTGTCACGCCTTGCCCAGGCCGGTCGTGTCGCTCGCTCGTTGCTAACGGCCGACGATCGTGTCGTCGATCGCACTATGCAACGAGCCCGCCTAGGCAAGACTAAGCGTCGGGATCTAACCCGACGTCTGTCGCCTCGAGGGACTACGATGAAGCACCCCGCATGCTCGAAATTCCCCCAAACAATTTGGCCCTCGCGCAGCACGCATCATCGTTAGCTTCACCGGCCACACCATCGAGCTTGTGTAGCCACATCCCAGCTCATTATCCCCCGATTTTTCTCATTTCGTTGCAAATGTTTTTTCCATCGATCAGGCCTTGGCAGCAGGGGAGTCACGCCTTGCCAAGGCCAGCCGTGTGCCTCGCTCGTTGCTAACGGCCGATGATCGTGTCGTCGACCGCGCTACGCAATGAGCCCGCCTAGGCATGCCTGATCGTCGAGATTCAACCCCACGTCCACCGCCTCGAGGGCTTGCGACGAATAAGCGTCGGGATCTAACCCGAAGTCCGTCGCCACGAGGGACTGCGATGAAGCAACCCGCATGCTCATAATTCCCCCAAACGATTTGGCCCTCGCGTAGCATGCATCATCGTTAGCTTCACTGGCCACACCGTCGAGCTTGTGTAGCCACATCCCAACTCATTATCCCACGATTTTTCTTATTTCGTTGCCCATGTTTTTCCCATCGATCAGGCCTTGGCAGCAGGGGTGTCACGCCTTGCCCAGGCCAGCCATGTGGCTCGCTCGTTGATAATAGCCGACGATCATGTCGTCGATTGCGCTACGCAACGAGCCCGCCTAGGCAAGACTAAGCATCGGGCTCTAACCCGACGTCCGTCGCCTCGAGGGACTGCGATGAAGCACCCCGCATGCTCGAAATTCCCCCAAACGATTTGGCCCTCGCGCAGCATGCATCATCATTAGCTTCACAGGCCACACCGTCGAGCTTCTGTGGCCACATCCCAGCTCATTATCCCACGATTTTTCTAATTTCGTTGCCCATGTTTTTACCATCGATCAGGCCTTGGCAGCAGGGGGGTCATACCTTGCCCAGGCCGGCCGTGTGGCTCGCTCGTTGCTAACGGCCGACGATCGTGTCGTCGATCGCGCTACGCAACGAGTCCGCCTAGGCAAGAATAAGCATCGGGATCTAACGGGACGTCCATCGCCACGAGGGGCTGTGATGAAGCACCCCGCATGCTCGAAATTCCCCCAAACGATTTGGCCCTCGCGTAGCATGCATCATCGTTAGCTTCACTGGCCACACCGTCGAGCTTGTGTAGCCACATCCCAGCTCATTATCCCACGATTTTCCTCATTTCGTTGCCCATGTTTTTCCCATCGATCAGACCCTGGCAGCAGGGGTGTCACACCTTGCCCAGGTCGGTCGTATGGCTCGCTCGTTGCTAACGGCCGACGATCCTGTCGTCGATCGCGCTACGCAATGAGCCCGCCTAGGCAAGCCTGATCGTCGGGATTCAACCCCACGTCCACCGCCTCGAGGGCCTGCGACGAAGCACTCCACATGCTCGAAAATCCCCCCAACGATTTGGCCGTCAAGTAGCATGCATCATCGTTAGTTTCACAGCCCACACCGTCGAGCTTGTGTAGCCACATCCCAGCACATTATCCCACGATTCTTCTCCTTTCGTTGCCCATGTTTTTCCCATCGATCAGACCCTGGCAGCAGGGGTGTCACACCTTGCCCAGGCCGGCCGTATGGCTAGCTCATTGCTAACGGTCGATGATCGTGTCGTCGATCGTGCTACACAACGAGCCCGCCTGGGCAAGAATAAGCATCGGGATCTAACGCGACGTCCATCGCCACGAGGGGCTGTGATAAAGCACCCCGCATGCTCGAAATTCTCCCAAACGATTTGGCCCTCGCGTTGCATGCATCATCGTTAGCTTCACTGGCCACACCGTCGAGCTTGTGTAGCCACATCCCAGCTCATTATCCCACGATTTTTCTCATTTCGTTGCCCATGTTTTTCCCATCGATCAGACCCTGGCAGCAGGGGTGTCACACCTTGCCCAGGTCGGTCGTATGGCTCGCTCGTTGCTAACGGCCGACGATCCTGTCGTCGATCGCGCTACGCAATGAGCCCGCCTAGGCAAGCTTGATCGTCGGGATTCAACCCCACGTCCACCGCCTCGAGGACCTGCGACGAAGCACTCCGCATGCTCGAAAATCCCCCCAATGATTTGGGCGTCGCGTAGCATGCATCATCGTTAGTTTCACCGCCCACACCGACGAGCTTGTGTAGCCACATCCCAGCCCATTATCCCATGATTTTTCTCATTTCGTTGCTTATGTTTTTCCCATCGATGAGGCCTTGGCAGCAGGGGTGTCGCTCCTTTCCTAGGTTGGCCGTGTGGCTCGCTCATTGGTAACGGCTGACGATCATGTCGTCGATCGCGCTGCGCAACGAGTCCGCCTAGGCAAGCCTGAGCGTCAGGATTCAACCCCATGTCCGTCGCCTCGATAGCCTGCGACGAAGTAGTCCGCATGCTCGAAATTCGCCCCAACGATTTGGCCGTCGCGTCGCATTCATCATCGTTAGCTTCACCGCCCATACCGTCGAGCTTGTGTAGCCACATCCCTGTACATTATCCGACGATTCTTCTCATTTCATTGCCCACGTTTTTCCCATCGATGAGGCCTTGGCAGCAGGGGTGTCACGCCTTGCCCAGGCTGGCCGTGTGGCTTGCTTGTTGCCAACGGTCGACGATCGTGTCATCGATCGCGCTGCGCAACGAGTCCGCCTAGGCAAGACTAAGCGTCGGGATCTAAGCTGATGTCCGTTGCCTCGAGGGACTGCGATGAAGCACCCCGCATGCTCGAAATTCACCCAAATGATTTGGGCCTTGCGTAGCATGCATCATCGTTAGCTTCACCGACCACACTGTCGAGCTTGTGTAGCCACATCCCAGCTCATTATCCCATGATTTTTCTCATTTCGTTGCCCATGTTTTTCCCATCGATCAGGTCTTGGCACAGGGGTGTCACGCCTTGCCTAGGTCGGCCGTGTGGCTCGCTCGTTGCTAACGGCTGACGATCGTGTCGTCGATCGCGCTACGCAACGAGCCCGCCTAGGCTAGACTAAGCGTTGGGATCTAACCCGACGTTCGTCGTCTCCCGGGACTGCGATGAAGCACTCCGCATGCTCGAAATTCCCCCGAACGATTTGGCCCTCGCGCAGCATGCATCATCATTAGCTTCACAGGCCACACCGTCGAGCTTCTGTGGCCACATCCCAGCTCATTATCCCACGATTTTTCTGATTTCGTTGCCCATGTTTTTACCATCGATCAGGCCTTGGCAGCAGGGGGGTCATACCTTGCCCAGGCCGGCCGTGTGGCTCGCTCGTTGCTAACGGCCGACGATCGTGTCGTCGATCGCGCTATGCAACGAGTCCGCCTAGGCAAGCCTGATCATCAGGATTCAACCCCACGTCCACCACCTCGAGGGCCTGCGACGAAGAACTCCGCATGCTCAAAATTCCGCCCAACGATTTGGCCCTCACGCAGCATGCATCATAGTTAGCTTCACCGCCCACACCGTCGTGATTGTGTAGCCACATCCCAATACATTATCCCACGATTCTTCTCATTTTGTAGCCCACGTTTTTCCCATCGATGAGGCCTTTGCAGCATGGGTGTCACGCCTTGCCAAGGCTGGCCATGTGGCTCGCTTGTTGTGAACGGTCGACGATCGTGTCGTCGATCGCGCTGTGCAATGAGTCTGCCTAGGCAAGACTTAGCGTCGGGATCTAACCCGACGTCCGTCACCTCGAGGGACTACGATGAAGCACCCAGCATGCTCGAAATTCTCCCAAACGATCTGGCCTTCGCGTAGCATGCATCATCGTTAGCTTCACCGGCCACACGGTCGAGCTTGTGTAGCCACATCCCAGCTCATTATCCCATGATTTTTCTCATTTCGTTGCCCATGTTTTTCCTATCGACCAGGCCTTGGCAGCAGTGGTGTTACGCCTTGCCCAAGCTGGCCGTGTGGCTCGCTCGATGCAAACGGTCAACGATCGTGTCATCGATCGCGCTGTGCAACGAGTCCACCTTGGCAAGACTAAGCGTTGGGATTCAACCCCACGTCCACCGCCTCGAGGGCCTGCGACGAAGCACTCCGCATGCTCGAAATTCCCCCAAACGATTTGGCCTTCGCATAGCATGCATCATCGTTAGCTTCACCGGCCACACAGTCGAGCTTGTGTAGCCACATCCCAGCTCATTATCCCATGATTTTTCTCATTTCGTTGCCCATGTTTTTCCTATCGACCAGGCCTTTGCAGCAGTGGTGTCACGCCTTGCCCAAGCTGGCCGTGTGGCTCGCTCGTTGCAAACGGTCGATGATCATGTCGTCGATCGCGCTGCGCAACGAGTCCACCTAGGCAAGACTAAGCGTCGGGATTCAACCCCACGTCCACCGCCTCGAGGGCCTGCGACGAAGCACTCCGCATGCTCGAAATTCCCCGAACGATTTGGCCCTCGCGTAGCATTCATCATCGTTAGCTTCACCGCCCACACCGTCGAGCTTGTGTAGCCACATCCCAGTACATTATCAGACTATTCTTCTCATTTCATTACCCACGTTTTTTCCATCGATGAGGCCTCTGCAGCAGGGGTGTCACGCCTTGCCCAGGCTGGCCGTGCGGCTCGCTTGTTGCTAACGGTCGACGATCGTGTCATCAATCGCGCTGTGCAACGAGTCCGCCTAGGCAAGACTAAGCGTCGGGATCTAAGCTGATGTCCGTTGCCTCGAGGGACTGCGATGAAGCACCCCGCATGCTCGAAATTCACCCAAATGATTTGGGCCTCGCGTAGCATGCATCATCGTTAGCTTCACCGGCCACACCGTCGAGCTTGTGTAGCCACATCCCAGCTCATTATCCCATGATTTTTCTCATTTCGTTGCCCATGTTTTTCCTATCGGTCAGCCCTTGGCAGTAGGGGTGTCACGCCTTGCCCAGGCCGGCCGTGTGGCTCGCTTGTTGCTAACGGCTAACGATCGTGTCGTCGATCGCGCTACGCAACGATCCCGCCTAGGCTAGACTAAGCGTCGGGATCTAACCCGACGTCAGTCGTCTCGAGGGACTGCGATGAAGCACCCCGCATGCTCGAATATCCCCCAAACGATTTGGCCTTCGCGTAGCATGCATCATCGTTTGCTTCACCGGCCACACGGTCGAGCTTGTGTAGCCACATCCCAACTCATTATCCCATGATTTTTCTCATTTCTTTGCCCATGTTTTTCTTATCGACCAGGCCTTGGCAGCAGTGGTCTCACGCCTTGCCCAAGCTGGCCATGTGGCTCGCTCGTTGCAAACGGTCGACGATCGTGTCGTCGATCGCGCTGCGCAACGAGTCCACCTAGGCAAGACTAAGCGTCGGGATTTAACCCCACGTCCACCGCCTCGAGGGCCTGCGACGAAGCACTCCGCATGCTCAAAATTCCCCCCAACGATTTGGCCGTCACGTAGCATGCATCATTGTTAGCTTCATCGCCCACACGGTCGAGCTTGTGTAGCCACATCCCAGCTCATTATGCCACGATTTTTCTCATTTCGTTGCCCATGTTTTTCCCAGCGATCAGGCCTTGGCAGCAGGGGTGTCACGCCTTGCCCATGCTGGCCGTGTGGCTCGCTCGTTGCTAACGGTCGACGATCGTGTCATCGATCGCACTACGCAATGAGCCCGCCTAGGCAAGCCTGATCGTCGGGATTCAACCCCACATCCACCGCCTCGAGTGCCTGCGACGAAGCACTCCGCATGCTTAAAATTCCCCCCAATGATTTGGTCATCGCGTAGCATTCATCATCGTTAGCTTCACCGCCCACACCGTCGAGCTTATGTAGCCACATCCCAGCTCATTATCCCACGATTTTTCTCATTTCGTTGCCCACGTTTTTCCCATCGATGAGGCCTTGGCAGCAGGGGTGTCACGCCTTGCCCATGCTGGCCGTGTGGCTCGCTCGTTGCTAACGGTCGACGATCGTGTCGTCGATCGCGCTGCACAACGAGTCCGCCTAGGCAAGACTAGGCATCGGGATCTAACCCGACGTCCGTCGCCACGAGGGACTGCGATGAAGCACCCCGCATTCTCGAAATTCCCCCGAACGATTTGGCCCTCGCGTAGCATGCATCATCGATAGCTTCACTGGCCACACCGTCGAGCTTGTGTAGCCACATCCCAGCTCATTATCCCACGATTTTTCTCATTTTGTTGCCCATGTTTTTCCCATCGATCAGACCTTGGCAGCAGAGGTGTCACGCCTTACCCAGGCCAGCCGTGTGGCTCGCTTGTTGCTAACGGCCGACGATCCTGTCGTCGATCGCGCTACACAACGAGCCCGCATAGGCAAGCCTGATCATCAGGATTCAACCCCACGTCCACCGCCTCGAGGGCCTGCGACGAAGAACTCCGCATGCTCAAAATTCTCCCCAACGATTTGGCCCTCACGTAGCATGCATCATAGTTAGCTTCACCGCCCACACCGTCGTGATTATGTAGCCACTTCCCAATACATTATCCCACCATTCTTCTCATTTCGTTGCCCACGTTTTTCCCATCGATGAGGCCTTTGCAGCAGGGGTGTCACGCCTTGCCAAGGCTGGCCGTGTGGCTCGCTTGTTGTGAACGGTCGACGATCGTGTCGTCGATTGCGCTGTGCAACGAGTCTGCCTAGGCAAGACTTAGCGTCGGGATCTAACCCGATGTTCGTCACCTCGAGGGACTGCGATGAAGTACCCCGCATGCTCGAAATTCCCCCAAACGATTTTGGCCTCGCGTAGCATGCATCATCGTTAGCTTCACCGACCACACTGTCGAGCTTGTGTAGCCACATCCCAGCTCATTATCCCACAATTTTTCTCATTTCGTTGCCCATGCTTTTCCCATCGATCAGGCCTTGGCAGCAGGGGTGTCACGCCTTGCCCAAGTCGGCCGTGTGGCTCGCTCGTTGCTAACGGCTGACAATCGTGTTGTCGATCGCGCTACGCAACGAGCCCGCCTAGGAAAGCCTGATCATCGGGATTCAACCCCACGTCCACCGCCTCGAGGGCCTGCGACGAAGAACTCCGCATGCTCAAAATTCCCCCCAACGATTTGGCCCTCGCCTAGCATGCATCATGGTTAGCTTCACCGCCCACACCGTCGTGCTTGTGTAGCCACATCCCAGTACATTATCCCACGATTTTTCTCATTTCATTGCCCATGTTTTTCCCATCGATCAGGCCTTGGCAGCAGGGGTGTCACGCCTTGCCCAGGTCGGCCGTGTGGCTCGCTCGTTGCTAACGGCTGACGATCGTGTTGTCCATCGCGCTACACAACGAGCCCGCCTAGGCAATCCTAATCATCGGCATTCAACCCCACGTCCACTGCCTCGAAGGCCTGTGACGAAGAACTCCGCATGCTCAAAATTCCCCCCAACGATTTGGCCCTCGCGTAGCATGCATCATCGTTAGCTTTACCGCCCATATCGTCGTGCTTGTGTAGCCACATCCCTGTACATTATCCCATGATTCTTCTCATTTCGTTGCCCATGTTTTCCCCATCGATGAGGCCTTGGCAGCAGGGGTGTCACGCCTTGCCCAGGCTGGCCGTGTGGCTCGCTCGTTGCTAACGGTCGACGATCATGTCGTCGATTGCGCTGCGCAACGAGACCGCCGAGGCAAGCCTGGGCGTTGGGATCCGCCCCGCGTCCACCGCCTCGAGGGCCTGCGACGAAGCACTCCGCATGCTCAAAATCCCCCCAGCGATTTGGCCCTCGCGTAGCATGCATCATCGTTAGCTTCACCGCCCACACCATCGAGTTTGTATAGCCACATCCCAGCTCATTATCCCACAATTTCCCTCGTTTCGTTGCTCACATTTTTCCCACCGATGAGGCCTTGGCAGCAGGGGTGTCACGCCTTGCCTAGGTTAGCTGTGTGGCTCGCTTGTCGCTAACGGTCGACAATCGTGTCCTCGATTGCGCTGCGCAACAAGTCCGCCTAGGCAAGCCTGAGCGTCGGGATCTAACCCGACTTCTGTCGCCTCGAGGGACTGCGATGAAGCACTCCGCATGCTCGAAATTCCCCCAAACAATTTGGCCCTCGCGTAGCATGCATCATCGTTAGCTTCACCGGCCACATAGTCGAGCTTCTGTAGCCACATCACAGCTCATTATACTACAATTTTTCTCATTTCGTTGCCCATGTTTTTCCCATCGATCAGGCCTTGGCAGAAGGGGTGTCACGCCTTGCCCAGGTCGGCCGTGTGGCTCGCTTGTTGCTAACGGCTGACGATCGTGTTGCAGATCACGCTACACAACGAGCCCGCCTAGGCAAGCCTGATCAACGGGATTCAACACCACGTCCACCGCCTCGAGGGCCTGCGATGAAGAACTCCGCATGCTCAAAATTCCCCCCAACGATTTGGCCCTCGCGTAGCATGCATCATAGTTAGCTTCACCGCCCACACCGTCGTGATTGTGTAGCCACATCCCAGTACATTATCCCACGATTCTTCTCATTTCGTTGCCCACGTTTTTCCTATCAATGAGGCCTTGGCAGCAGGGGTGTCAAGCCTAGCCCAGGCTGGCCGTGTGGCTCGCTCGTTGCCAACGGTCGACGATCGTGTCGTCGATCGCGCTGCGCAACGAGTCCACCTAGGTAAGCCTAAGCGTCGGGATCTAACCCGACGTCTGTCTCCTCAAGGGACTGCGATGAAGCACCCGCATGCTCGAAATTCCCCCACACAATTTGGCCCTCGCGTAGCGTGCATCATTGTTAGCTTCACCAGCCACACCATCGAGCTTGTGTAGCCACATCCCAGCTCATTATCCCACGATTTTTCTCATTTCGTTGCCCATGTTTTTCCCATCGATCAGGCCTTGGCAGCAGGGGTGTCACTCCTTGCCTAGGTTGGCTGTGTGGCTCGCTCATTGCTAACGGCCGACGATCATGTCGTCGATCGCTCTGCGCAACGAGTGCCCCTAGGCAAGCCTGAGCGTCGGGATTCAACCCCACGTCCGTCGCCGCGAGGGCCTGCGACGAAGCACTCCGCATGCTTGAAATTCCCCCAACGATTTGGCCCTCACGTAGCATGCATCATCGTTAGCTTCACCGCCCACACGGTCTAGCTTGTGTAGCCACATCCCAGCTCATTATGCCACGGTTTTTCTCATTTCGTTGCCCATGTTTTTCACATCGATGAGGCCTTCGCAACAGTGGTGTCACGCCTTGCCTAGGCCGATCGTGTGGCTCGCTCATTGCTAACGGTCGACAATCGTGTCATCGATCGTGCTACGCAATGAGCCCGCCTAGGCAAGCCTGATCGTCGGTATTCAACCCCACATCCCCCGCCTCGAGGGCCTGCGACGAAGCACTCCGCATGCTTAAAATTCCCCCCAACGATTTGGTCATCGTGTAGCATTCATCATCATTAGCTTCACCGCCCACACCATCGAGCTTGTGTAGCCACATTCCAGTACATTATCTGACGATTCTTCTCATTTCATTGCCCACGTTTTTCCCATCGATGAGGCCTTGGCAGCAGGGGTGTCACGCCTTACCCAGGCTGGCCGTGTGGCTCGCTTGTTGCTAACGGTCAACGATCGTGTCGTCGATCGCGCTGTGCAACGAGTCTGCCTAGGCAAGACTTAGCGACGGGATCTAACCCGACGTTCGTCGCCTCGAGGGACTGCGATGAAGCACCCGCATGCTCGAAATTCCCCAAAACGATTTGGGCCTCGCATAGCATGCATCATCGTTAGCTTCATCGGCCACACCGTCGAGCTTGTGTAGCCACATCTCAGCTCATTATTACACAATTTTCCTCATTTTGTTGCCCATGTTTTTTCCATCGATGAGGCCTTGGCAGCAGGGGTGTCACGCCTTGCCCAGGCTGGCAGTGTGGCTTGCTTATTGCTAACGGTCAACGATCGCGTCGTCGATCGCGCTGCGCAACGAGTCCGCTTGGGCAAGCCTGAGCGTCGGAATCTAACCCCACGTCCACCGCCTCGAGGGCCTGCGAGGAAGCACTCCGCATGCTCGAAATTCCCCCCAACGATTTGGCCCTGGCGTAGTATGCATCATCGTTAGCTTCACCGGCCATACAGTCGAGCTTGTGTAGCCACATCCCAGCTCATTATACCACGATTTTTCTCATTTAGTTGCCCACGTTTTTTCCATCGATGAGGCCTTGGCAGCAGGGGTGTCACCCCTTGCCCAGGCTGGCCGTGTGGCTCACTCATTGCTAACGGTCGATGATGGTGTCATCGATCGTCCTGCGCAACGAGACCGCCTAGGCAAGCCTGGGCGTCGGGATCCAGCCCCGCGTCCACCACCTCGAGGGCCTGTGATGAAGCACTCCGCATGCTCAAAATTCCCCCAATGATTTAGCCCTCGCGTAGCATGCATCATCGTTAGCTTCGCCGCCCACACCGTTGAGTTTGTCTAGCCACATCCCAGCTCATTATCCCACAATTTCTCTCGTTTCGTTGCCTACATTTTTCCCACCAATGAGGCCTTGGCAGCAGGGGTGTCACGCCTTGCCCAGGCTAGCAGTGTGGCTCGCTCGTTGCTAACGGTCGACGATCGTGTCGTTGATCGCACTGCGCAACGAGTCTGCCTAGGCTAGCCGTAGCTTTGGGATCTAACCCGACTTCCGTCGCCTCGAGGGACTGCGATGAAGCACTCCGCATGCTCGAAATTCCCACAAACAATGTCGCCCTCACGTAGCATGCATCATTGTTAGCTTCACCGGCCACACAGTCGAGCTTGTGTAGCCACATCCCAGCTCATTATACCACGATTTTTCTCATTTCGTTGCCCATGCTTTTCCCATCGATCAGGCCTTGGCAGTAGGGGTGTCACGCCTTGCCCAGGCCGGCCGTGTGGCTCGCTCGTTGCAAACGGTTGACGATCGTGTTGTCGATCGCGCTACGTAACGAGCTCGCCTAGGCATGCCTGATCATCGAGATTTAACCCCATGTCCACCGCCTCGAGGGCCTGCGACGAAGCACTCCGCATGCTCAAAATTCCCCCCAACGATTTGGCCCTCGCGTAGCATGCATCATCGTTAGCTTCACCGCCCACACCGTCATGCTTGTGTAGCCATATCCCAGTACATTATCCCACGATTTTTTTCATTTCGTTGCCCATGTTTTTCCCATCGATCAGGCCTTGGCAGCAGGGGTGTCACGCCTTGCCCAGGCTGGCCGTGTGGCTCGCTCGTTGCCAACGGTCGACGATCGTGTAGTCGATCGCGCTGCGCAACGAGTCCACCTAGGCAAGCCTAAGCGTCGGGATCTAACCCGACGTCCGTCGCGATCTAACCCGACGTCCGTCGCCTCGAGGGACTGCGATGAAGCACCCGCATGCTCGAAATTTGCCCACACGATTTGGCCCTCGTGTAGCGTGCATCATTGTTAGCTTCACCGGCCACACCATTGAGCTTGTGTAGCCACATCCCAGCTCATTATCCCATGATTTTTCTCATTTCTTTGCCCATGTTTTTCCCATCGATCAGGCCTTGGCAGCAGGGGAGTCACTCCTTGCCTAGGTTGGCTGTGTGGCTCGCTCATTGCTAACGGCCGAGGATCATGTCGTCGATCGCTCTGCGTAACGAGTCCCCCTAGGCAAGCTTGAGCGTCGGGATTCAACCCCACGTCCGTCGCCGCGAGGGCCTGCGACGAAGCATTCCGCATGCTCGAAATTCCCCCAACGATTTGGCCCTCACGTAGCATGCATCATCGTTAGCTTCACCGCCCACACGGTTGAGCTTGTGTAGCCACATCCCAGCTCATTATGCCACGATTTCTCTCATTTCGTAGCCCATGTTTTTCCCATCGATGAGGCCTTGGCAACAGTGGTGTCACGCCTTGCCCAGGCCGGTCGTGTGGCTCGCTCGTTGCTAACGGTCGACGATCGTGTCATCGATCGCGCTATGCAATGAGCCCGCCTAGGCAAGCCTGATCATCGGGATTCAACCCCACATCCACCGCCTCGAGGGCCTGCGACGAAGCACTCTGCATGCTTAAAATTCCCCCCAACGATTTGGTCGTCGTGTAGCATTCATCATCGTTAGCTTCACCGCCCACACCGTCGAGCTTGTGTAGCCACATCCAAGTACATTATCTGACGATTCTTCTCATTTCATTGCCCATGTTTTTCCCATCGATAAGGCCTTGGCAGCAGGGGTGTCACGCCTTACCCAGGTTGGCCGTGTGGCTCGCTTGTTGCTAACGGTCGACGATTGTGTCGTCGATCACGCTGTGCAACGAGTCCGCCTAGGCAAGACTTAGCGTCGGGATCTAACCCAACGTCCGTCGCCTCGAGGGACTGCGTTGAAGCACCCCGCATGCTCGAAATTCCCCCAAACGATTTGGGCCTCGCGTAGCATGCATCATTGTTAGCTTCATCGGCCACACCGTCGAGCTTGTGTAGCCATATCCCAGCTCATTATTACACAATTTTTCTCATTTTGTTGCCCATGTTTTTCCCATCGATCAGGCCTTGGCAGCAGGGGTGTCACGCCTTGCCCAGGCTGGCCGTGTGGCTTGCTTATTGCTAACGGCCGACGATCGTGTCGTCGATCGCGCTGCGTAACGAGTCTGCCAAGGCAAGCCTGGGCGTCGAGATCCAGCCACGCGTCCACCACCTCGAGGGCCTGCGACGAGGCACTCCGCATTCTGGAAATCCACCCACCAATTTGGCCCTCGCGTAGCATGCATCATTGTTAGCTTCGCCGTCCACACCGTCGAGTTTGTCTAGCCACATCCCAGCTCATTATCCCATAATTTCACTCGTTTCGTTGCCCGCATTTTACCCACCGATGAGTCCTTGGCAGCAGCGGTGTCCTGCCTTGCCCAGGCTGGCCGTGTGGCTCGCTCGTTGCTACCGGCCGACGATCGTGTTGTCAATTGTGCTGCGCAACGAGACTGCCTAGGCAAGCCTGGGCGTCGGGATCCAGCCCCGCGTCCACCGCCTCGAGGGCCTGCGACAAAGCACTCCGCATGCTCAAAATCCCCTCAGTGATTTAGCCCTCATGTAGCATGCATCATCGTTAGCTTCGCCGCCCACACCGTCGAGTTTGTCTAGCCACATCCCAGCTCATTATCCCACAATTTCTCTCGTTTTGTTGCCCATATTTTTCCCACCGATGAGGCCTTGGCAGCAGGGGTGTCACGCCTTGCCCAGGCTAGCTGTGTGGCTCGCTCGTTGCTAACGGTCGACGATCGTGTCATCGATCGCACTGCGCAACGAGTCTGCCTAGGGAAGCCTGAGCTTTGGGATCTAACCCGACTTCCGTCGCCTCGAGGGACCGCGATGAAGCACTCCGCATGCTCGAAATTCCCACAAACAATTTCGCCCTCGCGTAGCATGCATCATCGTTTGCTTCACCGGCCACACAGTCGAGCTTGTGTAGCCACATCCCAGCTCATTATACCACGATTTTTCTCATTTCGTTGCCCATGCTTTTCCCATCGATCAGGCCTTGGCAGCAGGGGTGTCACGCCTTGCCCAGGCCGGCCGTGTGGCTCGCTCGTTGCTAACGGTTGACGATCGTGTTGTCGATCGCGCTACGCAACGAGCCCGCCTAGGCAAGCCTGATCATCTGGATTCAACCCCACGTCCACCGCCTCGAAGGCCTGCGACGAAGAACTCCGCATGCTCAAAATTCCCCCCAACAATTTGGCCCTCGCGTAGCATGCATCATCGTTAGCTTCACCGCCCACACCATCGTGATTGTGTAGCCACATCCCAGCACATTATTCCACGATTCTTCTCATTTCGTTGCCCACATTTTTCCCATCGATCAGACCTTGGCAACAGAGGTGTCACGCCTTACCCAGGCCAGCCGTGTGGCTCGCTTGTTGCTAACGGCCGACGATCCTGTCGTCGATCGCGCTACACAACGAGCCCGGCTAGGCAAGCCTGATCATCAGGATTCAACCCCACGTCCACCGCCTCGAGGGCCTGCGACGAAGAACTCCGCATGCTCAAAATTCCCCCAACCGATTTGGCCCTCGCGTAGCATGCATCATAGTTAGCTTCATCGCCCACACCCTCACGATTGTGTAGCCACATCCCAGTACTTTATCCCACGATTCTTCTCATTTCATTGCCCACGTTTTTCCCATCGATGAGGCCTTGGCAGCAGAGGTGTCTCGCCTTGCCCAGGCTGGCCGTGTGGCTCGCTCGTTGCCAACGGTCGACGATCGTGTCATCGATCGCGCTGCGCAACGAGTCCACCTAGGCAAGCCTAAGCGTCGGGATCTAACCCGACGTCCGTCGCCTCGAGGGACTGCGTTGAAGCACCCGCATGCTCGAAATTCCCCCACACGATTTGGCCCTCGCGTAGCGTGCATCATTGTTAGCTTCACCGGCCACACCATCGAGCTTGTGTAGCCACATCCCAGGTCATTATCCCATGATTTTTCTCATTTCGTTGCCCATGTTTTTTCCATCGATGAGGCCTTGGCAGCAGGGGTGTCACCCCTTGCCCAGGCTGGCCGTGTGGCTCACTCATTGCTAACGGTCGACGATGGCGTCGTCGATCGCGCTGCGCAACGAGACTGCCTAGGCAAGCCTGGGAGTCGGGATCCAATCCACGTCCGTCGCAGCGAGGGCCTGCGACGAAACACTCCGCATGCTCGAAATTCCCCCAACGATTTGGCCCTCACGTAGCATGCGTCATCGTTAGGTTCACCGCCCACACGGTCGAGCTTGTGTAGCCACATCCCTGCTCATTATGCCACGATTTTTCTCATTTTGTTGCCCATGTTTTTCCCATCGATGAGGCCTTGGCAACAGTGGTGTCACGCCTTGCCCAGGCCGGTCGTGTGGCTCGCTCATTGCTAACGGTCGACGATCGTGTCATCGATCGCGCTATGCAATGAGCCCGACTAGGCAAGCCTGATCGTCGGGATTCAACCCCACATCCACCGCCTTGAGGGCCTGCGATGAAGCACTCCGCATGCTTAAAATTCCCCCCAACGATTTGGTCGTCGCGTAGCATTGATCATCGTTAGCTTCACCGCCCACACCGTCGTGCTTGTGTAGCCACATCCCAGTACATTATCCCACGATTCTTCTCATTTGGTTGCCCACGTTTTTCCCATCGATGAGGCCTTGGCAGCAGGGGTGTCACGCCTTGCCCAGGCTGGCCGTATGGCTAGCTCGTTGCTAACGGTTGACGATCTTGTCGTCGATCGCTCTGCGCAACGAGTCCACCTAGGCAAGCCTAAGCGTCGGGATTCAACCACACGTCTACCGCCTCGAGAGCTTGCGACGAAGCACTCCGCATGCTCGAAATTCCCCCCAACGATTTGGCCGTCGCGTAGCATGCATCATCGTTAGCTTCATTGCCTACACCATCGAGCTTGTGTAGCCACATCCCAGCTCATTATCCCACGTTTTTTCTCATTTTGTTGCCCATGTTTTTCCCATCGATGAGGCCTTGGCAGCACCGGTGTCACTCTTTGCCCTGGCTTGCCAGTGTGGCTCGCTCATTGGTAACGGTCGACGATCGTGTCGTCGATCGTGTTGCTCAACGAGTCCGCCTAGGCAAGACTAAGCGTCGGGATTCAACCCCACGTCCATCGCCTCGATGGCCTGCGACGAAGCACTTCGCATGCTCGAAATTCCCCCAACGATTTGGCCCTCACGCAGCATGCATCATCGTTAGCTTCACCGGCCACACCGTCGAGCTTGTGTAGCCACATCCCAGCTCATTATACCACGATTTTTCTCATTTTGTTGCCCATGTTTTTCCCATCAATCAGGCCTTAGCAGCAGGGGTGTCACGCCTTGCCCAGGCCGGCCGTGTGGCATGCTTATTGCTAACGGCCGACGATCGTGTCATCGATCGCGCTGCGCAACGAGTCTGCCAAGGCAACCCTGGGCGTCGGGATCCAGCCGCGCGTCCGCCGCCTCGAGGTCCTGCGACGAAGCACTTCGCATGCTGGAAATCCACCCATCGATTTGGCCCTCGCGTAGCATGCATCATTGTTAGCTTCGCCGTCCACACCGTCGAGTTTGTCTAGCCACATCCCAGCTCATTATCCCACAATTTCACTCGTTTCGTTGCCCACATTTTACCCACCGATGAGTCATTGGCAGCAGCGGTGTGCTGCCTTGCCCAGGCTGGCCGTGTGGCTCGCTCGTTGCTACCGGCCGACGATCGTGTTGTCAATTGCGCTGCGCAACGAGTCCGCTTAAGCAAGCCTGAGCGTCGAAATCCAACCCCACGTCCACCGCCTCGAGGGCCTGCGAAGATGCACTCCGCATGCTCGAAATTCCCCCCAACGATTTGGCCCTGGCGTAGCATGCATCATCGTTAGCTTCACCGGCCACACAGTCGAGCTTGTGCAGCCACATCCCAGCTCATTATACCACGATTTTTCTCATTTCGTTGCCCACGTTTTTTCCGTCGATGAGGCCTTGGCAGCAGGGGTGTCACCCCTTGCCCAGGCTGGCCGTGTGGCTCATTCATTTCTAACGGTCGACGGTGGTGTCGTCGATCGCGCTGCGCAACGAGACCGTCTAGGCAAGCTAGGGCGTCGGGATCCAGCCCTGCGTCCACCGCCTCGAGGGCCTGCGACGAAGCACTCCGCATGCTCAAAATCCCCCCAGCGATTTAGCCCTCGCGTAGCATGCATCATCGTAAGCTTCACCACCCACACCGTCTAGCTTGTGTAGCCACATCCCAGTACATTATCCCACGATTCTTCTCATTTCGTTGCCCACGTTTTTCCCATCGATGAGGCCTTGGCAGTAGGGGTGTCACGCATTGCCCAGGCTGGCCGTGTGGCTTGCCCATTGCAAACGGCCGACGATCGTGTCGTCGATCGCGCTGCGCAACGAGTCCGCCCAGGCAAGAGTGGGCGTAGGTATCCAGCCCCGCGTCCGCCGCCTTGAGGGCCTGCGACGAAGATCTTCGCATGCTCGAAATCCCCCCAGCGATTTGGCCCTCACGTAGCATGCATCATTGTTTGCTTCGCCGCCCACACCGTCGAGTTTGTCTAGCCATATCCTAGCTCATTATCCCACAATTTCCCTCGTTTCGTCTCCCACGTTTTTCCCATCGATGAGGCCTTGGCAGTAGGGGTGTCATGCCTTGCCAAGGTTGGCCGTGTGGCTAGCTCGTTGCAAACGGCCAACGATCGTGTCGTCGATCGCTCTGCGTAACGAGTCCCCCTAGGCAAGCTTGAGCGTCAGGATTCAACCCCACGTCCGTCGCCGCGAGGGCCTGCGACGAAGCATTCCGCATGCTCGAAATTCCCCCAACGATTTGGCCCTCACGTAGCATGCATCATCGTTAGCTTCACCGCCCACACGGTCGAGCTTGTGTAGCCACATCCCAGCTCATTATGCCACGATTTTTCTCATTTCGTAGCCCATGTTTTTCCCATCGATGAGGCCTTGGCAACAGTGGTGTCACGGCTTGCCCAGGCCGGTCGTGTGGCTTGCTCGTTGCTAACGGTCGACGATCGTGTCATCGATCGCGCTACGCAATTCGCCCGCCTAATGGCAATCCTGCTCATCTGGGATTCAACCCCATCCTCCCCTCCTCGAAGGCCTGCGATGAAGCACTCTGCAAGCTCAAAATCCACCCAGCGATTTGGTCCTCGAGTGGCATTCATCATCGTTAGCTTAGCCGCCCACACCGTCGAGCTTGTGTAGCCACATCCCAGCTCATTATCCCACGATTTTTCTCGTTTCCTCGCCCATGTTTTTCCCACCGATGGGGCCTTGGCAGCAGGGGTGTCACGCCTTGCCCAGGCTAGCCATGTGGCTCGCTCATTGCTAACGGCCGATGATCGTGTCGTTGATCGCTCTGTGCAACGAGTCTGCCTAGGCAAACTTAGCGACGGAATCTAACCCGACGTTCGTCGCCTTCGAGGGACTGCGATGAGCACCCGCATTGCTCGAAATTCCCTCAAACGATTTTGGGCCTCCGCATTAGCATGCATCACATCGTTAGCTATCACCGGCCACACCGTCGAGCTTGTGTAGCCACATCTCAGCTCATTATTACACGATTTTCCTCATTTTGTTGCCCATGTTTTTTCCATCGATGAGGCCTTGGCAGCAGGGGTGTCACGCCTTGCCCAGGCTGGCAGTGTGGCTTGCTTATTGCTAACGGTCAACGATCGCGTCGTCGATCGCGCTGCGCAACGAGTCCGCTTGGGCAAGCCTGAGCGTCGGAATCTAACCCCACGTCCACCGCCTCGAGGGCCTGCGAGGAAGCACTCCGCATGCTCGAAATTCTCCCCAACGATTTTGTCACTTGCGTGCATGCATCATCGTTAGCTTCACCGGCACAACGTCGAGCTTGTGTAGCCCACATCCACTCATTTATACCTACGATTTTTTCTCATTTCATTGCCCACGTTTTTTTCCCAAATCGATGAGGCCTTGGCAGCAGGGGTGTCACCCCTTGCCCAAGCTGGCCGTGTGGCTCACTCATTGTTAACGGTCGGTGATGGTGTCATCGATCGTGCTGCGCAACGAGACCGCCTAGGCAAGCCTGGGCGTCGGGATCCAGCCCCGCGTCCACCGCCTTGAGGGCCTGCGACGAAGCACTTCGCATGCTCAAAATTCCCCCAGCGATTTAGCCCTCGCGTGGCATGCATCATCGTTAGCTTCGTCGCCCATACCGTTGAGTTTGTCTAGCCACATCCCAGCTCATTATCCCACAATTTCTCTCGTTTCGTTGCCCACAGTTTTCCCACCGATGAGGCCTTGGCAGCAGGGGTGTCACGCCTTGCCCAGGCTAGTTGTGTGGCTCGCTCGTTGCTAACGGTCGACGATCGTGTCATCGATCGCACTGCGCAACGAGTCTGCCTAGGGAAGCCTGAGCTTTGGGATCTAACCCGACTTCCGTCGCCTCGAGGGACTGCGATGAAGCACTCCGCATGCTCGAAATTCCCACAAACAAATTCGCCCTCGCGTAGAATGCATCATCGTTTGCTTCACCGGCCACACAGTCGAGCTTGTGTAGCCACATCCCAGCTCATTATCCCATGATTTTTCTCATTTCGTTGCCAGGCTTTTACCATCGCTCAGCCTTGGCAGCAGGGGTGTGCAACGCCTTGCCCAGGCCGGCCCGGGTGGAGCTCGCTTCGTTCCTACGGTTGACGATCGTGTTGTCGATCGCGCTGAAAAAACGCAACGAGCTCGCCTAGGCATGCCCTGTCATCGGATTTAACCCCACTTCCACCGCCTCGAGGTGCCACTATCTACGAAGCACTCCGCAATGCTCAAAATCCCCCCAGTGATTTGGCCCTCGCGTAGCATGCAAGATGATTAGCTTCGTCGCCCACACCGTCGAGCTTGTGTAGCCAGATCCTAGCTCATTATCCCACGATTTTTCTCATTTCGTTGCCCATGTTTTTCCCACCGATGAGGCCTTGGCAGCAGGGTGTCACGCCTTGCCCTGGCTGGCCGTGTGGCTCACTCATTGCTAATGGCCGACGATCGTGTCGTCTATCGCAGGCTGCTGCGCAACGATCCACCTAGCAAGCCTAACGGCGTATCTAACCTCGACGTCCTCGCCGCTCGAGGACTGCGTGAGCCCCTCATGCTTCTAATTTGCCACACTTTGGCCCTCGTGTAGCGTGCCATTGTTAGCTTCACCGGCCACACACCATTGAGCTGTGTATCCACATCCCAGCTCATTATCCCATGATTTTCTCATTTCGTTGCCCACGTTTTTCCCATCGATCAGGCCTTGGCAGCAGGGGTGTCACTCCTTGCCTAGGTTGGCTGTGTGGCTCGCTCATTGCTAACGGCCGACGATCATGTCGTCGATCGCTCTGCGCAACGAGTCCCCCTAGGCAAGCCTGAGCGTCGGGATTCAACCCCACGTCCGTCGCCGTGAGGGCCTGCGACGAAGCATTCCGCATGCTCGAAATTCCCCCAACGATTTGGCCCTCACGTAGCATGCATCATCGTTAGCTTGACCGCCCACACGGTCGAGCTTGTGTAGCCACATCCCAGCTCATTATGCCACGATTTTCTCCTCATTTCGTAACCCATTGTTTTTTTCCCATCGATGGCCTTGGCAGCAGTGGTGTCCGTAATGCCTTGCCCAGAATGCCGTCGTGTGGCTCGCCTCGTTTGCTAACTCTAGCGATCGTGTCATCGAATCGCGCTATGCAATGAGCCCTGCCTAGGCAAGCCTGATCATCGGATTCAACCCCACATCTAAATCATTCCACCCCCGCCTCGAGGGCCTGCGACGAAGCACTCTGCAACTGCTTAAAATTCCCCCAAACGATTTGGTCCATTCCGTGTAAGCATGCATCATCGTTAGCTTCACCGCCCACACCATCGAGCTTGTGTAGCCACATTCCAGTACATTATCTGACGATTCTTCTCATTTCATTGCCCACGTTTTTCCCATCGATGAGGCCTTGGCAGCAGGGGTGTCACGCCTTACCCAGGCTGGCCGTGTGGCTCGCTTGTTGCTAACAGTCGACGATTGTGTCGTCGATCGCGCTGTGCAACGAGTCCGCCTAGGCAAGACTTAGCGTCGGGATCTAACCCGATGTCCGTCGCCTCGAGGGACTGCGTTGAAGCACCCCGCATGCTCGAAATTCCCCCAAACGATTTGGGCCTCGCGTAGCATGCATCATCTTTAGCTTCACCGGCCACACCGTCGAGCTTGTGTAGCCACATCCCAGCTCATTATTACACAATTTTTCTCATTTTGTTGCCCATGTTTTTCCCATCGATGAGGCCTTAGCAGCAGGGGTGTCATGCCTTGCCCAGGCTGGCCGTGTGGCTTTCTTATTGCTAACGGCCGACGATCGTGTCGTCGATCGCGCTGCGTAACGAGTCTGCCAAGGCAAGCCTGGGCGTCGAGATCCAGCCACGCGTCCACCACCTCGAGGGCCTGCGACGAGGCACTCCGCATACTGGAAATCCACCCACCAATTTGGCCCTCGCGTAGCATGCATCATTGTTAGCTTCGCCGTCCACACCGTCGAGTTTGTCTAGCCACATCCCAGCTCATTATCCCACAATTTCACTCGTTTCGTTGCCCACATTTTACCCACCGATGAGTCCTTGGCAGCAGCGGTGTCCTGCCTTGCCCAGGCTGGCCGTGTGGCTCGCTCGTTGCTACCGACCGACGATCGTGTTGTCAATTGCGCTGCGCAACGAGACTGCCTAGGCAAGCCTGGGCGTCGGGATCCAGCCCCGCGTCCACCGCCTCGAGGGCCTGCGACGAAGCACTTCGCATGCTCAAAATTCCCCCAGCGATTTAGCCCTCGCGTGGCATGCATCATCGTTAGCTTCGTCGCCCATACCGTTGAGTTTGTCTTGCCACATCCCAGCTCATTATCCCACAATTTCTCTCGTTTCGTTGCCCACAGTTTTCCCACCGATGAGGCCTTGGCAGCAGGGGTGTCACGCCTTGCCCAGGCTAGCTGTGTGGCTCGCTCGTTGCTAACGGTCGACGATCGTGTCATCGATCGCACTGTGCAACGAGTCTGCCTAGGGAAGCCTGAGCTTTGGGATCTAACCCGACTTCCGTCGCCTCGAGGGACTGCGATGAAGCACTCCGCATGCTCGAAATTCCCACAAACAATTTCGCCCTCGCGTAGCATGCATCATCGTTTGCTTCACCGGCCACACAGTCGAGCTTGTGTAGCCACATCCCAGCTCATTATACCACGATTTTTCTCATTTTGTTTCCCATGTTTTTCCCATCGATCAGGCCTTGGCAGCAGGGGTGTCACGCCTTGCCCAGGCTGGCCGTGTGGCTCGCTCGTTGCTAACGGCTGACGATTGTGTGGTCGATCGCGCTACGCAACGAGCCCGCCTAGGCAAGCCTGATCATCGGGATTCAACCCCACGTCCACCGCCTCGAAGGCCTGCGACGAAGAACTCCGCATGCTCAAAATTCCCCCCAACGATTTGGCCCTCGCGTAGCATGCATCATCGTTAGCTTCACCGCCCACACCATCGTGATTGTGTAGCCACATCCCAGCACATTATTCCACGATTCTTCTCATTTCGTTGCCCACGTTTTTCCCATCGATCAGACCTTGGCAGCAGAGGTGTCACGCCTTACCCAGGCCAGCCGTGTGGCTCGCTTGTTGCTAACAGCCGACGATCCTGTCGTCGATCGCGCTACACAACGAGCCCGGCTAGGCAAGCCTGATCATCAGGATTCAACCCCACGTCCACCACCTCGAGGGCCTGCGACGAAGAACTCCGCATGCTCAAAATTCCCCCAACCGATTTGGCCCTCGCGTAGCATGCATCATAGTTAGCTTCATCGCCCACACCCTCATGACTGTGTAGCCACATCCCAGTACTTTATCCCACGATTCTTCTCATTTCATTGCCCACGTTTTTCCCATCGATGAGGCCTTGGCAGCAGGGGTGTCACGCCTTGCCCAGGCTGGCCGTGTGGCTCGCTCGTTGCCAACGGTCGACGATCGTGTCATCGATCGCGCTGCGCAACGAGTCCACCTAGGCAAGCCTAAGCGTTGGGATCTAACCCGACGTCCGTCGCCTCGAGGGACTGCATTGAAGCACCCGCATGCTCGAAATTCCCCCACACGATTTGGCCCTCGCGTAGCGTGCATCATTGTTAGCTTCACCGGCCACACCATCGAGCTTGTGTAGCCACATCCCAGGTCATTATCCCATGATTTTTCTCATTTCGTTGCCCATGTTTTTTCCATCGATGAGGCCTTGGCAGCAGGGGTGTCACCCCTTGCCCAGGCTGGCCGTGTGGCTCACTCATTGCTAACGGTCGACGATGGCGTCGTCGATCGCGCTGCGCAACGAGACTGCCTAGGCAAGCCTGGGCGTCGGGATTCAATCCACGTCCGTCGCAGCGAGGGCCTGCGACGAAGCACTCCGCATGCTCGAAATTCCCCCAACGATTTGGCCCTCACGTAGCATGCGTCATCGTTAGGTTCACCGCCCACACGGTCGAGCTTGTGTAGCCACATCCCTGCTCATTATGCCACGATTTTTCTCATTTTGTTGCCCATGTTTTTCCAATCGATGAGGCCTTGGCAACAGTGGTGTCACGCCTTGCCCAGGCCGGTCGTGTGGCTCACTCATTGCTAACGGTCGACGATCGTGTCATCGATCGCGCTATGCAATGAGCCCGACTAGGCAAGCCTGATCGTCGGGATTCAACCCCACATCCACCGCCTTGAGGGCCTGCGATGAAGCACTCCGCATGCTTAAAATTCCCCCCAACGATTTGGTCGTCGCGTAGCATTGATCATCGTTAGCTTCACCGCCCACACCGTCGTGCTTGTGTAGCCACATCCCAGTACATTATCCCACGATTCTTCTCATTTGGTTGCCCACGTTTTTCCCATCGATGAGGCCTTGGCAGCAGGGGTGTCACGCCTTGCCCAGGCTGGCCGTATGGCTAGCTCGTTGCTAACGGTTGACGATCTTGTCGTCGATCGCTCTGCGCAACGAGTCCACCTAGGCAAGCCTAAGCGTCGGGATTCAACCACACGTCTACCGCCTCGAGAGCTTGCGACGAAGCACTCCGCATGCTCGAAATTCCCCCCAACGATTTGGCCGTCGCGTAGCATGCATCATCGTTAGCTTCATTGCCTACACCATCGAGCTTGTGTAGCCACATCCCAGCTCATTATCCCACGTTTTTTCTCATTTTGTTGCCCATGTTTTTCCCATCGATGAGGCCTTGGCAGCACCGGTGTCACTCTTTGCCCTGGCTTGCCAGTGTGGCTCGCTCATTGGTAACGGTCGACGATCGTGTCGTCGATCGTGTTGCTCAACGAGTCCGCCTAGGCAAGACTAAGCGTCGGGATTCAACCCCACGTCCATCGCCTCGATGGCCTGCGACGAAGCACTTCGCATGCTCGAAATTCCCCCAACGATTTGGCCCTCACGCAGCATGCATCATCGTTAGCTTCACCGGCCACACCGTCGAGCTTGTGTAGCCACATCCCAGCTCATTATACCACGATTTTTCTCATTTTGTTGCCCATGTTTTTCCCATCAATCAGGCCTTAGCAGCAGGGGTGTCACGCCTTGCCCAGGCCGGCCGTGTGGCATGCTTATTGCTAACGGCCGACGATCGTGTCATCGATCGCGCTGCGCAACGAGTCTGCCAAGGCAACCCTGGGCGTCGGGATCCAGCCGCGCGTCCGCCGCCTCGAGGTCCTGCGACGAAGCACTTCGCATGCTGGAAATCCACCCATCGATTTGGCCCTCGCGTAGCATGCATCATTGTTAGCTTCGCCGTCCACACCGTCGAGTTTGTCTAGCCACATCCCAGCTCATTATCCCACAATTTCACTCGTTTCGTTGCCCACATTTTACCCACTGATGAGTCATTGGCAGCAGCGGTGTGCTGCCTTGCCCAGGCTGGCCGTGTGGCTCGCTCGTTGCTACCGGCCGACGATCGTGTTGTCAATTGCGCTGCGCAACGAGTCCGCTTAGGCAAGCCTGAGCGTCGAAATCCAACCCCACGTCCACCGCCTCGAGGGCCTACGAAGATGCACTCCGCATGCTCGAAATTCCCCCCAACGATTTGGCCCTGGCGTAGCATGCATCATCGTTAGCTTCACCGGCCACACAGTCGAGCTTGTGCAGCCACATCCCAGCTCATTATACCATGATTTTTCTCATTTCGTTGCCCACGTTTTTTCCGTCGATGAGGCCTTGGCAGCAGGGGTGTCACCCCTTGCCCAGGCTGGCCGTGTGGCTCATTCATTACTAACGGTCGACGATGGTGTCGTCGATCGCGCTGCGCAACGAGACCGTCTAGGCAAGCCTGGGCGTCGAGATCCAGCCCCGCGTCCACCGCCTCGAGGGCCTGCGACGAAGCACTCCGCATGCTCAAAATCCCCCCAGCGATTTAGCCCTCGCGTAGCACGCATCATCGTAAGCTTCACCACCCACACCGTCTAGCTTGTGTAGCCACATCCCAGTACATTATCCCACGATTCTTCTCATTTCGTTGCCCACGTTTTTCCCATCGATGAGGCCTTGGCAGTAGGGGTGTCACACATTGCCCAGGCTGGCCGTGTGGCTTGCCCATTGCAAACGGCCGACGATCGTGTCATCGATCGCGCTGCGCAACGAGTCCGCCCAGGCAAGCCTGGGCATAGGGATCCAGCCCCGCGTCCGCCGCCTTGAGGGCCTGCGACGAAGATCTTCGCATGCTCGAAATCCCCCCAGCGATTTGGCCCTCGCGTAGCATGCATCATCGTTTGCTTCGCCGCCCACACCGTCGAGTTTGTCTAGCCATATCCTAGCTCATTATCCCACAATTTCCCTCGTTTCGTCTCCCACGTTTTTCCCACCGATGAGGCCTTGGCAGTAGGGGTGTCATGCCTTGCCAAGGTTGGCCGTGTGGCTAGCTCGTTGCAAACGGCCAACGATCGTGTCGTCGATCGCTCTGCGTAACGAGTCCCCCTAGGCAAGCTTGAGCATCGGGATTCAACCCCACGTCCGTCGCCGCGAGGGCCTGCGACGAAGCATTCCGCATGCTCGAAATTCCCCCAACGATTTGGCCCTCACGTAGCATGCATCATCGTTAGCTTCACCGCCCACACGGTTGAGCTTGTGTAGCCACATCCCAGCTCATTATGCCACGATTTCTCTCATTTCGTAGCCCATGTTTTTCCCATCGATGAGGCCTTGGCAACAGTGGTGTCACGCCTTGCCCAGGCCGGTCGTGTGGCTCGCTCGTTGCTAACGGTCGACGATCGTGTCATCGATCGCGCTATGCAATGAGCCCGCCTAGGCAAGCCTGATCATCGGGATTCAACCCCACATCCACCGCCTCGAGGGCCTGCGACGAAGCACTCTGCATGCTTAAAATTCCCCCCAACGATTTGGTCGTCGTGTAGCATTCATCATCGTTAGCTTCACCGCCCACACCATCGAGCTTGTGTAGCCACATTCCAGTACATTATCTGACGATTCTTCTCATTTCATTGCCCACGTTTTTCCCATCGATGAGGCCTTGGCAGCAGGGGTGTCACGCCTTACCCAGGCTGGCCGTGTGGCTCGCTTGTTGCTAACGGTCAACGATCGTGTCGTCGATCGCGCTGTGCAACGAGTCTGCCTAGGCAAGACTTAGCGACGGGATCTAACCCGACGTTCGTCGCCTCGAGGGACTGCGATGAAGCACCCGCATGCTCGAAATTCCCCAAAACGATTTGGGCCTCGCATAGCATGCATCATCGTTAGCTTCACCGGCCACACCGTCGAGCTTGTGTAGCCACATCTCAGCTCATTATTACACAATTTTCCTCATTTTGTTGCCCATGTTTTTTCCATCGATGAGGCCTTGGCAGCAGGGGTGTCACGCCTTGCCCAGGCTGGCAGTGTGGCTTGCTTATTGCTAACGGTCAACGATCGCGTCGTCGATCGCGCTGCGCAACGAGTCCGCTTGGGCAAGCCTGAGCGTCGGAATCTAACCCCACGTCCACCGCCTCGAGGGCCTGCGAGGAAGCACTCCGCATGCTCGAAATTCTCCCCAACGATTTGGCCCTGGCGTAGCATGCATCATCGTTAGCTTCACCGGCCACACAGTCGAGCTTGTGTAGCCACATCCCAGCTCATTATACCACGATTTTTCTCATTTCATTGCCCACGTTTTTTCCATCGATGAGGCCTTGGCAGCAGGGGTGTCACCCCTTGCCCAAGCTGGCCGTGTGGCTCACTCATTGCTAACGGTCGGTGATGGTGTCATCGATCGTGCTGCGCAACGAGACCGCCTAGGCAAGCCTGGGCGTCGGGATCCAGCCCCGCGTCCACCGCCTTGAGGGCCTGCGATGAAGCACTTCGCATGCTCAAAATTCCCCCAGCGATTTAGCCCTCGCGTGGCATGCATCATCGTTAGCTTCGTCGCCCATACCGTTGAGTTTGTCTAGCCACATCCCAGCTCATTATCCCACAATTTCTCTCGTTTCGTTGCCCACAGTTTTCCCACCGATGAGGCCTTGGCAGCAGGGGTGTCACGCCTTGCCCAGGCTAGTTGTGTGGCTCGCTCGTTGCTAACGGTCGACGATCGTGTCATCGATCGCACTGCGCAACGAGTCTGCCTAGGGAAGCCTGAGCTTTGGGATCTAACCCGACTTCCGTCGCCTCGAGGGACTGCGATGAAGCACTCCGCATGCTCGAAATTCCCACAAACAAATTCGCCCTCGCGTAGAATGCATCATCGTTTGCTTCACCGGCCACACAGTCGAGCTTGTGTAGCCACATCCCAGCTCATTATACCATGATTTTTCTCATTTCGTTGCCCATGCTTTTACCATCGATCAGGCCTTGGCAGCAGGGGTGTCACGCCTTGCCCAGGCCGGCCGTGTGGCTCGCTCGTTCCTAACGGTTGACGATCGTGTTGTCGATCGCGCTACGCAACGAGCTCGCCTAGGCATGCCTGATCATCGGGATTTAACCCCACGTCCACCGCCTCGAGGGCCTGCGACGAAGCACTCCGCATGCTCAAAATTCCCCCCAACGATTTGGCCCTCGCGTAGCATGCATCATCGTTAGCTTCACCGCCCACACCATCATGCTTGTGTAGCCATATCCCAGTACATTATCCCACGATTTTTTTCATTTCGTTGCCCATGTTTTTCCCATCGATCAGGCCTTGGCAGCAGGGGTGTCACGCCTTGCCCAGGCTGGCCGTGTGGCTCGCTCGTTGCCAACGGTCGACGATCGTGTAGTCGATCGCGCTGCGCAACGAGTCCACCTAGGCAAGCCTAAGCGTCGGGATCTAACCCGACGTCCGTCGCGATCTAACCCGACGTCCGTCGCCTCGAGGGACTGCGATGAAGCACCCGCATGCTCGAAATTTGCCCACACGATTTGGCCCTCGTGTAGCGTGCATCATTGTTAGCTTCACCGGCCACACCATTGAGCTTGTGTAGCCACATCCCAGCTCATTATCCCATGATTTTTCTCATTTCTTTGCCCATGTTTTTCCCATCGATCAGGCCTTGGCAGCAGGGGAGTCACTCCTTGCCTAGGTTGGCTGTGTGGCTCGCTCATTGCTAACGGCCGAGGATCATGTCGTCGATCGCTCTGCGTAACGAGTCCCCCTAGGCAAGCTTGAGCGTCGGGATTCAACCCCACGTCCGTCGCCGCGAGGGCCTGCGACGAAGCATTCCGCATGCTCGAAATTCCCCCAACGATTTGGCCCTCACGTAGCATGCATCATCGTTAGCTTCACCGCCCACACGGTCGAGCTTGTGTAGCCACATCCCAGCTCATTATGCCACGATTTTTCTCATTTCGTAGCCCATGTTTTTCCCATCGATGAGGCCTTGGCAACAGTGGTGTCACGGCTTGCCCAGGCCGGTCGTGTGGCTTGCTCGTTGCTGACGGTCGACGATCGTGTCATCGATCGCGCTACGCAATGAGCCCGCCTAGGCAAGCCTGATCGTCGGGATTCAACCCCACATCCACCCCCTCGAGGGCCTGCGACGAAGCACTCTGCATGCTTAAAATTCCCCCCAACGATTTGGTCATCGTGTAGCATTCATCATCGTTAGCTTCACCGCCCACACTGTCGAGCTTGTGTAGCCACATCCCAGTACATTATCCCACGATTCTTCTCATTTCATTGCCCACGTTTTTCCCATCGATGAGGCCTTGGCAGCAGGGGTGTCACGCCTTACCCAGGCTGGCCGTGTGGCTCGCTTGTTGCTAACAGTCGACGATTGTGTCGTCGATCGCGCTGTGCAACGAGTCCGCCTAGGCAAGACTTAGCGTCGGGATCTAACCCGATGTCCGTCGCCTCGAGGGACTGCGTTGAAGCACCCCGCATGCTCGAAATTCCCCCAAACGATTTGGGCCTCGCGTAGCATGCATCATCTTTAGCTTCACCGGCCACACCGTCGAGCTTGTGTAGCCACATCCCAGCTCATTATTACACAATTTTTCTCATTTTGTTGCCCATGTTTTTCCCATCGATGAGGCCTTAGCAGCAGGGGTGTCATGCCTTGCCCAGGCTGGCCGTGTGGCTTTCTTATTGCTAACGGCCGACGATCGTGTCGTCGATCGCGCTGCGTAACGAGTCTGCCAAGGCAAGCCTGGGCGTCGAGATCCAGCCACGCGTCCACCACCTCGAGGGCCTGCGACGAGGCACTCCGCATACTGGAAATCCACCCACCAATTTGGCCCTCGCGTAGCATGCATCATTGTTAGCTTCGCCGTCCACACCGTCGAGTTTGTCTAGCCACATCCCAGCTCATTATCCCACAATTTCACTCGTTTCGTTGCCCACATTTTACCCACCGATGAGTCCTTGGCAGCAGCGGTGTCCTGCCTTGCCCAGGCTGGCCGTGTGGCTCGCTCGTTGCTACCGACCGACGATCGTGTTGTCAATTGCGCTGCGCAACGAGACTGCCTAGGCAAGCCTGGGCGTCGGGATCCAGCCCCGCGTCCACCGCCTCGAGGGCCTGCGACGAAGCACTTCGCATGCTCAAAATTCCCCCAGCGATTTAGCCCTCGCGTGGCATGCATCATCGTTAGCTTCGTCGCCCATACCGTTGAGTTTGTCTTGCCACATCCCAGCTCATTATCCCACAATTTCTCTCGTTTCGTTGCCCACAGTTTTCCCACCGATGAGGCCTTGGCAGCAGGGGTGTCACGCCTTGCCCAGGCTAGCTGTGTGGCTCGCTCGTTGCTAACGGTCGACGATCGTGTCATCGATCGCACTGTGCAACGAGTCTGCCTAGGGAAGCCTGAGCTTTGGGATCTAACCCGACTTCCGTCGCCTCGAGGGACTGCGATGAAGCACTCCGCATGCTCGAAATTCCCACAAACAATTTCGCCCTCGCGTAGCATGCATCATCGTTTGCTTCACCGGCCACACAGTCGAGCTTGTGTAGCCACATCCCAGCTCATTATACCACGATTTTTCTCATTTCGTTGCCCATGCTTTTCCCATCGATCAGGCCTTGGCAGCAGGGGTGTCACGCCTTGCCCAGGCCGGCCGTGTGGCTCGCTCGTTGCTAACGGTTGACGATCGTGTTGTCGATCGCGCTACGCAACGAGCCCGCCTAGGCAAGCCTGATCATCTGGATTCAACCCCACGTCCACCGCCTCGAAGGCCTGCGACGAAGAACTCCGCATGCTCAAAATTCCCCCCAACAATTTGGCCCTCGCGTAGCATGCATCATCGTTAGCTTCACCGCCCACACCATCGTGATTGTGTAGCCACATCCCAGCACATTATTCCACGATTCTTCTCATTTCGTTGCCCACATTTTTCCCATCGATCAGACCTTGGCAACAGAGGTGTCACGCCTTACCCAGGCCAGCCGTGTGGCTCGCTTGTTGCTAACGGCCGACGATCCTGTCGTCGATCGCGCTACACAACGAGCCCGGCTAGGCAAGCCTGATCATCAGGATTCAACCCCACGTCCACCGCCTCGAGGGCCTGCGACGAAGAACTCCGCATGCTCAAAATTCCCCCAACCGATTTGGCCCTCGCGTAGCATGCATCATAGTTAGCTTCATCGCCCACACCCTCACGATTGTGTAGCCACATCCCAGTACTTTATCCCACGATTCTTCTCATTTCATTGCCCACGTTTTTCCCATCGATGAGGCCTTGGCAGCAGAGGTGTCTCGCCTTGCCCAGGCTGGCCGTGTGGCTCGCTCGTTGCCAACGGTCGACGATCGTGTCATCGATCGCGCTGCGCAACGAGTCCACCTAGGCAAGCCTAAGCGTCGGGATCTAACCCGACGTCCGTCGCCTCGAGGGACTGCGTTGAAGCACCCGCATGCTCGAAATTCCCCCACACGATTTGGCCCTCGCGTAGCGTGCATCATTGTTAGCTTCACCGGCCACACCATCGAGCTTGTGTAGCCACATCCCAGGTCATTATCCCATGATTTTTCTCATTTCGTTGCCCATGTTTTTTCCATCGATGAGGCCTTGGCAGCAGGGGTGTCACCCCTTGCCCAGGCTGGCCGTGTGGCTCACTCATTGCTAACGGTCGACGATGGCGTCGTCGATCGCGCTGCGCAACGAGACTGCCTAGGCAAGCCTGGGAGTCGGGATCCAATCCACGTCCGTCGCAGCGAGGGCCTGCGACGAAACACTCCGCATGCTCGAAATTCCCCCAACGATTTGGCCCTCACGTAGCATGCGTCATCGTTAGGTTCACCGCCCACACGGTCGAGCTTGTGTAGCCACATCCCTGCTCATTATGCCACGATTTTTCTCATTTTGTTGCCCATGTTTTTCCCATCGATGAGGCCTTGGCAACAGTGGTGTCACGCCTTGCCCAGGCCGGTCGTGTGGCTCGCTCATTGCTAACGGTCGACGATCGTGTCATCGATCGCGCTATGCAATGAGCCCGACTAGGCAAGCCTGATCGTCGGGATTCAACCCCACATCCACCGCCTTGAGGGCCTGCGATGAAGCACTCCGCATGCTTAAAATTCCCCCCAACGATTTGGTCGTCGCGTAGCATTGATCATCGTTAGCTTCACCGCCCACACCGTCGTGCTTGTGTAGCCACATCCCAGTACATTATCCCACGATTCTTCTCATTTGGTTGCCCACGTTTTTCCCATCGATGAGGCCTTGGCAGCAGGGGTGTCACGCCTTGCCCAGGCTGGCCGTATGGCTAGCTCGTTGCTAACGGTTGACGATCTTGTCGTCGATCGCTCTGCGCAACGAGTCCACCTAGGCAAGCCTAAGCGTCGGGATTCAACCACACGTCTACCGCCTCGAGAGCTTGCGACGAAGCACTCCGCATGCTCGAAATTCCCCCCAACGATTTGGCCGTCGCGTAGCATGCATCATCGTTAGCTTCATTGCCTACACCATCGAGCTTGTGTAGCCACATCCCAGCTCATTATCCCACGTTTTTTCTCATTTTGTTGCCCATGTTTTTCCCATCGATGAGGCCTTGGCAGCACCGGTGTCACTCTTTGCCCTGGCTTGCCAGTGTGGCTCGCTCATTGGTAACGGTCGACGATCGTGTCGTCGATCGTGTTGCTCAACGAGTCCGCCTAGGCAAGACTAAGCGTCGGGATTCAACCCCACGTCCATCGCCTCGATGGCCTGCGACGAAGCACTTCGCATGCTCGAAATTCCCCCAACGATTTGGCCCTCACGCAGCATGCATCATCGTTAGCTTCACCGGCCACACCGTCGAGCTTGTGTAGCCACATCCCAGCTCATTATACCACGATTTTTCTCATTTTGTTGCCCATGTTTTTCCCATCAATCAGGCCTTAGCAGCAGGGGTGTCACGCCTTGCCCAGGCCGGCCGTGTGGCATGCTTATTGCTAACGGCCGACGATCGTGTCATCGATCGCGCTGCGCAACGAGTCTGCCAAGGCAACCCTGGGCGTCGGGATCCAGCCGCGCGTCCGCCGCCTCGAGGTCCTGCGACGAAGCACTTCGCATGCTGGAAATCCACCCATCGATTTGGCCCTCGCGTAGCATGCATCATTGTTAGCTTCGCCGTCCACACCGTCGAGTTTGTCTAGCCACATCCCAGCTCATTATCCCACAATTTCACTCGTTTCGTTGCCCACATTTTACCCACCGATGAGTCATTGGCAGCAGCGGTGTGCTGCCTTGCCCAGGCTGGCCGTGTGGCTCGCTCGTTGCTACCGGCCGACGATCGTGTTGTCAATTGCGCTGCGCAACGAGTCCGCTTAAGCAAGCCTGAGCGTCGAAATCCAACCCCACGTCCACCGCCTCGAGGGCCTGCGAAGATGCACTCCGCATGCTCGAAATTCCCCCCAACGATTTGGCCCTGGCGTAGCATGCATCATCGTTAGCTTCACCGGCCACACAGTCGAGCTTGTGCAGCCACATCCCAGCTCATTATACCACGATTTTTCTCATTTCGTTGCCCACGTTTTTTCCGTCGATGAGGCCTTGGCAGCAGGGGTGTCACCCCTTGCCCAGGCTGGCCGTGTGGCTCATTCATTTCTAACGGTCGACGGTGGTGTCGTCGATCGCGCTGCGCAACGAGACCGTCTAGGCAAGCTAGGGCGTCGGGATCCAGCCCTGCGTCCACCGCCTCGAGGGCCTGCGACGAAGCACTCCGCATGCTCAAAATCCCCCCAGCGATTTAGCCCTCGCGTAGCATGCATCATCGTAAGCTTCACCACCCACACCGTCTAGCTTGTGTAGCCACATCCCAGTACATTATCCCACGATTCTTCTCATTTCGTTGCCCACGTTTTTCCCATCGATGAGGCCTTGGCAGTAGGGGTGTCACGCATTGCCCAGGCTGGCCGTGTGGCTTGCCCATTGCAAACGGCCGACGATCGTGTCGTCGATCGCGCTGCGCAACGAGTCCGCCCAGGCAAGAGTGGGCGTAGGTATCCAGCCCCGCGTCCGCCGCCTTGAGGGCCTGCGACGAAGATCTTCGCATGCTCGAAATCCCCCCAGCGATTTGGCCCTCACGTAGCATGCATCATTGTTTGCTTCGCCGCCCACACCGTCGAGTTTGTCTAGCCATATCCTAGCTCATTATCCCACAATTTCCCTCGTTTCGTCTCCCACGTTTTTCCCATCGATGAGGCCTTGGCAGTAGGGGTGTCATGCCTTGCCAAGGTTGGCCGTGTGGCTAGCTCGTTGCAAACGGCCAACGATCGTGTCGTCGATCGCTCTGCGTAACGAGTCCCCCTAGGCAAGCTTGAGCGTCAGGATTCAACCCCACGTCCGTCGCCGCGAGGGCCTGCGACGAAGCATTCCGCATGCTCGAAATTCCCCCAACGATTTGGCCCTCACGTAGCATGCATCATCGTTAGCTTCACCGCCCACACGGTCGAGCTTGTGTAGCCACATCCCAGCTCATTATGCCACGATTTTTCTCATTTCGTAGCCCATGTTTTTCCCATCGATGAGGCCTTGGCAACAGTGGTGTCACGGCTTGCCCAGGCCGGTCGTGTGGCTTGCTCGTTGCTAACGGTCGACGATCGTGTCATCGATCGCGCTATGGAATGAGCACGCCTAGGCAAGCCTGATCATCGGGATTCAACCCCACATCCACCGCCTCGAGGCCTGCGACGCAAAGCACTCTGCATGCTTAAAATTCCCCCAACGATTTGGGCGTCGTGTAGCATGTCATCATCGTTAGCTTCACCGCCCCACACCATCGAGTTGTGTAGCCACATTTCCATTACATTATCTGACGATTCTTCTCATTTCATGGCCACGTTTTTCCCATCGATGGGGAGGCCTTGGCAGCAGGGGTGTCACGCCTTACCAGGCTAGGCCGTGTGGCCGCATTGATTGCTAACGGTCAAAGATCGTGTCGTCGATCGCGCTGTGCAACGAGTCGCCTAGGCAACACTTAGCGACGGGATCTAACCCGGACGTTGTCGCCTCGAGGGACTGCGATGAAGCACCCCGCATGCTCGAAATTCCCCAAAACGATTGGGCCTCGCCCATAGCATGCATCATCGTAGCTTCACGCCACACCGTCGAGCTTGTGTAGCCACATCCCAGCACATTATCCCACAATTTCACTCATTTCGTTGCCCACATTTTACCCACCGATGAGTCCTTGGCAGAAGCGGTGTCCTGCCTTGCCCAGGATGGCCGTGTGGCTCACTCGTTGCTACCGGCCGACGATCGTGTTGTCAATTGCGCTGCGCAACGAGTCCGCTTGGGCAAGCCTGAGCGTCGAAATCTAACCCCACGTCCACCGCCTCGAGGGCTGCGAGGAAGCACTCCGCATGCTCGAAATTCCCCCCAACGATTTGGCCCTGGCGTAGCATGCATCATCGTTAGCTTCACCGGCCACACAGTCGAGCTTTTGTAGCCACATCCCAGCTCATTATACCACGATTTTTCTCATTTCGTTGCCCACGTTTTTTCCATCGATGAGGCCTTGGCAGCAGGGGTGTCACCCCTTGCCCAAGCTGGCCGTGTGGCTCACTCATTGCTAACGGTCGATGATGGTGTCATCGATCGTGCTGCGCAACGAGACCGCCTAGGCAAGCCTGGGCGTCGGGATCTAGCCCCGCGTCCACCGCCTCGAGGGCCTGCGACGAAGCACTTCGCATGCTCAAAATTCCCCCAGCGATTTAGCCCTCGCGTGGCATGCATCATCGTTAGCTTCGTCGCCCATACCGTTGAGTTTGTCTAGCCACATCCCAGCTCATTATCCCACAATTTCTCTCGTTTCGTTGCCCACAGTTTTCCCACCGATGAGGCCTTGGCAGCAGGGGTGTCACGCCTTGCCCAGGCTAGCTGTGTGACTCGCTCGTTGCTAACGGTCGACGATCGTGTCGTCGATCGCACTGCGCAACGAGTCTGCCTAGGCAAGCCTGAGCTTTGGGATCTAACCCGACTTCCGTCGCCTCGAGGGACTGCGATGAAGCACTCCGCATGCTCGAAATTCCCACAAACAATTTCGCCCTCGCGTAGCATGCATCATCGTTTGCTTCACCGGCCACACAGTCGAGCTTGTGTAGCCACATCCCAGCTCATTATACCACGATTTTTCTCATTTCGTTGCCCATGCTTTTCCCATCGATCAGGCCTTGGCAGCAGGGGTGTCACGCCTTGCCCAGGCCGGCCGTGTGGCTCGCTCGTTGCTAACGGTTGACGATCGTGTTGTCGATCGCGCTACGCAACGAGCCCGCCTAGGCATGCCTGATCATCGGGATTTAACCCCACGTCCACCGCCTCGAGGGCCTGCGACGAAGCACTCCGCATGCTCAAAATTCCCCCCAACGATTTGGCCCTCGCGTAGCATGCATCATCGTTAGCTTCACCGCCCACACCGTCGTGCTTGTGTAGCCACATCCCAGTACATTATCCCACGATTTTTTTTGTTTTTCCCATCGATCAGGCCTTGGCAGCAGGGGTGTCACGCCTTGCCCAGGCTGGCCGTGTGGCTCGCTCGTTGCCAACGGTCGACGATCGTGTCGTCGATCGCGCTGCGCAACGAGTCCACCTAGGCAAGCCTAAGCGTCGGGATCTAACCCGACGTCCGTCGCCTCGAGGGACTGCGATGAAGCACCCGCATGCTCGAAATTCGCCCACACGATTTGGCCCTCGTGTAGCGTGCATCATTGTTAGCTTCACCGGCCACACCATTGAGCTTGTGTAGCCACATCCCAGCTCATTATCCCATGATTTTTCTCATTTCGTTGCCCATGTTTTTCCCATCGATCAGGCCTTGGCAGCAGGGGAGTCACTCCTTGCCTAGGTTGGCTGTGTGGCTCGCTCATTGCTAACGGCCGAGGATCATGTCGTCGATCGCTCTGCGTAACGAGTCCCCCTAGGCAAGCCTGAGCGTCGGGATTCAACCCCACGTCCGTCGCCGCGAGGGCCTGCGACGAAGCATTCCGCAGGCTCGAAATTCCCCCAACGATTTGGCCCTCACGTAGCATGCATCATCGTTAGCTTCACCGCCCACACGGTCGAGCTTGTGTAGCCACATCCCAGCTCAATATGCCACGATTTTTCTCATTTCGTAGCCCATGTTTTTCCCATCGATGAGGCCTTGGCAACAGTGGTGTCACGCCTTGCCCAGGCCGGTCGTGTGGCTCGCTCGTTGCTAACGGTCGACGATCGTGTCATCGATCGCGCTAGGCAATGAGCCCGCCTAGGCAAGCCTGATCGTCGGGATTCAACCCCACATGCACCGCCTCGAGGGCCTGCGACGAAGCACTCTGCATGCTTAAAATTCCCCCCAACGATTTGGTCGTCGTGTAGCATTCATCATCGTTAGCTTCACCGCCCACACCATCGAGCTTGTGTAGCCACATTCCAGTACATTATCTGACGATTCTTCTCATTTCATTGCCCACGTTTTTCCCATCGATGAGGCCTTGGCAGCAGGGGTGTCACGCCTTACCCAGGCTGGCCGTGTGGCTCGCTTGTTGCTAACGGCCGACGATTGTGTCGTCGATCGCGCTGTGCAACGAGTCCGCCTAGGCAAGACTTAGCGTCGGGATCTAACCTGACGTCCGTCACCTCGAGGGACTGCGTTGAAGCACCCCGCATGCTCGAAATTCCCCCAAACGATTTGGGCCTCGCGTAGCATGCATCATCGTTAGCTTCACCGGCCACACCGTCGAGCTTGTGTAGCCACATCCCAGCTCATTATTACACAATTTTTCTCATTTTGTTGCCCATGTTTTTCCCATCGATGAGGCCTTGGCAGTAGGGATGTCACGCCTTGCCCAGGCTGGCCGTGTGGCTTGCTTATTGCTAACGGCCGACGATCGTGTCGTCGATCGCGCTGCGTAACGAGTCTGCCAAGGCAAGCCTGGGCGTCGAGATCCAGCCACGCGTCCACCACCTCGAGGGCCTGCGACGAGGCACTCCGCATTCTGGAAATCCACCCACCAATTTGGCCCTCGCGTAGCATGCATCATTGTTAGCTTCGCCGTCCACACCGTCGAGTTTGTCTAGCCACATCCCAGCTCATTATCCCATAATTTCACTCGTTTCGTTGCCCGCATTTTACCCACCGATGAGTCCTTGGCAGCAGCGGTGTCCTGCCTTGCCCAGGCTGGCCGTGTGGCTCGCTCGTTGCTACCGGCCGACGATCGTGTTGTCAATTGTGCTGCGCAACGAGACTGCCTAGGCAAGCCTGGGCGTCGGGATCCAGCCCCGCGTCCACCGCCTCGAGGGCCTGCGACAAAGCACTCCGCATGCTCAAAATCCCCTCAGTGATTTAGCCCTCATGTAGCATGCATCATCGTTAGCTTCGCCGCCCACACCGTCGAGTTTGTCTAGCCACATCCCAGCTCATTATCCCACAATTTCTCTCGTTTTGTTGCCCATATTTTTCCCACCGATGAGGCCTTGGCAGCAGGGGTGTCACGCCTTGCCCAGGCTAGCTGTGTGGCTCGCTCGTTGCTAACGGTCGACGATCGTGTCGTCGACCGCATTGCGCAACGAGTCCGCCTAGGCAAGCCTGAGCTTCGGGATCTAACCCGACTTCCGTCGCCTCGAGGGACTGCGATGAAGCACTCCGCATGCTCGAAATTCCAACAAACAATTTCGCCCTCGCGTAGCATGCATCATCGTTAGCTTCACCGGCCACACAGTCGAGCTTGTGTAGCCACATCCCAGCTAATTATACCATGATTTTTCTCATTTCGTTGCCCATGCTTTTCCCATCAATCAGGCCTTGGCAGCAGGGGTGTCACGCCTTGCCTAGGCCGGCCGTGTGGCTCGCTCGTTGGTAACGGCTGACGATCGTGTTGTCGATCGCGCTACGAAACGAGCCCGCCTAGGCAAGCCTGATCATCGGGATTAAACCCCACGTCCACCGACTCGAACGCCTACGACGAAGAACTTCGCATGCTCAAAATTCCCCCCAACGATTTGGCCCTCGCGTAGCATGCATCAACGTTAGCTTCACCACCCACACCGTCGTGCTTGTGTAGCCACATCCCAGTACATTATCCCACGATTTTGCTCATTTCCTTGCCCATGTTTTTCCCATCGATCAGGCCTTGGCAGCAGGGGTGTCAGGCCTTGCCCAGGCCTGCCGTGTGGCTCGCTCGTTGCTAACGGTTGACGAACGTGTTGTCGATCGTGCTATGCAACGAGCCCGCCTAGGCAAGCCTGATCATCTGGATTCAACCCCACGTCCACCGCCTCGAAGGCCTGCGACGAAGAACTCCGCATGCTCAAAATTCCCCCCAACGATTTGGCCCTCGCGTAGCATGCATCATCGTTAGCTTCACCGCCCACACCATCGTGATTGTGTAGCCACATCCCAGCACATTATTCCACGATTCTTCTCATTTCGTTGCCCACATTTTTCCCATCGATCAGACCTTGGCAGCAGAGGTGTCACGCCTTACCCAGGCCAGCCGTGTGGCTCGCTTGTTGCGAACGGCCGACGATCCTGTCGTCGATCGCGCTACACAACGAGCCCGGCTAGGCAAGCCGGATCATCAGGATTCAACCCCACGTCCACCGACTCGAGGGCCTGCGATGAAGAGCTCCGCATGCTCAAAATTCCCCCAACCGATTTGGCCCTCGCGTAGCATGCATCATAGTTAGCTTCATCGCCCACACCCTCACGATTGTGTAGCCACATCCCAGTACTTTATCCCACGATTCTTCTCATTTCATTGCCCACGTTTTTCCCATCGATGAGGCCTTGGCAGCAGAGGTGTCTCGCCTTGCCCAGGCTGGCCGTGTGGCTCGCTCGTTGCCAACGGTCGACGATCGTGTCATCGATCGCGCTGCGCAACGAGTCCACCTAGGCAAGCCTAAGCGTCGGGATCTAACCCGACGTCCGTCGCCTCGAGGGACTTCGTTGAAGCACCCGCATGCTCGAAATTCCCCCACACGATTTGGCCCTCGCGTAGCATGCATCATTGTTAGCTTCACCGGCCACACCATCGAGCTTGTGTAGCCACATCCCAGGTCATTATCCCATGATTTTTCTCTTTTCGTTGCCCATGTTTTTTCCATCGATGAGGCCTTGGCAGCAGGGGTGTCACCCCTTGCCCAGGCTGGCCGTGTGGCTCACTCATTGCTAACGGTCGACGATGGCGTCTTCGATCGCGCTGCGCAACGAGACTGCCTAGGCAAGCCTGGGCGTCGGGATTCAATCCACGTCCGTCGCAGCGAGGGCCTGTGACGAAGCACTCCGCATGCTCGAAATTCCCCCAACGATTTGGCCCTCACGTAGCATGCCTCATCGTTAGGTTCACCGCCCACACGGTCGAGCTTGTGTAGCCACATCCCTGCTCATTATGCCACGATTTTTCTCATTTTGTTGCCCATGTTTTTCCCATCGATGAGGCCTTGGCAACAGTGGTGTCACGCCTTGCCCAGGCCGGTCGTGTGGCTCGCTCATTGCTAACGGTCGACGATCGTGTCATCGATCGCGCTATGCAATGAGCCCGACTAGGCAAGCCTGATCGTCGGGATTCAACCCCACATCCACCGCCTTGAGGGCCTGCGATGAAGCACTCCGCATGCTTAAAATTTCCCCCAACGATTTGGTCGTCGCGTAGCATTGATCATCGTTAGCTTCACCGCCTACACCGTCGTGCTTGTGTAGCCACATCCCAGTACATTATCCCACGATTCTTCTCATTTGGTTGCCCACGTTTTTCCCATCGATGAGGCCTTGGCAGCAGGGGTGTCACGCCTTGCCCAGGCTGTCCGTATGGCTAGCTCGTTGCAAACGGTCGACGATCTTGTCGTCGATCGCTCTGCGCAACGAGTCCACCTAGGCAAGCCTAAGCGTCGGGATTCAACCACACGTCTACTGCCTCGAGAGCTTGCGACGAAGCACTCCGCATGCTCGAAATTCCCCCCAACGATTTGGCCGTCGCGTAGCATGCATCATCGTTAGCTTCATTGCCTACACCGTCGAGCTTGTGTAGCCACATCCCAGCTTATTATCCCACGTTTTTTCTCATTTTGTTGCCCATGTTTTTCCCATCGATGAGGCCTTGGCAGCACCGGTGTCAATCTTTGCCCTGGCTTGCCAGTGTGGCTCGCTCATTGGTAACGGCCGACGATCGTGTCGTCGATCGTGTTGCTCAACGAGTCTGCCTAGGCAAGACTAAGCGTCGGGATTCAACCCCACGTCCATCGCCTCGATGGCCTGCGACGAAGCACTTCGCATGCTCGAAATTCCCCCAACGATTTGGCCCTCACGCAGCATGCATCATCGTTAGCTTCACCGGCCACACCGTCGAGCTTGTGTAGCCACATCCCAGCTCATTATACCACGATTTTTCTCATTTTGTTGCCCATGTTTTTCCCATCGATCAGGCCTTAGCAACAGGGGTGTCACGCCTTGCCCAGGCTGGCCGTGTGGCTTGCTTATTACTAACGGCCGACGATCGTGTCATCGATCGCGCTGCGTAACGAGTCTGCCAAGGCAACCCTGGGCGTCGGGATCCAGCCACGCGTCCGCCGCCTCGAGGGCCTGCGACGAAGCACTTCGCATGCTGGAAATCCACCCATCGATTTGGCCCTCGCGTAGCATGCATCATTGTTAGCTTCGCCGTCCACACCGTCGAGTTTGTCTAGCCACATCCCAGCTCATTATCCCACAATTTCACTCGTTTCGTTGCCCACATTTTACCCACTGATGAGTCATTGGCAGCAGCGGTGTGCTGCCTTGCCCAGGCTGGCCGTGTGGCTCGCTCGTTGCTACCGGCAGACGATCGTGTTGTCAATTGCGCTGCGCAACGAGTCCGCTTAGGCAAGCCTGAGCGTCGGAATCCAACCCCACGTCCACCGCCTCGAGGGCCTGCGAAGATGCACTCCGCATGCTCGAAATTCCCCCCAACGATTTGGCCCTGGCGTAGCATGCATCATCGTTAGCTTCACCGGCCACACAGTCGAGCTTGTGCAGCCACATCCCAGCTCATTATACCACGATTTTTCTCATTTCGTTGCCCACGTTTTTTCCGTCGATGAGGCCTTGGCAGCAGGGGTGTCACCCCTTGCCCAGGCTGGCCGTGTGGCTCATTCATTTCTAACGGTCGACGGTGGTGTCGTCGATCGCGCTGCGCAACGAGACCGTCTAGGCAAGCTAGGGCGTCGGGATCCAGCCCTGCGTCCACCGCCTCGAGGGCCTGCGACGAAGCACTCCGCATGCTCAAAATCCCCCCAGCGATTTAGCCCTCGCGTAGCATGCATCATCGTAAGCTTCACCACCCACACCATTTAGCTTGTGTAGCCACATCCCAGTACATTATCCCACGATTCTTCTCATTTCGTTGCCCACGCTTTTCCCATCGATGAGGCCTTGGCAGCAGGGGTGTCACTCTTTGCCCTGGCTTGCCGTGTGGCTGCCCATGCAAACGGCCGACGATCGTGTAGCGATCGCGCTGCGCAACGACGTCCGCCCAGGCAAGAGTGGGCGTAGGTATCCAGCCCCGCAGTCCGCAGCCCTTGAGGGCCTGCGACGAAGATCTTCGCAGCTCGAAATCCCCCAGCGATTGGCCCTCACGTAGCATGCATCATGTTTGCTTCGCCGCCCACACCGTTCGAGTTTGTTAGCCATATCCTAGCTCATTATCCAACAATTTCCCTCGTTTCGCTCCACGTTTTTTCCCACCGAGGAGGCCTTGGCAGTAGAAGGGTGTCATGCTTGCCAAGGTTGGCCGTGTTGGCAGCTCGTTGCAAACGGCAACGATAGTGTCGTCGATCGCTCTGCGAACGAGTACCCCTGAGGAAGCTTGAGCATCGGGATCAACCCCACGTCGTCGCGCGAGGGCCTGCGACGAAGCACTCCGCATGCTTGAAATTCCCCCAACGATTTGGCCCTCACGTAGCATGCATCATCGTTAGCTTCACCGCCCACACGGTCTAGCTTGTGTAGCCACATCCCAGCTCATTATGCCACGGTTTTTCTCATTTCGTTGCCCATGTTTTTCACATCGATGAGGCCTTCGCAACAGTGGTGTCACGCCTTGCCTAGGCCGATCGTGTGGCTCGCTCATTGCTAACGGTCGACAATCGTGTCATCGATCGTGCTACGCAATGAGCCCGCCTAGGCAAGCCTGATCGTCGGTATTCAACCCCACATCCCCCGCCTCGAGGGCCTGCGACGAAGCACTCCGCATGCTTAAAATTCCCCCCAACGATTTGGTCATCGTGTAGCATTCATCATCATTAGCTTCACCGCCCACACCATCGAGCTTGTGTAGCCACATTCCAGTACATTATCTGACGATTCTTCTCATTTCATTGCCCACGTTTTTCCCATCGATGAGGCCTTGGCAGCAGGGGTGTCACGCCTTACCCAGGCTGGCCGTGTGGCTCGCTTGTTGCTAACGGTCAACGATCGTGTCGTCGATCGCGCTGTGCAACGAGTCTGCCTAGGCAAGACTTAGCGACGGGATCTAACCCGACGTTCGTCGCCTCGAGGGACTGCGATGAAGCACCCGCATGCTCGAAATTCCCCAAAACGATTTGGGCCTCGCATAGCATGCATCATCGTTAGCTTCATCGGCCACACCGTCGAGCTTGTGTAGCCACATCTCAGCTCATTATTACACAATTTTCCTCATTTTGTTGCCCATGTTTTTTCCATCGATGAGGCCTTGGCAGCAGGGGTGTCACGCCTTGCCCAGGCTGGCAGTGTGGCTTGCTTATTGCTAACGGTCAACGATCGCGTCGTCGATCGCGCTGCGCAACGAGTCCGCTTCGGCAAGCCTGAGCGTCGGAATCTAACCCCACGTCCACCGCCTCGAGGGCCTGCGAGGAAGCACTCCGCATGCTCGAAATTCTCCCCAACGATTTGGCCCTGGCGTAGCATGCATCATCGTTAGCTTCACCGGCCACACAGTCGAGCTTGTGTAGCCACATCCCAGCTCATTATACCACGATTTTTCTCATTTCATTGCCCACGTTTTTTCCATCGATGAGGCCTTGGCAGCAGGGGTGTCACCCCTTGCCCAAGCTGGCCGTGTGGCTCACTCATTGTTAACGGTCGGTGATGGTGTCATCGATCGTGCTGCGCAACGAGACCGCCTAGGCAAGCCTGGGCGTCGGGATCCAGCCCCGCGTCCACCGCCTTGAGGGCCTGCGACGAAGCACTTCGCATGCTCAAAATTCCCCCAGCGATTTAGCCCTCGCGTGGCATGCATCATCGTTAGCTTCGTCGCCCATACCGTTGAGTTTGTCTAGCCACATCCCAGCTCATTATCCCACAATTTCTCTCGTTTCGTTGCCCACAGTTTTCCCACCGATGAGGCCTTGGCAGCAGGGGTGTCACGCCTTGCCCAGGCTAGTTGTGTGGCTCGCTCGTTGCTAACGGTCGACGATCGTGTCATCGATCGCACTGCGCAACGAGTCTGCCTAGGGAAGCCTGAGCTTTGGGATCTAACCCGACTTCCGTCGCCTCGAGGGACTGCGATGAAGCACTCCGCATGCTCGAAATTCCCACAAACAAATTCGCCCTCGCGTAGAATGCATCATCGTTTGCTTCACCGGCCACACAGTCGAGCTTGTGTAGCCACATCCCAGCTCATTATACCATGATTTTTCTCATTTCGTTGCCCATGCTTTTACCATCGATCAGGCCTTGGCAGCAGGGGTGTCACGCCTTGCCCAGGCCGGCCGTGTGGCTCGCTCGTTCCTAACGGTTGACGATCGTGTTGTCGATCGCGCTACGCAACGAGCTCGCCTAGGCATGCCTGATCATCGGGATTTAACCCCACGTCCACCGCCTCGAGGGCCTGCGACGAAGCACTCCGCATGCTCAAAATTCCCCCCAACGATTTGGCCCTCGCGTAGCATGCATCATCGTTAGCTTCACCGCCCACACCGTCATGCTTGTGTAGCCATATCCCAGTACATTATCCCACGATTTTTTTCATTTCGTTGCCCATGTTTTTCCCATCGATCAGGCCTTGGCAGCAGGGGTGTCACGCCTTGCCCAGGCTGGCCGTGTGGCTCGCTCGTTGCCAACGGTCGACGATCGTGTCGCCGATCGCGCTGCGCAACGAGTCCGCCTAGGCAAGCCTGAGCATCGGGATCCAACCCTACATCCGCCGCCTCGAGGGCCTGCGATGAAGCACTCTGCATGCTCGAAATCCCCCCAGCGATTTGGCCCTCGCGTAGCATGCATCATCGTTAGCTTCACCGGCCACACCGTGGAGCTTGTATAGCCACATCCCAGCTCATTATCCCACGATTTTTCTCATTTCGTTGCCCATGTTTTTCCCATCGATCAGGCCTTGGCAGCAGGGGAGTCACTCCTTGCCTAGGTTGGCTGTGTGGCTCGCTCATTGCTAACGGCCGAGGATCATGTCGTCGATCGCTCTGCGTAACGAGTCCCCCTAGGCAAGCCTGAGCGTCGGGATTCAACCCCACGTCCGTCGCCGCGAGGGCCTGCGACGAAGCATTCCGCAGGCTCGAAATTCCCCCAACGATTTGGCCCTCACGTAGCATGCATCATCGTTAGCTTCACCGCCCACACGGTCGAGCTTGTGTAGCCACATCCCAGCTCAATATGCCACGATTTTTCTCATTTCGTAGCCCATGTTTTTCCCATCGATGAGGCCTTGGCAACAGTGGTGTCACGCCTTGCCCAGGCCGGTCGTGTGGCTCGCTCGTTGCTAACGGTCGACGATCGTGTCATCGATCGCGCTAGGCAATGAGCCCGCCTAGGCAAGCCTGATCGTCGGGATTCAACCCCACATGCACCGCCTCGAGGGCCTGCGACGAAGCACTCTGCATGCTTAAAATTCCCCCCAACGATTTGGTCGTCGTGTAGCATTCATCATCGTTAGCTTCACCGCCCACACCATCGAGCTTGTGTAGCCACATTCCAGTACATTATCTGACGATTCTTCTCATTTCATTGCCCACGTTTTTCCCATCGATGAGGCCTTGGCAGCAGGGGTGTCACGCCTTACCCAGGCTGGCCGTGTGGCTCGCTTGTTGCTAACGGCCGACGATTGTGTCGTCGATCGCGCTGTGCAACGAGTCCGCCTAGGCAAGACTTAGCGTCGGGATCTAACCTGACGTCCGTCACCTCGAGGGACTGCGTTGAAGCACCCCGCATGCTCGAAATTCCCCCAAACGATTTGGGCCTCGCGTAGCATGCATCATCGTTAGCTTCACCGGCCACACCGTCGAGCTTGTGTAGCCACATCCCAGCTCATTATTACACAATTTTTCTCATTTTGTTGCCCATGTTTTTCCCATCGATGAGGCCTTAGCAGCAGGGGTGTCATGCCTTGCCCAGGCTGGCCGTGTGGCTTTCTTATTGCTAACGGCCGACGATCGTGTCGTCGATCGCGCTGCGTAACGAGTCTGCCAAGGCAAGCCTGGGCGTCGAGATCCAGCCACACGTCCACCACCTCGAGGGCCTGCGACGAGGCACTCCGCATACTGGAAATCCACCCACCAATTTGGCCCTCGCGTAGCATGCATCATTGTTAGCTTCGCCGTCCACACCGTCGAGTTTGTCTAGCCACATCCCAGCTCATTATCCCACAATTTCACTCGTTTCGTTGCCCACATTTTACCCACCGATGAGTCCTTGGCAGCAGCGGTGTCCTGCCTTGCCCAGGCTGGCCGTGTGGCTCGCTCGTTGCTACCGACCGACGATCGTGTTGTCAATTGCGCTGCGCAACGAGACTGCCTAGGCAAGCCTGGGCGTCGGGATCCAGCCCCGCGTCCACCGCCTCGAGGGCCTGCGACGAAGCACTTCGCATGCTCAAAATTCCCCCAGCGATTTACCCCTCGCGTGGCATGCATCATCGTTAGCTTCGTCGCCCATACCGTTGAGTTTGTCTTGCCACATCCCAGCTCATTATCCCACAATTTCTCTCGTTTCGTTGCCCACAGTTTTCCCACCGATGAGGCCTTGGCAGCAGGGGTGTCACGCCTTGCCCAGGCTAGCTGTGTGGCTCGCTCGTTGCTAACGGTCGACGATCGTGTCATCGATCGCACTGCGCAACGAGTCTGCCTAGGGAAGCCTGAGCTTTGGGATCTAACCCGACTTCCGTCGCCTCGAGGGACCGCGATGAAGCACTCCGCATGCTCGAAATTCCCACAAACAATTTCGCCCTCGCGTAGCATGCATCATCGTTTGCTTCACCGGCCACACAGTCGAGCTTGTGTAGCCACATCCCAGCTCATTATACCACGATTTTTCTCATTTCGTTGCCCATGCTTTTCCCATCGATCAGGCCTTGGCAGCAGGGGTGTCACGCCTTGCCCAGGCCGGCCGTGTGGCTCGCTCGTTGCTAACGGTTGACGATCGTGTTGTCGATCGCGCTACGCAACGAGCCCGCCTAGGCAAGCCTGATCATCTGGATTCAACCCCACGTCCACCGCCTCGAAGGCCTGCGACGAAGAACTCCGCATGCTCAAAATTCCCCCCAGCGATTTGGCCCTCGCGTAGCATGCATCATCGTTAGCTTCACCGCCCACACCATCGTGATTGTGTAGCCACATCCCAGCACATTATTCCACGATTCTTCTCATTTCGTTGCCCACATTTTTCCCATCGATCAGACCTTGGCAGCAGAGGTGTCACGCCTTACCCAGGCCAGCCGTGTGGCTCGCTTGTTGCTAACAGCCGACGATCCTGTCGTCGATCGCGCTACACAACGAGCCCGGCTAGGCAAGCCTGATCATCAGGATTCAACCCCACGTCCACCACCTCGAGGGCCTGCGACGAAGAACTCCGCATGCTCAAAATTCCCCCAACTGATTTGGCCCTCGCGTAGCATGCATCATAGTTAGCTTCATCGCCCACACCCTCATGACTGTGTAGCCACATCCCAGTACTTTATCCCACGATTCTTCTCATTTCATTGCCCACGTTTTTCCCATCGATGAGGCCTTGGCAGCAGGGGTGTCACGCCTTGCCCAGGCTGGCCGTGTGGCTCGCTCGTTGCCAACGGTCGACGATCGTGTCATCGATCGCGCTGCGCAACGAGTCCACCTAGGCAAGCCTAAGCGTCGGGATCTAACCCGACGTCCGTCGCCTCGAGGGCCTGCGTTGAAGCACCCGCATGCTCGAAATTCCCCCACACGATTTGGCCCTCGCGTAGCGTGCATCATTGTTAGCTTCACCGGCCACACCATCGAGCTTGTGTAGCCACATCCCAGGTCATTATCCCATGATTTTTCTCATTTCGTTGCCCATGTTTTTTCCATCGATGAGGCCTTGGCAGCAGGGGTGTCACCCCTTGCCCAGGCTGGCCGTGTGGCTCACTCATTGCTAACGGTCGACGATGGCGTCGTCGATCGCGCTGCGCAACGAGACTGCCTAGGCAAGCCTGGGCGTCGGGATTCAATCCACGTCCGTCGCAGCGAGGGCCTGCGACGAAGCACTCCGCATGCTCGAAATTCCCCCAACGATTTGGCCCTCACGTAGCATGCGTCATCGTTAGGTTCACCGCCCACACGGTCGAGCTTGTGTAGCCACATCCCTGCTCATTATGCCACGATTTTTCTCATTTTGTTGCCCATGTTTTTCCAATCGATGAGGCCTTGGCAACAGTGGTGTCACGCCTTGCCCAGGCCGGTCGTGTGGCTCACTCATTGCTAACGGTCGACGATCGTGTCATCGATCGCGCTATGCAATGAGCCCGACTAGGCAAGCCTGATCGTCGGGATTCAACCCCACATCCACCGCCTTGAGGGCCTGCGATGAAGCACTCCGCATGCTTAAAATTCCCCCCAACGATTTGGTCGTCGCGTAGCATTGATCATCGTTAGCTTCACCGCCCACACCGTCGTGCTTGTGTAGCCACATCCCAGTACATTATCCCACGATTCTTCTCATTTGGTTGCCCACGTTTTTCCCATCGATGAGGCCTTGGCAGCAGGGGTGTCACGCCTTGCCCAGGCTGGCCGTATGGCTAGCTCGTTGCTAACGGTTGACGATCTTGTCGTCGATCGCTCTGCGCAACGAGTCCACCTAGGCAAGCCTAAGCGTCGGGATTCAACCACACGTCTACCGCCTCGAGAGCTTGCGACGAAGCACTCCGCATGCTCGAAATTCCCCCCAACGATTTGGCCGTCGCGTAGCATGCATCATCGTTAGCTTCATTGCCTACACCATCGAGCTTGTGTAGCCACATCCCAGCTCATTATCCCACGTTTTTTCTCATTTTGTTGCCCATGTTTTTCCCATCGATGAGGCCTTGGCAGCACCGGTGTCACTCTTTGCCCTGGCTTGCCAGTGTGGCTCGCTCATTGGTAACGGTCGACGATCGTGTCGTCGATCGTGTTGCTCAACGAGTCCGCCTAGGCAAGACTAAGCGTCGGGATTCAACCCCACGTCCATCGCCTCGATGGCCTGCGACGAAGCACTTCGCATGCTCGAAATTCCCCCAACGATTTGGCCCTCACGCAGCATGCATCATCGTTAGCTTCACCGGCCACACCGTCGAGCTTGTGTAGCCACATCCCAGCTCATTATACCACGATTTTTCTCATTTTGTTGCCCATGTTTTTCCCATCAATCAGGCCTTAGCAGCAGGGGTGTCACGCCTTGCCCAGGCCGGCCGTGTGGCATGCTTATTGCTAACGGCCGACGATCGTGTCATCGATCGCGCTGCGCAACGAGTCTGCCAAGGCAACCCTGGGCGTCGGGATCCAGCCGCGCGTCCGCCGCCTCGAGGTCCTGCGACGAAGCACTTCGCATGCTGGAAATCCACCCATCGATTTGGCCCTCGCGTAGCATGCATCATTGTTAGCTTCGCCGTCCACACCGTCGAGTTTGTCTAGCCACATCCCAGCTCATTATCCCACAATTTCACTCGTTTCGTTGCCCACATTTTACCCACTGATGAGTCATTGGCAGCAGCGGTGTGCTGCCTTGCCCAGGCTGGCCGTGTGGCTCGCTCGTTGCTACCGGCCGACGATCGTGTTGTCAATTGCGCTGCGCAACGAGTCCGCTTAAGCAAGCCTGAGCGTCGAAATCCAACCCCACGTCCACCGCCTCGAGGGCCTGCGAAGATGCACTCCGCATGCTCGAAATTCCCCCCAACGATTTTGCTCTGGCGTAGCATGCATCATCGTTAGCTTCACCGGCCACACAGTCGAGCTTGTTCAGCCACATCCCAGCTCATTATACCACGATTTTTCTCATTTCGTTGCCCACGTTTTTTCCATCGATGAGGCCTTGGCAGCAGGGGTGTCACCCCTTGCCCAGGCTGGCCGTGTCGTCGATCGCGCTGCGCAACGAGACCGTCTAGGCAAGCCTGGGTGTCGGGATCCAGCCCCGCGTCCACCGCCTCGAGGGCCTACGACGAAGCACTCCGCATGCTCAAAATCCCCCCAGCGATTTAGCCCTCGCGTAGCATGCATCATCGTAAGCTTCATCGCCCACACCGTCTAGCTTGTGTAGCCACATCCCAGTACATTATCCCACGATTCTTCTCATTTCGTTGCCCACGTTTTTCCCATCGATGAGGCCTTGGCAGTAGGGGTGTCACGCATTGCCCAGGCTGGCCGTGTGGCTTGCCCATTGCAAACGGCCGACGATCGTGTCGTCGATCGCGCTGCGCAACGAGTCCGCCCAGGCAAGAGTGGGCGTAGGTATCCAGCCCCGCGTCCGCCGCCTTGAGGGCCTGCGACGAAGATCTTCGCATGCTCGAAATCCCCCCAGCGATTTGGCCCTCACGTAGCATGCATCATTGTTTGCTTCGCCGCCCACACCGTCGAGTTTGTCTAGCCATATCCTAGCTCATTATCCCACAATTTCCCTCGTTTCGTCTCCCACGTTTTTCCCACCGATGAGGCCTTGGTAGTAGGGGTGTCATGCCTTGCCAAGGTTGGCCGTGTGGCTAGCTCGTTGCAAACGGCCAACGATCGTGTCGTCGATTGCGCAGCGCAACGAGTCCGCCTGGGCAAGCTTGGGAGTCAGGATCTAACTCGACGTCCGTCGCCTCGAGGGACTACGACGAAGCACTCTGCATGCTCGAAATTCCCCCAAACGATTTGGCCCTCGCGTAGCATGCATCATCGATAGCTTCGCGCCACACCGTCGAGCTTGTGTAGCCACATCCCAGCTCATTATCCCATGATTTTTCTCATTTTGTTGCCCATGTTTTTACCATCGATGAGGCCTTGGCAGCAATGGTGTCACTCTTTGCCCTGGCTTGCCGTGTGGCTCGCTCATTGGTAACGGCCGACGATCGTGTCGTCGATCGTGTCGTCGATCGCGTTGCTCAACGAGTCCGCCTAGGCAAGACTAAGCGTCGGGATTCAACCCCACGTCCGTCGCCTCGATGGCCTGCGACGAAGCACTCTGCATGCTCGAAATTCCCCCGAACGATTTGGCCCTCGCGTAGCATGCATCATCGTTAGCTTCACTGGCCACACCGTCGAGCTTGTGTAGCCACATCCCAGCTCATTATCCCACGATTTTTCTCATTTTGTTGCCCATGTTTTTCCCATCGATCAAACCTTGGCAGCAGAGGTGTCACGCCTTACCCAGGCCAGCCGTGTGGCTCGCTCGTTGCTAACGGCCGACGATCCTGTCGTCGATCGCGCTACACAACGAGCCCGCCTAGGCAAGCCTGATCATCAAGATTCAACCCCACGTCCACCGCCTCGAGGGCCTGCGACGAAGAACTCCGCAAGCTCAAAATTCCCCCCAACGATTTGGCCCTCACGTAGCATGCATCATAGTTAGCTTCACCGCCCACACCGTCGTGATTGTGTAGCCACATCCCAATACATTATCCCACAATTCTTCTCATTTTGTTGCCCATGTTTTTCCCATCGATGAGGCCTTTGCAGCAGGGGTGTCACGCCTTGCCAAGGCTGGCCGTGTGGCTCGCTTGTTGTGAACGGTCGACGATCGTGTCGTCGATCGCGTTGCTCAACGAGTCCGCCTAGGCAAGACTAAGCGTCGGGATTCAACCCCACGTCCGTCGCCTCGATGGCCTGCGACGAAGCACTCTGCATGCTCGAAATTCCCCCGAACGATTTGGCCCTCGCGTAGCATGCATCATCGTTAGCTTCACTGGCCACACCATCGAGCTTGTGTAGCCACATCCCAGCTCATTATCCCACGATTTTTCTCATTGTGTTGCCCATGTTTTTCCCATCGATCAGACCTTGGCAGCAGAGGTGTCACGCCTTACCCAGGCCAGCCGTGTGGCTCGCTCGTTGCTAACGGCCGACGATCCTGTCGTCGATCGCGCTACACAACGAGCCCGCCTAGGCAAGCCTGATCATCAGGATTCAACCCCACGTCCACTGCCTCGAGGGCCTGCGACGAAGAACTCCGCATGCTCAAAATTCCCCCCAACGATTTGGCCCTCACGTAGCATGCATCATAGTTAGCTTCACCGCCCACACCGTCATGATTGTGTAGCCACATCCCAATACATTATCCCACGATTCTTCTCATTTTGTTGCCCATGTTTTTCCCATCGATGAGGCCTTTGCAGTAGGGGTGTCACGCCTTGCCAAGGCTGGCCGTGTGGCTCGCTTGTTGTGAACGGTCGACGATCGTGTCGTCGATCGCGCTGTGCAACGAGTCTGCCTAGGCAAGACTTAGCGTCGGGATCTAACCCGATGTCCGTCACCTCGAGGGACTGCGATGAAGCACCCCGCATGCTCGAAATTCCCCCAAACGATTTGGGCCTCGCGTAGCATGCATCATCGTTAGCTTCACCGGCCACACCGTCGAGCTTGTGTAGCCACATCCCATCTCATTATCCCACAATTTTTCTCATTTCGTTGCCCATGCTTTTCCCATCGATCAGGCCTTGGCAGCAGGGGTGTCACGCCTTGCCCAAGTCGGCCGTGTGGCTCGCTCGTTGCTAACGGCTGACAATCGTGTTGTCGATCGCGCTACGCAACGAGCCCGCCTAGGAAAGCCTGATCATCGGGATTCAACCCCACGTCCACCGCCTCGAGGGCCTGCGACGAAGAACTCCGCATGCTCAAAATTCCCCCCAACGATTTGGGCCTCGCCTAGCATGCATCATGGTTAGCTTCACTGCCTACACCGTCGTGCTTGTGTAGCCACATCCCAGTACATTATCCCACGATTTTTCTCATTTCATTGCCCATGTTTTTCCCATCGATCAGGCCTTGGCAGCAGGGGTGTCACGCCTGGCCCAAGCTGGCTATGTGGCTCGCTCGTTGCAAACGGTTGACGATCGTGTTGTCGATCGCGCTACGCAACGAGCTCGCCTAGGCATGACTGATAATCGGGATTTAACCCCACGTCCACCGCCTCGAGGGCCTGCGACGAAGCACTCCGCATGCTCAAAATTCCCCCCAACGATTTGGCCCTCGCGTAGCATGCATCATCGTTAGCTTCACCGCCCACACCGTCATGCTTGTGTAGCCATATCCCAGTACATTATCCCACGATTTTTTTCATTTCGTTGCCCATGTTTTTCCCATCGATCAGGCCTTGGCAGCAGGGGTGTCACGCCTTGCCCAAGCTGGCCGTGTGGCTCGCTCGTTGCCAACGGTTGACGATCGTGTCATCGATCGCGTTGCGCAACGAGTCAACCTAGGCAAGCCTAAGTGTCGGGATCTAACCCGGCGTCCGTCGCCTCGAGGGACTGCGATGAAGCACCTGCATGCTCGAAATTCTCCCACACGATTTGGCCCTCGCGTAGCGTGCATCATTGTTAGCTTCACCGGCCACACCATCGAGCTTGTGTAGCCACATCCCAGGTCATTATCCCATGATTTTTCTCATTTCGTTGCCCATGTTTTTCCCATCGATCAGGCCTTGGCAGCAGGGGTGTCACTCCTTGCCTAGGTTGGCTGTGTGGCTCGCTCATTGCTAACGACCGAGGATCGTGTCATCGATCGCGCTACGCAATGAGCCCGCCTAGGCATGACTGATAATCGGGATTTAACCCCACGTCCACCGCCTCGAGGGCCTGCGACGAAGCACTCCGCATGCTCAAAATTCCCCCCAACGATTTGGCCCTCGCGTAGCATGCATCATCGTTAGCTTCATCGGCCACACCGTCGAGCTTGTGTAGCCACATCCCAGCTCATTATTACACAATTTTTCTCATTTTGTTGCCCATGTTTTTCCCATCGATCAGGCCTTGGCAGCAGGGGTGTCACGCCTTGCCCTGGCTGGCCGTGTGGCTTGCTTATTGCTAACGGCCGACGATCGTGTCGTCGATCGCGCTGCGTAACGAGTCTGCCAAGGCAAGCTTGGGCGTCGGGATCCAGCCACGCGTCCGCCACCTCGAGGGCCTGCGACGAAGCACTCCGCATGCTGGAAATCCACCCACCGATTTGGCCCTCGCGTAGCATGCATCATTGTTAGCTTCGCCGTCCACACCGTCTAGCTTGTCTAGCCACATCCCAGCTCATTATCCCACAATTTCACTCGTTTCGTTGCCCACATTTTTCCCACCGATGAGTCCTTGGCAGCAGCGGTGTCCTGCCTTGCCCAGGCTGGCCGTGTGGCTCGCTCGTTGCTACCGGCCGCCGATCGTGTTGTCAATTGCGCTGCGCAACGAGACTGCCTAGGCAAGCCGGGGCGTCGGGATCCAGCCCCGCGTCCACCGCCTCGAGGGCCTGCGACAAAGCACTCCGCATGCTCATAATCCCCTCAGTGATTTAGCCCTCGCGTAGCATGCATCATCGTTAGCTTCGCCGCCCACACCGTCGAGTTTTTCTAGCCACATCCCAGCTCATTATCCCACAATTTCTCTCGTTTTGTTGCCCATATTTTTCCCACCGATGAGGCCTTGGCAGCAGGGGTGTCATGCCTTGCCCAGGCTAGTTGTGTGGCTCGCTCGTTGCTAACGGTCGACGATCATGTCGTCGATCGCACTGCGCAACGAGTCCGCCTAGGCAAGCCTGAGCTTCGGGATCTAACCCGACTTCCGTCGCCTCGAATGACTGCGATGAAGCACTCCGCATGCTCGAAATTCCCACAAACAATTTCGCCCTCGCGTAGCATGCATCATCGTTAGCTTCACCGGCCACACAGTCGAGCTTGTGCAGCCACATCCCAGCTCATTATACCACGATTTTTCTCATTTCGTTGCCCACGTTTTTTCCATCGATGAGGCCTTGGCAGCAGGGGTGTCACCCCTTGCCCAGGCTGGCCGTGTGGCTCATTCATTACTAACGGTCGACGATGGTGTCGTCGATCGCGCTGCGCAACGAGACCGTCTAGGCAAGCCAGGGCGTCGGGATCCAGCCCTGCGTCCACCGCCTCGAGGGCCTGCGACGAAGCACTCCGCATGCTTAAAATCCCCCCAGCGATTTAGCCCTCGCGCAGCATGCATCATCGTCAGCTTCACCACCCACACCGTCTAGCTTGTGTAGCCACATCCCAGTACATTATCCCACGATTCTTCTCATTTCGTTGCTCACGTTTTTCCCATCGATGAGGCCTTGGCAGTAGGGGTGTCACGCATTGCCCAGGCTGGCCGTGTGGCTTGCCCATTGCAAACGGCCGACAATCGTGTCGTCGATCGCGCTGCGCAATGAGTCCGCCCAGGCAAGAGTGGGCGTAGGTATCCAGCCCCGCGTCCGCCGCCTCGAGGGCCTGCGACGAAGATCTTCGCATGCTCGAAATACCCCTAGCGATTTGGCCCTCGCGTAGCATGCATCATCGTTTGCTTCGTCGCACACACCGTCGAGTTTGTCTAGCCATATCCTAGCTCATTATCCCACAATTTCCCTCGTTTCGTCTCCCACATTTTTCCCACCAATGAGGCCTTGGTAGTAGGGGTGTCATGCCTTGCCAAGGTTGGCCGTGTGGCTAGCTCGTTGCAAACGGCCAACGATCGTGTCGTCGATTGCGTAGCGCAACGAGTCCGCCTGGGCAAGCTTGAGCGTCGGGATCTATCCCGACGTCCGTCGCCTCGAGGGACTGCGATGAAGCACTCCGCATGCTCGAAATTCCCCCAAACGATTTGGCCCTCGCGTACCATGCATCATCGATAGCTTCGCGCCACACCGTCCAGCTTGTGTAGCCACATCCCAGCTCATTATCCCATGATTTTTCTCATTTTTTTGCCCATGTTTTTTCTATCGATGAGGCCTTGGCAGCAAGGGTGTCACTCTTTGCCCTGGCTTGCCATGTGGCTCGCTCATTGGTAACGGCCGACGATCGTGTCGTCGATCGCGTTGCTCAACAAGTCCGCCTAGGCAAGACTAAGCGTCGGGATTCAACCCCACGTCCGTCACCTCGATGGCCTGCGAAGAAGCACTCCGCATGCTCGAAATTCCCCCAACGATTTGGCCCTCGCGGAGCATGCATCATCGTTAGCTTCACCGGCCACACCGTCAAGCTTGTGTAGCCACATCCCAGCTCATTATACCACGATTTTTCTCATTTTGTTGCCCATGTTTTTCCCATCGATCAGGCCTTAGCAGCAGGGGTGTCACGCCTTGCGCAGGCCGGTCGTGTGGCTCGCTCGTTGCTAACGGCTGACGATCGTGTTGTCGATTGCGCTACGCAACGAGCCCGCCTAGGCAAGCCTGATCATCGGGATTCAACCCCATGTCCACCGCCTCGAGGGCCTGCGACGAAGAACTCCGCATGCTTAAAATTTCCCCCAACGATTTGGCCCTCGCGTAGCATGCATCATCGTTAGCTTCACCGCCGACATCGTCGTGCTTGTGTAGCCACATCCCTGTACATTATCCCACGATTCTTCTCATTTCGTTGCCCACGTTTTTTCCATCGATGAGGCCTTGGCAGCAGGGGTGTCACACCTTGCCCAGGCTGGCCGTGTGGCTCGCTTGTTGCTAACAGTCGACGATTTTATCGTCGATCGCTCTGCGCAATGAGTCCACCTAGGCAAGCCTAAGCGTCGGGATTCAACCCCTCGTCTACCGCCTCGAGGGCTTGCGACGAAGCACTCCGCATGCTCGAAATTCCCCCCAACGATTTGGCCATCGCGTAGCATGCATCATCGTTAGCTTCATTGCCTACACCGTCGAGCTTGTGTAGCCACATCCCAGCTCATTATCCCACGTTTTTTCTCATTTTGTTGCCCATGTTTTTCCCATCGATGAGGCCTTGGCAGCAGGGGTGTCACTCTTTGCCCTGGCTTGCCGTGTGGCTCGCTCATTGGTAACGGTCGACGATCGTGTCGTCGATCGCGTTGCTCAACGAGTCCGTCTAGGCAAGACTAAGCGTCGGGATTCAACCCCACGTCTGTCGCCTCGATGGCCTGCGACGAAGCACTTCGCATGCTCGAAATTCCCCCAACGATTTGGCCCTCACGCAGCATGCATCGTCATTAGCTTCACCGGCCACACCGTCGAGCTTGTGTAGCCACATCCCAGCTCATTATACCACGGTTTTTCTCATTTCGTTGCCCATGTTTTTCCCATCGATCAGGCCTTAGCAGCAGGGGTGTCACGCCTTGCCCAGGCTGGCCGTGTGGCTTACTTATTGCTAACGGCCGACGATCGTGTCCTCGATCGCGCAGCGCAACGAGTCTGCCAAGGCAACCCTGGGCGTCGGGATCCAGCCACGCGTCCGCCGCCTCGAGGGCCTGCGACGAAGCACTTCGCATGCTGGAAATCCACCCATCGATTTGGCCCTCGCGTAGCATGCATCATTGTTAGCTTCGCCGTCCACACCGTCGACTTTGTCTAGCCACATCCCAGCTCATTATCCCACAATTTCACTCGTTTCGTTGCCCACATTTTACCCACTGATGAGTCCTTGGCAGCAGCGGTGTGCTGCCTTGCCCAGGCTGGCCGTGTGCCTCGCTCGTTGCTACCGGCCGACGATCGTGTTGTCAATTGCGCTGCGCAACGAGTCCTCTTAGGCAAGCCTGAGCATCGAAATCCAACCCCACGTCCACCGCCTCGAGGGCCTGCGAAGATGCGCTCCGCATGCTCGAAATTCCCCCCAACGATTTGGCCCTGGCGTAGCATGCATCATCGTTAGCTTCACCGGCCACACAGTCGAGCTTGTTCAGCCACATCCCAGCTCATTATACCACGATTTTTCTCATTTCGTTGCCCACGTTTTTTCCATCGATGAGGCCTTGGCAGCAGGGGTGTCACCCCTTGCCCAGGCTGGCCGTGTGGCTCATTCATTGCTAACGGTCGACGATGGTGTCGTCGATCGCGCTGCGCAACGAGACCGTCTAGGCAAGCCTGGGCGTCGGGATCCAGCCCCGCGTCCACCGCCTCGAGGGCCTACGACGAAGCACTCCGCATGCTCAAAATCCCCCCTGCGATTTAGCCCTCGCGTAGCATGCATCATCGTAAGCTTCACCGCCCACACCGTCTAGCTTGTGTAGCCACATCCCAGTACATTACCCCACGATTCTTCTCATTTCGTTGCCCACGTTTTTCCCATCGATGAGGCCTTGGCAGTAGGGGTGTCACGCATTGCCCAGGCTGGCCGTGTGGCTTGCCCATTGCAAACGATCGACGATCGTGTCGTCGATCGCGCTGCGCAACGAGTTCGCCCAGGCAAGCCTGGGCGTAGGGATCCAGCCCCGCGTCCATCGCCTCGAGGGCCTGCGACGAAGATCTTCGCATGCTCGAAATCCCCCCAGCGATTTGGCCCTCACGTAGCATGCATCATCGTTTGCTTCGCCACCCACACCATCGAGTTTGTCTAGCCATATCCTAGCTCATTATCCCACAATTTCCCTCGTTTCGTCTCCCACGTTTTTCCCACCGATGAGGCCTTGGTAGTAGGGGTGTCATGCCTTGCCAAGGTTGGCCGTGTGGCTAGCTCGTTGCAAACGGCCAACGATCGTGTCGTCGATTGCGCAGCGCAACGAGTCCGCCTGGGCAAGCTTGAGCGTCGGGATCTAACCCGACGTCCGTCGCCTCGAGGGACTGCGACGAAGCACTCCGCATGCTCGAAATTCCCCCAAACGATTTGGCCCTGGCATAGCATGCATCATCGTTAGCTTCACTGGCCACATAGTCGAGCTTGTTCAGCCACATCCCAGCTCATTATACCACGATTTTTCTCATTTCGTTGCCCACGTTTTTTCCATCGATGAGGCCTTGGCAGCAGGGGTGTCACCCCTTGCCCAGGCTGGCCGTGTGGCTCATTCATTACTAACGGTCGACGATGGTGTCGTCGATCGCGCTGCGCAACGAGACCGTCTAGGCAAGCCTGGGCGTCGAGATCCAGCCCCGCGTCCACCGCCTCGAGGGCCTGCGACGAAGCACTCCGCATGCTCAAAATCCCCCCAGTGATTTAGACCTCGCGTAGCACGCATCATCGTAAGCTTCACCACCCACACCGTCTAGCTTGTGTAGCCACATCCCAGTACATTATCCCACGATTCTTCTCATTTCGTTGCCCACGTTTTTCCCATCGATGAGGCCTTGGCAGTAGGGGTGTCACACATTGCCCAGGCTGGCCGTGTGGCTTGCCCATTGCAAACGGCCGACGATCGTGTCATCGATCGCGCTGCGCAACGAGTCCGCCCAGGCAAGCCTGGGCATAGGGATCCAGCCCCGCGTCCGCCACCTCGAGGGCCTGCGACGAAGATCTTCGTATGCTCGAAATCCCCCCAGCGATTTGGCCCTCGCGTAGCATGCATCATCGTTTGCTTCGCCGCCCACACCGTCGAGTTTGTCTAGCCATATCCTAGCTCATTATCCCACAATTTCCCTCGTTTCGTCTCCCACGTTTTTCCCACCGATGAGGCCTTGGCAGTAGGGGTGTCATGCCTTGCCAAGGTTGGCCGTGTGGCTAGCTCGTTGCAAACGGCCAACGATCGTGTCGTCGATTGCGCAGCGCAACGAGTCCGCCTGGGCAAGCTTGAGCGTCGGGATCTAACCCGACGTCCGTCGCCTCGAGTGACTGCGACGAAGCACTCCGCATGCTCGAAATTCCCCCAAACGATTTGGCCCTCGCGTACCATGCATCATCGATAGCTTCGCGCCACACCGTCGAGCTTGTGTAGCCACATCCCAGCTCATTATCCCATGATTTTTCTCATTTTGTTGCCCATGTTTTTCCCATCGATGAGGCCTTGGCAGCAAGGGTGTCACTCTTTGCCCTGGCTTGCCGTGTGGCTCGCTCATTGGCAACGGCCGACGATCGTGTCGTCGATCGCTCTGCGCAATGAGTCCCCCAAGGCAAGCCTGAGCGTCGGGATTCAACCCCACGTCCGTCTCCTCGATGGCCTACGACGAAGCACTTCGCATGCTCGAAATTCCACCGAACGATTTGGCCCTCGCGTAGCATGCATCATCGTTAGCTTCACTGGCCACACCGTCGAGCTTGTGTAGCCACATCCCAGCTCATTACCCCACGATTTTTCTCATTTTGTTGCCCATGTTTTTCCCATCGATCAGACATTGGCAGTAGAGGTGTCACGCCTTACCCAGGCCAGCCGTGTGGCTCGCTCGTTGCTAACGGCCGACGATCCTGTCGTCGATCGCGCTACACAACGAGCCCGCCTAGGCAAGCCTGATCATCAGGATTCAACCCCACGTCTACCGCCTCGAGGGCCTGCGACGAAGAACTCCGCGTGCTCAAAATTCCCCTCAATGATTTGGCCCTCACGTAGCATGCATCATAGTTAGCTTCACCGCCCACACCGTCGTGATTATATAGCCACATCCCAATACATTATCCCACGATTCTTCTCATTTTGTTGCCCACGTTTTTCCCATCGATAAGGCCTTTGCAGCAGGGGTGTCACGCCTTGCCCAGGCTGCCCGTGTGGCTCGCTTGTTGTGAACGGTCGACGATCGTGTCGTCGATCGCGCTGTGCAACGAGTCTGCCTAGGCAAGACTTAGCGTCGGGATCTAACCCGACGTCCGTCACCTCGAGGGACTGCGATGAAGCACCCCGCATGCTCGAAATTACCCCAAACGATTTTGGCCTCGCGTAGCATGCATCATCGTTAGCTTCATCGGCCACACCGTCGAGCTTGTGTAGCCACATCCCATCTCATTATCCCACAATTTTTCTCATTTCGTTGCCCATGCTTTTCCCATTGATCAGGCCTTGGCAGCAGGGGTGTCACGCCTTGCCCAAGTCGGCCGTGTGGCTCGCTCGTTGCTAACGGCTGACAATCATGTTATCGATCGCGCTACGCAACGAGCCCGCCTAGGAAAGCCTGATCATCGGGATTCAACCCCACGTCCACCGCCTCGAGGGCCTGCGACGAAGAACTCTGCATGCTCAAAATTCCCCCCAACGATTTGGGCCTCGCCTAGCATGCATCATGGTTAGCTTCACCGCCCACACCGTCGTGCTTGTGTAGCCACATCCCAGTACATTATCAAACGATTTTTCTCATTTCATTGCCCCTGTTTTTCCCATCGATCAGGCCTTGGCAGCAGGGGTGTCACGCCTTGCCCAAGCCGACCGTGTGGCTCGCTCGTTGCTAACGGCTGACGATCGTGTTGCAGATCACGCTATGCAACGAGCCCGCCTAGGCAAGCCTGATCATCGGGATTCAACCCCACGTCCACCTCCTCGAGGGCCTGCGACGAAGAACTCCGCATGCTCAAAATTCCCCCCAACGATTTGGCCCTCGCGTAGCATGCATCATAGTTAGCTTCACTGCCGACACTGTCGTGATTGTGTAGCCACATCCCAGTACATTATCCCACGATTCTTCTCATTTCGTTGCCCACGTTTTTCCCATCAATGAGGCCTTGGCAGCAGGGGTGTCACGCCTAGCCCAGGCTGGCCGTGTGGCTCGCTCGTTGCCCAAGGTCGACGATCGTGTCGTCGATCGCGCTGTGCAACGAGTCTGCCTAGGCAAGACTTAGCGTCGGGATCTAACCCGACGTCCGTCACCTCGAGGGACTGCGATGAAGCACCCGCATGCTCGAAATTCCCCCACACAATTTGGCCCTCGCGTAGCGTGCATCATTGTTAGCTTCACCGGCCACACCATCGAGCTTGTGTAGCCACATCCTAGCTCATTATCCCACGATTTTTCTCATTTCGTTGCCCATGTTTTTCCCATCGATCAGGCCTTGGCAGCAGGGGTGTCACTCCTTGCCTAGGTTGGCTGTGTGGCTCGCTCATTGCTAACGATCGACGATCATGTCGTCGATCGCTCTGCGCAATGAGTCCCCCTAGGCAAGCCTGAGCGTCGGGATTCAACCCCACGTCTGTCGCCGCGAGGGCCTGCGACGAAGCACTCCGCATACTTGAAATTCCCCCAACGATTTGGCCCTCACGTAGCATGCATCATCGTTAGCTTCACCGGCCACACGGTCGAGCTTGTGTAGCCACATCCCAGCTCATTATGCCACGGTTTTTCTCATTTCGTTGCCCATGTTTTTCTCATCGATGAGGCCTTGGCAACAGTGGTGTCACGCCTTGCCCAGGCCGGTCGTGTGGCTCGCTCATTGCTAACGGTAGACAATCGTGTCATCGATCGCGCTACGCAATGAGCCCTCCTAGGCAAGCCTGATCGTCGGGATTCAACCCCACATCCACCGCCTCGAAGGCCTGCGACGAAGCACTCCGCATGCTTAAAATTTTCCCCAACGATTTGGTCGTCGTGTAGCATTCATCATCGTTAGCTTCACCGCCCACACCGTCGAGCTTGTGTAGCCACATCCCAGTACATTATCTGACGATTCTTCTCATTTCATTTCCCACGTTTTTCCCATCGATGAGGCCTTGGCAGCAGGGGTGTCACGCCTTACCCAGGCTGGTCGTGTGGCTCGCTTGTTGCTAACGGTCGACAATCGTGTCGTCGATCGTGCTGTGCAACGAGTCCGCCTAGGCAAGACTTAGCGTGGGGATCTAACCCGACGTCCGTCGCCTCGAGGGACTGCGATGAAGCACCCCGCATGCTCGAAATTCCCCCAAACGATTTGGGCCTCGCGTAGCGTGCATCATCGTTAGCTTCACCAGCCACACCGTCGAGCTTGTGTAGCCACATCCCAGCTCATTATTACATAATTTTTCTCATTTTGTTGCCCATGTTTTTCCCATCGATGAGGCCTTGGCAGCAGGGGTGTCACGCCTTGCCCAGGCTGGCCGTGTGGCTTGCTTATTGCTAACGGCCGACGATCGTGTCGTCGATCGCGCTACACAACGAGTCTGCCAAGGCAAGCTTGGGCGTCGGGATCCAGCCACGCGTCCGCCGCCTCGAGGGCCTGCGATGAAGCACTCCGCATGCTGAAAATCCACCCACCGATTTGGCCCTCGCGTAGCATGCATCATTGTTAGCTTCGCCGTCCACACCGTCGAGTTTGTCTAGCCTCATCCCAGCACATTATCCCACAATTTCACTCGTTTCGTTGCCCATATTTTACCCACCGATGAGTCCTTGGCAGCAGCGGTGTCCTGCCTTGCCCAGGCTGGCCGTGTGGCTCGCTCGTTGCTACCGGCCGACGATCATGTTGTCAATTGCGCTGCGCAACGAATCCGCTTAGGCAAGCCTGAGCGTCGGAATCTAACCCCACGTCCACCGCCTCGAGGGCCTGCGAGGAAGCACTCCGCATGCTCGAAATTCCCCCCAACGATTTGGCCCTGGCGTAGCATGCATCATCGTTAGCTTCACCGGCCATACAGTCGAGCTTGTGTAGCCACATCCCAGCTCATTATACCACGATTTTTCTCATTTAGTTGCCCACGTTTTTTCCATCGATGAGGCCTTGGCAGCAGGGGTGTCACCCCTTGCCCAGGCTGGCCGTGTGGTTCACTCATTGCTAACGGTCGAGCTTGTGTAGCCACATCCCAGCTCATTATACCACGATTTTTCTCATTTCATTGCCCATGCTTTTCCCATCGATCAGGCCTTGGCAGTAGGGGTGTCACGCCTTGCCCAGGCCGGCCGTGTGGCTCGCTCGTTGCAAACGGTTGACGATCGTGTTGTCGATCGCGCTACGCAACGAGCTCGCCTAGGCATGCCTGATCATCGGGATTTAACCCCATGTCCACCGCCTCGAGGGCCTGCGACGAAGCACTCTGCATGCTCAAAATTCCCCCCAACGTTTTGGCCCTCGCGTAGCATGCATCATCGTTAGCTTCACCGCCCACACCGTCTTGCTTGTGTAGCCACATCCCAGTACATTATCCCACGATTTTTTTCATTTCATCGCCCATGTTTTTCCCATCGATCAGGCCTTGGCAGCAGGGGTGTCACGCCTTGCCCAGGCTGGCCGTGTGGCTCTCTCGTTGCCAACGGTCGACGATCGTGTCGTCGATCGCGTTGCGCAACAAGTCAACCTAGGCAAGCCTAAGCGTCGGGATCTAACCCGACGTCCGTCGCCTCGAGGGACTGCGATGAAGCACCCGCATGCTCGAAATTCGCCCACACGATTTGGCCCTCGCATAGCGTGCATCATTGTTAGCTTCACCGGCCACACCATCGAGCTTGTGTAGCCACATCCCAGCTCATTATCCCATGATTTTTCTCATTTCGTTGCCCATGTTTTTCCCATCGATCAGGCCTTGGCAGCAGGGGTGTCACGCCTTGCCCAGGCTGGCCGTGTGGCTCGCTCGTTGCCAACGGTCGACGATCGTGTCGTCGATCGCGCTGCGCAACGAGTCCACCTAGGCAAGCCTAAGCGTCGGGATCTAACCCGACGTCCGTCGCGATCTAACCCGACGTCCGTCGCCTCGAGGGACTGCGATGAAGCACCCGCATGCTCGAAAATTTGCCCCCACGATTTGGCCCTCGCGTAGCATGCATCACCGTTAGCTTCGCCGCCCACACCGTCGAGCTTGTGTAGCAACATCCCAGCTCATTATCCCATGATTTTTCTCATTTCGTTGCCCATGTTTTTCCCATCGATCAGGCCTTGGCAGCAGGGGTGTCACTCCTTGCCTAGGTTGGCTGTGTGGCTCGCTCATTGCTAACGGCCGACGATCATGTCGTCGATCGCTCTGCGCAACGAGTCCCCCTAGGCAAGCCTGAGCGTCGGGATTCAACCCCACGTCCGTCGCCACGAGGGCCTGCGACGAAGCATTCCGCATGCTCGAAATTCCCCCAACGATTTGGCCCTCACGTAGCATGCATCATCGTTAGCTTCACCGCCCACACGGTCGAGCTTGTGTAGCCACATCCCAGCTCATTATGCCACGATTTTTCTCATTTCGTAGCCCATGTTTTTCCCATCGATGAGGCCTTGGCAACAGTGGTGTCACGCCTTGCCCAGGCCGGTCGTGTGGCTCGCTCGTTGCTAACCGTCGACGATCGTGTCATCGATCGCGCTACGCAATGAACCCGCCTAGGCAAGCCTGATCGTCGGGATTCAACCCCACATCCACCGCCTCGAGGGCCTGCGACGAAGCACTCTGCATGCTTAAAATTCCCCCCAACGATTTGGTCGTCGTGTAGCATTCATCATCGTTAGCTTCACCGCCCACACCGTCGAGCTTGTGTAGCCACATCCCAGTACATTATCTGACGATTCTTCTCATTTCATTGCCAATGTTTTTCCCATCGATAAGGCCTTGGCAGCAGGGGTGTCACACCTTACCCAGGCTGGCCGTGTGGCTCGCTTGTTGCTAACGGTCGACGATTGTGTCGTCGATCACGCTGTGCAACGAGTCCGCCTAGGCAAGACTTAGCGTTGGGATCTAACCCGACGTCCGTCGCCTCGAGGGACTGCGTTGAAGCACCCCGCAAGCTCGAAATTCCCCCAAATGATTTGGGCCTCGCGTAGCATGCATCATCGTTAGCTTCATCGGCCACACCGTCGAGCTTGTGTAGCCACATCCCAGCTCATTATTACACAATTTTTCTCATTTTGTTGCCCATGATTTTCCCATCGATCAGGCCTTGGTAGCAGGGGTGTCACACCTTGCCCAGGCTGGCCGTGTGGCGTGCTTATTGCTAACGGCGGACGATCGTGTCGTCGATCGCGCTGCGTAACGAGTCTGCCAAGGCAAGCCTGGGCGTCGGGATCCAGCCACGCGTCCGCCACCTCGAGGGCCTGCGACGAAGCACTCTGCATGCTGGAAATCCACCCACCGATTTGGCCCTCGCGTAGCATGCATCATTGTTAGCTTCGCCGTCCACACCGTCGAGTTTGTCTACCCAAATCCCAGCTCATTATCCCACAATTTCACTCGTTTCGTTGCCCACATTTTACCCACCGATGAGTCCTTGGCAGCAGCGGTGTCCTGCCTTGCCCAGGCTGGCCGTGTGGCTCGCTCGTTGCTACCGGCCGACGATCGTGTTGTCAATTGCGCTGCGCAACGAGACTGCCTAGGCAAGCCTGGGCGTCGAGATCCAGCCCCGCGTCCACCGCCTCGAGGGCCTGCGACAAAGCACTCCGCATGCTCAAAATCCCCTCAGTGATTTAGCCCTCGCGTAGCATGCATCATCGTTAGCTTCGCCGCCCACACCGTTGAGTTTGTCTAGCCACATCCCAGCTCATTATCCCACAATTTCTCTCGTTTTTTTGCCCATATTTTTCCCACCGATGAGGCCTTGGCAGCAGGGGTGTCATGCCTTGCCCAGGCTAGTTGTGTGGTTCGCTCGTTGCTAACGGTCGACGATCGTGTCGTCGATCGCACTGCGCAACGAGTCCGCCTAGGCAAGCCTGAGCTTCGGGATCTAACCCGACTTCCGTCGCCTCGAAGGACTGCGATGAAGCACTCCGCATGCTCGAATTTCCCACAAACAATTTCGCCCTCGCGTAGCATGCATCATCGTTAGCTTCACCGGCCACACAGTCGAGCTTGTGTAGCCACATCCTAGCTAATTATACCATGATTTTTCTCATTTCGTTGCCCATGCTTTTCCCGTCAATCAGGCCTTGGTAGCAGGGGTGTCACGCCTTGCCCAGGCCGGCCGTGTGGCTCGTTCGTTGCTAACGGCTGACGATCGTGTTATCGATCGCGCTACGCAACGAGCTCGCCTAGGCAAGCCTGATCATCGGGATTCAACCCCACGTCCACCGCCTCGAGTGCCTGCGACGAAGCACTCCGCAAGCTCAAAATTCCCGCCAGCGATTTGGCCCTCGCGTAGCATGCATCATCGTTAGCTTCACCGCCCACACCGTCGTGCTTGTGTAGCCACATCCCAGTACATTATCCCACGATTTTTCTCATTTCGTTGCCCATGTTTTTCCCATCGATCAGGCCTTGGCAGCAGGGGTGTCACGCCTTGCCCAGGCCGACCGTGTGGCTCGCTCGTTGCTAACGGCTGACGATCGTGTTCTCGATCGCGCTACGAAACGAGCCCGCCTAGGCAAGCCTGATCATCTGCATTCAACCCCACGTCCACCGCCTTGAAGGCCTACGACGAAGAACTCCGCATGCTCAAAATTCCCCCCAACGATTTGGCCATCGCGTAGCATGCATCATCGTTAGCTTCACCGCCCACACCGTCGTGCTTGTGTAGCCACATCCCAGTACATTATCCCACGATTTTTCTCATTTCCTTGCCCAAGTTTTTCCCATCGAAAAGGCCTTGGCTGCAGGGGTGTCACGCCTTGCCCAGGCCGGCCATGTGGCTCGCTCGTTGCTAACGGCTGACGATCGTGTTGTCGATCGCGCTACGCAACGAGCCCGCCTAGGCAAGCCTGATCATCGGGATTCAACCCCACGTCCACCGCCTCGAAGGCCTGCGACGAAGAACTCCGCATGCTCAAAATTCCCCCCAAAGATTTGGCCCTCGCGTAGCATGCATCATCGTTAGCTTCACCGCCCACACCATCGTGATTGTGTAGCCACATCCCAGCACATTATTCCACGATTCTTTTCATTTCGTTGCCCACGTTTTTCCCATCGATCAGACCTTGGCAGCAGAGGTGTCACGCCTTACCCAGGCCAGCCGTGTGGCTCGCTTGTTGCTAACGGCCGACGATCCTGTCGTAGATCGCGCTACACAACGAGCCCGCCTAGGCAAGCCTGATCATCAGGATTCAACCCCACGTCCACCGCCTCGAAGGCCTGCGACGAAGAACTCCGCATGCTCAAAATTCCCCCCAACGATTTGGCCCTCGCGTAGCATGCATCATCGTTAGCTTCACCGCCCACACCATCGTGATTGTGTAGCCACATCCCAGCACATTATTCCACGATTCTTCTCATTTCGTTGCCCACGTTTTTCCCATCGATCAGACCTTGGCAGCAGAGGTGTCACGCCTTACCCAGGCCAGCCGTGTGGCTCGCTTGTTGCTAACGGCCGACGATCCTGTCGTCGAACGCGCTACACAACGAGCCCGCCTAGGCAAGCCTGATCATCAGGATTCAACCCCACGTCCACCGCCTCGAGGGCCAGCGATGAAGAACTCCGCATGCTCAAAATTCCCCCAACTGATTTGGCCCTCGCGTAGCATGCATCATAGTTAGCTTCACCGCCCGCACCATCGTGATTGTGTAGCCACATCCCAGTACATTATTCCACGATTCTTCTCATTTCATTGCCCACGTTTTTTCCATCGATGATGCCTTGGCAGCAGGGGTGTCACGCCTTGCCCAGGCTGGCCGTGTGGCTCGCTCGTTGCCAACGGTCGACGATCGTGTCATCGATCGCGCTGCGCAACGAGTCCACCTAGGCAAGCCTAAGCGTCGGGATCTAACCCGACGTCCGTCGCCTCGAGGGACTGCGTTAAAGCACCCACATGCTCGAAATTCCCCCACATAATTTGGCCCTCGCGTAGCGTGCATCATTGTTAGCTTCACCGGCCACACCATCGAGCTTGTGTAGCCACATCCCAGCTCATTATCCCATGATTTTTCTCATTTCGTTGCCCACGTTTTTTCCATCGATGAGGCCTTGGCAGCAGGGGTGTCACCCCTTGCCCAGGCTTGCCGTGTGGCTCACTCATTGCTAATGGTCGACGATGGTGTCGTCGATCGCGCTACGCAACGAGACTGCCTAGGCAAGCCTGGGCGTCGGGATTCAACCCACGTCCGTCGCAGCGAGGGCCTGCGACGAAGCACTCCGCATGCTCGAAATTCCCCCAACGATTTGGCCCTCACGTAGCATGCATCATCGTTAGGTTCACCACCCACACGGTCGAGCTTGTGTAGCCACATCCCAGCTCATTATTCCACGATTTTTCTCATTTCGTTGCCCATGTTTTTTCCATCGATGAGGCCTTGGCAAAAGTGGTGTCACGCCTTGCCCAGGCCGGTCGTGTGGCTCGCTCATTGCTAACGGTCGACGATCGTGTCATCGATCGCGCTATGCAATGAGCCCGACTAGGCAAGCCTGATCGTCGGGATTCAACCCCACATCCACCGCCTCGAGGGCCTGCGACGAAGCACTCCGCATGCTTAAAATTCCCCCCAACGATTTGGTCGTCGCGTAGCATTGATCATCGTTAGCTTCACCGCCCACACCGTCGTGCTTGTGTAGCCACATCCCAGTACATTATCCCACGATATTTCTCATTTCGTTGCCCACGTTTTTCCCATCGATGAGGCCTTGGCAGCAGGGGTGTCACGCCTTGCCCAAGCTGGCCGTGTGGCTCTCTCGTTGCTAATGGTCGACGATCTTGTCGTCGATCGCGCTGCGCAACGAGTCCACCTAGGCAAGCCTAAGCGTCGGGATTCAACCCCACGTCTACCACCTCGAGGGCTTGCGACGAAGCACTCCACATGCTCAAAATTCCCCCCAACGATTTGGCCGTCGCGTAGCATGCATCATCGTTAGCTTCATTGCCTACACCGTCGAGCTTGTGTAGCCACATCCCAGCTCATTATCCCACGTTTTTTCTCATTTTGTTGCCCATGTTTTTCCCATCGATGAGGCCTTGGCAGCAGGGGTGTCACTCTTTTCCCTGGCTTGCCGTGTGGCTCGCTCATTGGTAACGGCCGACGATCGTGTCGTCGATCGCGTTGCTCAACGAGTCCGCCTAGGCAAGACTAAGCGTCGGGATTCAACCCCACGTCCGTCGCCTCGATGGCCTGCGACGAAGCACTTCGCATGCTCAAAATTCCCCCAATGATTTGGCCCTCATGCAGCATGCATCATCGTTAGCTTCACCGGCCACACCGTCGAGCTTGTGTAGCCACATCCCAGCTCATTATACCACGATTTTTCTCATTTTGTTGCCCATGTTTTTTCCATCGATCAGGCCTTAGCAGTAGGGGTGTCACGCCTTGCGCAGGTCGGCCGTGTGGCTCGCTCGTTGCTAACGGCTAACGATCGTGTTCTCGATCGCGCTACGAAACGAGCCCGCCTAGGCAAGCCTGATCATCGGGATTCAACCCCACGTCCACCGCCTTGAAGGCCTACGACGAAGAACTCCGCATGCTCAAAATTCCCCCCAAGGATTTGGCCCTCGCGTAGCATGCATCATCGTTAGCTTCACCGCCCACACCGTCGTGCTTGTGTAGCCACATCCCAGTACATTATCCCACGATTTTTCTCATTTCCTTGCCCAAGTTTTTCCCATCGATCAGGCCTTGGCAGCAGGGGTGTCACGCCTTGCCCAGGCCGACCGTGCGGCTCGCTCGTTGCTAACGGCTGACGATCGTGTGGTCGATCGCGCTACGCAACGAGCCCGCCTAGGCAAGCCTGATCATCGGGATTCAGCCCCACGTCCACCGCCTCGAAGGCCTGCGACGAAGAACTCCGCATGCTCAAAATTCCCCCAACGATTTGGCCCTCGCGTAGCATGCATCATCGTTAGCTTCACCGCCCACACCATCGTGATTGTGTAGCCACATCCCAGCACATTATTCCACGATTCTTTTCATTTTGTTGCCCACGTTTTTCCCATCGATCAGACCTTGGCAGCAGAGGTGTCACGCCTTACCCAGGCCAGCCGTGTGGCTCGCTTGTTGCTAACGGCCGACGATCCTGTCGTCGATCGCGCTACACAACGAGCCCGCCTAGGCAAGCCTGATCATCAGGATTCAACCCCACGTCCACCGCCTCCAGGGCCTGCGATGAAGAACTCCGCATGCTCAAAATTCCCCCAACCGATTTGGCCCTCGCGTAGCATGCATCATAGTTAGCTTCACCGCCCGCACCATCGTGATTATGTAGCCACATCCCAGTACATTATTCCACGATTCTTCTCATTTCATTGCCCACGTTTTTTCCATCGATGAGGCCTTGGCAGCAGGGGTGTCACGCCTTGCCCAGGCTGGCCGTGTGGCTCGCTCGTTGCCAACGGTCGACGATCGTGTCGTCGAATCGCGCTGCGCAACGAGTCCACCTAGGCAAGCCTAGCGTTGGGAATCTAACCCGACGTCCGTGCGCCTCGAGGGCCTGTGACGAAGCACTCCGCATGCTCAAAATCCCCCCAACGATTGGGCCCTCGCGTAGCATGCCTCATCATTAGCTTCGCCGCCCACACCGTCGAGCTTGTGTAGCCACATCCCAGCTCATTATCCCACGATTTTTCTTATATCATTGCCCACGTTTTTCCCACCGATGAGGCCCTGGCAGCAGGGGTGTCACGCCTTGCCCAGGCTGGCCGTGTGGCTCGCTCATTGCTAACGGTCGACGCTCGTGTCGTCGATCGCGCTGCGCAACGAGTCCGCCTTGGCAAGCCTGGGCGTCGGGATCCAGCCCCGCGTCCGCCGCCTCGAGGGCTGCGACGAAGCACTCCACACGGTCGAAATCCCCCCAACAATTTGGCCCTCGCGTAGCATGCATCATCGTTAGCTTCACCGCCCACACGGTCGAGCTTTTGCAGCCACATCCCTGCTCATTATCCCACGATTTTTGTCATTTCGTTGCCCATGTTTTTCCCATCGATGAGGCCTTGGCAGCAAGGGTGTCACGCCTTGCCCAGGCCGGCCGTGTGGCTCGCTCCTCGCTAACGGCCGACGATCGTGTCATCGATCGCGCTACGCAACGAGCCCGCCTAGGCAAGCCTGATCGTCGGGATTCAACCCCACATCCACCGCCTCGAGGGCCTGCGACTAAGCACTCCGCATGCTCGAAATTCCCCCCATCGATTTGGCCCTCGCGTAGCATGCATCATCGTTAGCTTCACCGCCCACACCGTCGTGCTTGTGTAGCCACATCCCAGTACATTATCCCACGATTCTTCTCATTTCGTTGCCCACATTTTTCCCATCGATGAGGCCTTGGCAGCAGGGGTGTCACGCCTTCCCAAGCTGCAGTGTGGCTCGCTCGTTGCATGTCGACGATCGTGTCATCGATCGCGCTGCGCAACGAGTCCGCCTAGGCAAGACTAAGCGTCGGGATCTAAGCTGATGTCCGTTGCCTCGAGGGACTGCGATGAAGCACCCCGCATGCTCGAAATTCACCCAAATGATTTGGGCCTCGCGTAGCATGCATCATCGTTAGCTTCACCGACCACACTGTCGAGCTTGTGTAGCCACATCCCAGCTCATTATCCCACGATTTTTCTCATTTTGTTGCCCATGTTTTTCCCATCGATGAGGCCTTTGCAGCAGGGGTGTCACGCCTTGCCAAGGCTGGCCGTGTGGCTCGCTTGTTGTGAACGATCGACGATCGTGTCGTCGATCGCGTTGCTCAACGAGTCCGCCTAGGCAAGACTAAGCGTCGGGATCAACCCCACGTCCGTCCCGCCTCGATTGGCCTGCGACGAAGGCACTTCGCTGCTCACATTCATCCCAATGATTTGGACCTCATGCAGCATGCATCATCGTTAGCTTCACCGGCCACACCGTCGAGCTTGTGTAGCCACATCCCAGCTCATTATACCACGATTTTTCTCATTTTGTTGCCCATGTTTTTTCCATCGATCAGGCCTTAGCAGTAGGGGTGTCACGCCTTGCGCAGGCCGGCCGTGTGGCTCGCTCGTTGCTAACGGCTGACGATCGTGTTCTCGATCGCGCTACGAAACGAGCCCGCCTAGGCAAGCCTGATCATCGGGATTCAACCCCACGTCCACCGCCTTGAAGGCCTACGACGAAGAACTCCGCATGCTCAAAATTCCCCCCAAGGATTTGGCCCTCGCGTAGCATGCATCATCGTTAGCTTCACCGCCCACAAAAGCCCGTCGTGCTTGTGTAACCACATCCCAGGTACATTATCCCGATTTTTTCTCAGTTTCTTGCCCAAGTTTTTTCCCATCGATCAGGGCCTATGGCAGCAGGGTGTCACGCCTTGCCCAGGCCGACCGTAGCGGCTCGCTCGTTGCTAACGGCTGACGATCGTGTGGTCGATCGCGCTACGCAACGAGCCCGCCTAGGCAAGCCTGATCATCGGGATTCAACCCCACGTCCACCGCCTCGAAGGCCTGCGACGAAGAACTCCGCATGCTCAAAATTTCCCCCAACGATTTGGCCCTCGCGTAGCATGCATCATCGTTAGCTTCACCGCCCACACCATCGTGATTGTGTAGCCACATCCCAGCACATTATTCCACGATTCTTTTCATTTCGTTGCCCACGTTTTTCCCATCGATCAGACCTTGGCAGCAGAGGTGTGACGCCTTACCCAGGCCAGCCGTGTGGCTCGCTTGTTGCTAACGGCCGACGATCCTGTCGTCGATCGCGCTACACAACGAGCCCGCCTAGGCAAGATTGATCATCAGGATTCAACCCCACGTCCACCGCCTCGAGGGCCTGCGATGAGAACTCCGCATGCTCAAAATTCCCCCAACCGATTTGGCCCTCGCGTAGCATGCATCATAGTTAGCTTCACCGCCCGCACCATCGTGGTTGTGTAGCCACATCCCAGTACATTATTCCACGATTCTTCTCATTTCATTGCCCACGTTTTTTCCATCGATGAGGCCTTGGCAGCAGGGGTGTCACGCCTTGCCCAGGCTGGCCGTGTGGCTCGCTCGTTGCCAACGGTCGACGATCTTGTCGTCGATCGCGCTTCGCAACGAGTCCACCTAGGCTAGCCTAAGTGTCGGGATCTAACCCGATGTCCGTCGCCTCGAGGGACTGCGTTGAAGCACCCGCATGCTCGAAATTCCCCCACACGATTTGGCCCTCGCGCAGCGTGCATCATTGTTAGCTTCACCGGCCACACCATCGAGCTTGTGTAGCCACATCCCAGCTCATTATCCCATGATTTTTCTCATTTCGTTGCCCACGTTTTTTCCATCGATGAGGCCTTGGCAGCAGGGGTGTCACCCCTTGCCTAGGCGTGCCGTGTGGCTCACTCATTGCTAACGGTCGACGATGGTGTCGTCGATCGCGCTGCGCAACGAGACTGCCTAGGCAAGCCTGGGCGTCGGGATTCAACCCACGTCTGTCGCAGCGAGGGCCTGCGACGAAGAACTCCGCATGCTCGAAATTCCCCCAATGATTTGGCCCTCACGTAGCATGCATCATCGTTAGGTTCACCACCCACACGGTCGAGCTTGTGTAGCCACATCCCAGCTCATTATTCCACGATTTTTCTCATTTCGTTGCCCATGTTTTTCCCATCGATGAGGCCTTGGCAAAAGTGGTGTCACGCCTTGCCCAGGCCGGTCGTGTGGCTCGCTCATTGCTAACGGTCGACGATCGTGTCATCGATCGCGCTATGCAATGAGCCCGACTAGGCAAGCCTGATCGTCGGGATTCAACCCCACATCCACCGCCTCGAGGGCCTGCGACGAAGCACTCCGCATGCTTAAAATTCCCCCCAACGATTTGGTCGTCGCGTAGCATTGATCATCGTTAGCTTCACCGCCCACACCGTCGTGCTTGTGTAGCCACATCCCAGTACATTATCCCACGATATTTCTCATTTCGTTGCCCACGTTTTTCCCATCGATGAGGCCTTGGCAGCAGGGGTGTCACGCCTTGCCCAAGCTGGCCGTGTGGCTCGCTCGTTGCTAATGGTCGACGATCTTGTCGTCGATCGCGCTGCGCAACGAGTCCACCTAGGCAAGCCTAAGCGTCGGGATTCAACCCCACGTCTACCACCTCGAGGGCTTGCGACGAAGCACTCCACATGCTCAAAATTCCCCCCAACGATTTGGCCGTCGCGTAGCATGCATCATCGTTAGCTTCATTGCCTACACCGTCGAGCTTGTGTAGCCACATCCCAGCTCATTATCCCACGTTTTTTCTCATTTTGTTGCCCATGTTTTTCCCATCGATGAGGCCTTGGCAGCAGGGGTGTCACTCTTTTCCCTGGCTTGCCGTGTGGCTCGCTCATTGGTAACGGCCGACGATCGTGTCGTCGATCGCGTTGCTCAACGAGTCCGCCTAGGCAAGACTAAGCGTCGGGATTCAACCCCACGTCCGTCGCCTCGATGGCCTGCGACGAAGCACTTCGCATGCTCAAAATTCCCCCAATGATTTGGCCCTCTTGCAGCATGCATCATCGTTAGCTTCACCGGCCACACCGTCGAGCTTGTGTAGCCACATCCCAGCTTATTATACCACGATTTTTCTCATTTTGTTGCCTATGTTTTTCCCATCGATCAGGGCTTAGCAGCAGGGGTATCACGCCTTGCCCAGGCTGGCCGTGTGGCTTGCTTATTGCTAACGGCCGACGATCGTGTCATCGATCGCGCTGCGCAACGAGTCTGCCAAGGCAACCCTGGGCGTCGGGATCCAGCCGCGCGTCCGCCGCCTCGAGGGCCTGCGACGAAGCACTTCGCATGCTGGAAATCCACCCATCGATTTGGCCCTCGCGTAGCATGCATCATTGTTAGCTTCGCCGTCCACACCGTCGAGTTTGTCTAGCCACATCCCAGCTCATTATCCCACAATTTCACTCGTTTCGTTGCCCACATTTTACCCACCGATGAGTCATTGGCAGCAGCGGTGTGCTGCCTTGCCCAGGCTGGCCGTGTGGCTCGCTCGTTGCTACCGGCCGACGATCGTGTTGTCAATTGCGCTGCGCAACGAGTCCGCTTAGGCAAGCCTGAGCGTCGAAATCCAACCCCACGTCCACCGCCTCGAGGGCCTACGAAGATGCACTCCGCATGCTCGAAATTCCCCCCAACGATTTGGCCCTGGCGTAGCATGCATCATCGTTAGCTTCACCGGCCACACAGTCGAGCTTGTGCAGCCACATCCCAGCTCATTATACCATGATTTTTCTCATTTCGTTGCCCACGTTTTTTCCGTCGATGAGGCCTTGGCAGCAGGGGTGTCACCCCTTGCCCAGGCTGGCCGTGTGGCTCATTCATTGCTAACGGTCGACGATGGTGTCGTCGATCGCGCTGCGCAACGAGACCGTCTAGGCAAGCCTGGGCGTCGGGATCCAGCCCTGCGTCCACCGCCTCGAGGGCCTACGACGAAGCACTCCGTATGCTCAAAATCCCCCCAGCGATTTAGCCCTCGCGTAGCATGCATCATTGTAAGCTTCACCGCCCACACCGTCTAGCTTGTGTAGCCACATCCCAGTACATTATCCCACGATTCTTCTCATTTCGTTGCCCACGTTTTTCCCATCGATGAGGCCTTGGCAGTAGGGGTGTCACGCATTGCCCAGGCTGGCCGTGTGGCTTGCCCATTGCAAACGGCCGACGATCGTGTGGTCGATCGCGCTGCGCAACGAGTTCGCCCAGGCAAGCCTGGGCGTAGGGATCCAGCCCCGCGTCCACCACCTCGAGGGCCTGCGACGAAGATCTTCGCATGCTCGAAATCCCCCCAGCGATTTGGCCCTCACGTAGCATGCATCATTGTTTGCTTCGCCGCCCACACCGTCGAGTTTGTCTAGCCATATCCTAGCTCATTATCCCACAATTTCCCTCGTTTCGTCTCCCACGTTTTTCCCATCGATGAGGCCTTGGCAGTAGGGGTGTCATGCCTTGCCAAGGTTGGCCGTGTGGCTAGCTCGTTGCAAACGGCCAACGATCGTGTCGTCGATCGCTCTGCGTAACGAGTCCCCCTAGGCAAGCTTGAGCATCGGGATTCAACCCCACGTCCGTCGCCGCGAGGGCCTGCGACGAAGCATTCCGCATGCTCGAAATTCCCCCAACGATTTGGCCCTCACGTAGCATGCATCATCGTTAGCTTCACCGCCCACACGGTTGAGCTTGTGTAGCCACATCCCAGCTCATTATGCCACGGTTTTTCTCATTTCGTTGCCCATGTTTTTCACATCGATGAGGCCTTCGCAACAGTGGTGTCACGCCTTGCCTAGGCCGATCGTGTGGCTCGCTCATTGCTAACGGTCGACAATCGTGTCATCGATCGTGCTACGCAATGAGCCCGCCTAGGCAAGCCTGATCGTCGGTATTCAACCCCACATCCCCCGCCTCGAGGGCCTGCGACGAAGCACTCCGCATGCTTAAAATTCCCCCCAACGATTTGGTCATCGTGTAGCATTCATCATCATTAGCTTCACCGCCCACACCATCGAGCTTGTGTAGCCACATTCCAGTACATTATCTGACGATTCTTCTCATTTCATTGCCCACGTTTTTCCCATCGATGAGGCCTTGGCAGCAGGGGTGTCACGCCTTACCCAGGCTGGCCGTGTGGCTCGCTTGTTGCTAACGGTCAACGATCGTGTCGTCGATCGCGCTGTGCAACGAGTCTGCCTAGGCAAGACTTAGCGACGGGATCTAACCCGACGTTCGTCGCCTCGAGGGACTGCGATGAAGCACCCGCATGCTCGAAATTCCCCAAAACGATTTGGGCCTCGCATAGCATGCATCATCGTTAGCTTCATCGGCCACACCGTCGAGCTTGTGTAGCCACATCTCAGCTCATTATTACACAATTTTCCTCATTTTGTTGCCCATGTTTTTTCCATCGATGAGGCCTTGGCAGCAGGGGTGTCACGCCTTGCCCAGGCTGGCAGTGTGGCTTGCTTATTGCTAACGGTCAACGATCGCGTCGTCGATCGCGCTGCGCAACGAGTCCGCTTGGGCAAGCCTGAGCGTCGGAATCTAACCCCACGTCCACCGCCTCGAGGGCCTGCGAGGAAGCACTCCGCATGCTCGAAATTCCCCCCAACGATTTGGCCCTGGCGTAGTATGCATCATCGTTAGCTTCACCGGCCATACAGTCGAGCTTGTGTAGCCACATCCCAGCTCATTATACCACGATTTTTCTCATTTAGTTGCCCACGTTTTTTCCATCGATGAGGCCTTGGCAGCAGGGGTGTCACCCCTTGCCCAGGCTGGCCGTGTGGCTCACTCATTGCTAACGGTCGATGATGGTGTCATCGATCGTCCTGCGCAACGAGACCGCCTAGGCAAGCCTGGGCGTCGGGATCCAGCCCCGCGTCCACCACCTCGAGGGCCTGTGATGAAGCACTCCGCATGCTCAAAATTCCCCCAATGATTTAGCCCTCGCGTAGCATGCATCATCGTTAGCTTCGCCGCCCACACCGTTGAGTTTGTCTAGCCACATCCCAGCTCATTATCCCACAATTTCTCTCGTTTCGTTGCCTACATTTTTCCCACCAATGAGGCCTTGGCAGCAGGGGTGTCACGCCTTGCCCAGGCTAGCAGTGTGGCTCGCTCGTTGCTAACGGTCGACGATCGTGTCGTTGATCGCACTGCGCAACGAGTCTGCCTAGGCTAGCCGTAGCTTTGGGATCTAACCCGACTTCCGTCGCCTCGAGGGACTGCGATGAAGCACTCCGCATGCTCGAAATTCCCACAAACAATGTCGCCCTCACGTAGCATGCATCATTGTTAGCTTCACCGGCCACACAGTCGAGCTTGTGTAGCCACATCCCAGCTCATTATACCACGATTTTTCTCATTTCGTTGCCCATGCTTTTCCCATCGATCAGGCCTTGGCAGTAGGGGTGTCACGCCTTGCCCAGGCCGGCCGTGTGGCTCGCTCGTTGCAAACGGTTGACGATCGTGTTGTCGATCGCGCTACGTAACGAGCTCGCCTAGGCATGCCTGATCATCGAGATTTAACCCCATGTCCACCGCCTCGAGGGCCTGCGACGAAGCACTCCGCATGCTCAAAATTCCCCCCAACGATTTGGCCCTCGCGTAGCATGCATCATCGTTAGCTTCACCGCCCACACCGTCATGCTTGTGTAGCCATATCCCAGTACATTATCCCACGATTTTTTTCATTTCGTTGCCCATGTTTTTCCCATCGATCAGGCCTTGGCAGCAGGGGTGTCACGCCTTGCCCAGGCTGGCCGTGTGGCTCGCTCGTTGCCAACGGTCGACGATCGTGTAGTCGATCGCGCTGCGCAACGAGTCCACCTAGGCAAGCCTAAGCGTCGGGATCTAACCCGACGTCCGTCGCGATCTAACCCGACGTCCGTCGCCTCGAGGGACTGCGATGAAGCACCCGCATGCTCGAAATTTGCCCACACGATTTGGCCCTCGTGTAGCGTGCATCATTGTTAGCTTCACCGGCCACACCATTGAGCTTGTGTAGCCACATCCCAGCTCATTATCCCATGATTTTTCTCATTTCTTTGCCCATGTTTTTCCCATCGATCAGGCCTTGGCAGCAGGGGAGTCACTCCTTGCCTAGGTTGGCTGTGTGGCTCGCTCATTGCTAACGGCCGAGGATCATGTCGTCGATCGCTCTGCGTAACGAGTCCCCCTAGGCAAGCTTGAGCGTCGGGATTCAACCCCACGTCCGTCGCCGCGAGGGCCTGCGACGAAGCATTCCGCATGCTCGAAATTCCCCCAACGATTTGGCCCTCACGTAGCATGCATCATCGTTAGCTTCACCGCCCACACGGTTGAGCTTGTGTAGCCACATCCCAGCTCATTATGCCACGATTTCTCTCATTTCGTAGCCCATGTTTTTCCCATCGATGAGGCCTTGGCAACAGTGGTGTCACGCCTTGCCCAGGCCGGTCGTGTGGCTCGCTCGTTGCTAACGGTCGACGATCGTGTCATCGATCGCGCTATGCAATGAGCCCGCCTAGGCAAGCCTGATCATCGGGATTCAACCCCACATCCACCGCCTCGAGGGCCTGCGACGAAGCACTCTGCATGCTTAAAATTCCCCCCAACGATTTGGTCGTCGTGTAGCATTCATCATCGTTAGCTTCACCGCCCACACCGTCGAGCTTGTGTAGCCACATCCAAGTACATTATCTGACGATTCTTCTCATTTCATTGCCCATGTTTTTCCCATCGATAAGGCCTTGGCAGCAGGGGTGTCACGCCTTACCCAGGTTGGCCGTGTGGCTCGCTTGTTGCTAACGGTCGACGATTGTGTCGTCGATCACGCTGTGCAACGAGTCCGCCTAGGCAAGACTTAGCGTCGGGATCTAACCCAACGTCCGTCGCCTCGAGGGACTGCGTTGAAGCACCCCGCATGCTCGAAATTCCCCCAAACGATTTGGGCCTCGCGTAGCATGCATCATTGTTAGCTTCATCGGCCACACCGTCGAGCTTGTGTAGCCATATCCCAGCTCATTATTACACAATTTTTCTCATTTTGTTGCCCATGTTTTTCCCATCGATCAGGCCTTGGCAGCAGGGGTGTCACGCCTTGCCCAGGCTGGCCGTGTGGCTTGCTTATTGCTAACGGCCGACGATCGTGTCGTCGATCGCGCTGCGTAACGAGTCTGCCAAGGCAAGCCTGGGCGTCGAGATCCAGCCACGCGTCCACCACCTCGAGGGCCTGCGACGAGGCACTCCGCATTCTGGAAATCCACCCACCAATTTGGCCCTCGCGTAGCATGCATCATTGTTAGCTTCGCCGTCCACACCGTCGAGTTTGTCTAGCCACATCCCAGCTCATTATCCCATAATTTCACTCGTTTCGTTGCCCGCATTTTACCCACCGATGAGTCCTTGGCAGCAGCGGTGTCCTGCCTTGCCCAGGCTGGCCGTGTGGCTCGCTCGTTGCTACCGGCCGACGATCGTGTTGTCAATTGTGCTGCGCAACGAGACTGCCTAGGCAAGCCTGGGCGTCGGGATCCAGCCCCGCGTCCACCGCCTCGAGGGCCTGCGACAAAGCACTCCGCATGCTCAAAATCCCCTCAGTGATTTAGCCCTCATGTAGCATGCATCATCGTTAGCTTCGCCGCCCACACCGTCGAGTTTGTCTAGCCACATCCCAGCTCATTATCCCACAATTTCTCTCGTTTTGTTGCCCATATTTTTCCCACCGATGAGGCCTTGGCAGCAGGGGTGTCACGCCTTGCCCAGGCTAGCTGTGTGGCTCGCTCGTTGCTAACGGTCGACGATCGTGTCATCGATCGCACTGCGCAACGAGTCTGCCTAGGGAAGCCTGAGCTTTGGGATCTAACCCGACTTCCGTCGCCTCGAGGGACCGCGATGAAGCACTCCGCATGCTCGAAATTCCCACAAACAATTTCGCCCTCGCGTAGCATGCATCATCGTTTGCTTCACCGGCCACACAGTCGAGCTTGTGTAGCCACATCCCAGCTCATTATACCACGATTTTTCTCATTTCGTTGCCCATGCTTTTCCCATCGATCAGGCCTTGGCAGCAGGGGTGTCACGCCTTGCCCAGGCCGGCCGTGTGGCTCGCTCGTTGCTAACGGTTGACGATCGTGTTGTCGATCGCGCTACGCAACGAGCCCGCCTAGGCAAGCCTGATCATCTGGATTCAACCCCACGTCCACCGCCTCGAAGGCCTGCGACGAAGAACTCCGCATGCTCAAAATTCCCCCCAACAATTTGGCCCTCGCGTAGCATGCATCATCGTTAGCTTCACCGCCCACACCATCGTGATTGTGTAGCCACATCCCAGCACATTATTCCACGATTCTTCTCATTTCGTTGCCCACATTTTTCCCATCGATCAGACCTTGGCAACAGAGGTGTCACGCCTTACCCAGGCCAGCCGTGTGGCTCGCTTGTTGCTAACGGCCGACGATCCTGTCGTCGATCGCGCTACACAACGAGCCCGGCTAGGCAAGCCTGATCATCAGGATTCAACCCCACGTCCACCGCCTCGAGGGCCTGCGACGAAGAACTCCGCATGCTCAAAATTCCCCCAACCGATTTGGCCCTCGCGTAGCATGCATCATAGTTAGCTTCATCGCCCACACCCTCACGATTGTGTAGCCACATCCCAGTACTTTATCCCACGATTCTTCTCATTTCATTGCCCACGTTTTTCCCATCGATGAGGCCTTGGCAGCAGAGGTGTCTCGCCTTGCCCAGGCTGGCCGTGTGGCTCGCTCGTTGCCAACGGTCGACGATCGTGTCATCGATCGCGCTGCGCAACGAGTCCACCTAGGCAAGCCTAAGCGTCGGGATCTAACCCGACGTCCGTCGCCTCGAGGGACTGCGTTGAAGCACCCGCATGCTCGAAATTCCCCCACACGATTTGGCCCTCGCGTAGCGTGCATCATTGTTAGCTTCACCGGCCACACCATCGAGCTTGTGTAGCCACATCCCAGGTCATTATCCCATGATTTTTCTCATTTCGTTGCCCATGTTTTTTCCATCGATGAGGCCTTGGCAGCAGGGGTGTCACCCCTTGCCCAGGCTGGCCGTGTGGCTCACTCATTGCTAACGGTCGACGATGGCGTCGTCGATCGCGCTGCGCAACGAGACTGCCTAGGCAAGCCTGGGAGTCGGGATCCAATCCACGTCCGTCGCAGCGAGGGCCTGCGACGAAACACTCCGCATGCTCGAAATTCCCCCAACGATTTGGCCCTCACGTAGCATGCGTCATCGTTAGGTTCACCGCCCACACGGTCGAGCTTGTGTAGCCACATCCCTGCTCATTATGCCACGATTTTTCTCATTTTGTTGCCCATGTTTTTCCCATCGATGAGGCCTTGGCAACAGTGGTGTCACGCCTTGCCCAGGCCGGTCGTGTGGCTCGCTCATTGCTAACGGTCGACGATCGTGTCATCGATCGCGCTATGCAATGAGCCCGACTAGGCAAGCCTGATCGTCGGGATTCAACCCCACATCCACCGCCTTGAGGGCCTGCGATGAAGCACTCCGCATGCTTAAAATTCCCCCCAACGATTTGGTCGTCGCGTAGCATTGATCATCGTTAGCTTCACCGCCCACACCGTCGTGCTTGTGTAGCCACATCCCAGTACATTATCCCACGATTCTTCTCATTTGGTTGCCCACGTTTTTCCCATCGATGAGGCCTTGGCAGCAGGGGTGTCACGCCTTGCCCAGGCTGGCCGTATGGCTAGCTCGTTGCTAACGGTTGACGATCTTGTCGTCGATCGCTCTGCGCAACGAGTCCACCTAGGCAAGCCTAAGCGTCGGGATTCAACCACACGTCTACCGCCTCGAGAGCTTGCGACGAAGCACTCCGCATGCTCGAAATTCCCCCCAACGATTTGGCCGTCGCGTAGCATGCATCATCGTTAGCTTCATTGCCTACACCATCGAGCTTGTGTAGCCACATCCCAGCTCATTATCCCACGTTTTTTCTCATTTTGTTGCCCATGTTTTTCCCATCGATGAGGCCTTGGCAGCACCGGTGTCACTCTTTGCCCTGGCTTGCCAGTGTGGCTCGCTCATTGGTAACGGTCGACGATCGTGTCGTCGATCGTGTTGCTCAACGAGTCCGCCTAGGCAAGACTAAGCGTCGGGATTCAACCCCACGTCCATCGCCTCGATGGCCTGCGACGAAGCACTTCGCATGCTCGAAATTCCCCCAACGATTTGGCCCTCACGCAGCATGCATCATCGTTAGCTTCACCGGCCACACCGTCGAGCTTGTGTAGCCACATCCCAGCTCATTATACCACGATTTTTCTCATTTTGTTGCCCATGTTTTTCCCATCAATCAGGCCTTAGCAGCAGGGGTGTCACGCCTTGCCCAGGCCGGCCGTGTGGCATGCTTATTGCTAACGGCCGACGATCGTGTCATCGATCGCGCTGCGCAACGAGTCTGCCAAGGCAACCCTGGGCGTCGGGATCCAGCCGCGCGTCCGCCGCCTCGAGGTCCTGCGACGAAGCACTTCGCATGCTGGAAATCCACCCATCGATTTGGCCCTCGCGTAGCATGCATCATTGTTAGCTTCGCCGTCCACACCGTCGAGTTTGTCTAGCCACATCCCAGCTCATTATCCCACAATTTCACTCGTTTCGTTGCCCACATTTTACCCACCGATGAGTCATTGGCAGCAGCGGTGTGCTGCCTTGCCCAGGCTGGCCGTGTGGCTCGCTCGTTGCTACCGGCCGACGATCGTGTTGTCAATTGCGCTGCGCAACGAGTCCGCTTAAGCAAGCCTGAGCGTCGAAATCCAACCCCACGTCCACCGCCTCGAGGGCCTGCGAAGATGCACTCCGCATGCTCGAAATTCCCCCCAACGATTTGGCCCTGGCGTAGCATGCATCATCGTTAGCTTCACCGGCCACACAGTCGAGCTTGTGCAGCCACATCCCAGCTCATTATACCACGATTTTTCTCATTTCGTTGCCCACGTTTTTTCCGTCGATGAGGCCTTGGCAGCAGGGGTGTCACCCCTTGCCCAGGCTGGCCGTGTGGCTCATTCATTTCTAACGGTCGACGGTGGTGTCGTCGATCGCGCTGCGCAACGAGACCGTCTAGGCAAGCTAGGGCGTCGGGATCCAGCCCTGCGTCCACCGCCTCGAGGGCCTGCGACGAAGCACTCCGCATGCTCAAAATCCCCCCAGCGATTTAGCCCTCGCGTAGCATGCATCATCGTAAGCTTCACCACCCACACCGTCTAGCTTGTGTAGCCACATCCCAGTACATTATCCCACGATTCTTCTCATTTCGTTGCCCACGTTTTTCCCATCGATGAGGCCTTGGCAGTAGGGGTGTCACGCATTGCCCAGGCTGGCCGTGTGGCTTGCCCATTGCAAACGGCCGACGATCGTGTCGTCGATCGCGCTGCGCAACGAGTCCGCCCAGGCAAGAGTGGGCGTAGGTATCCAGCCCCGCGTCCGCCGCCTTGAGGGCCTGCGACGAAGATCTTCGCATGCTCGAAATCCCCCCAGCGATTTGGCCCTCACGTAGCATGCATCATTGTTTGCTTCGCCGCCCACACCGTCGAGTTTGTCTAGCCATATCCTAGCTCATTATCCCACAATTTCCCTCGTTTCGTCTCCCACGTTTTTCCCATCGATGAGGCCTTGGCAGTAGGGGTGTCATGCCTTGCCAAGGTTGGCCGTGTGGCTAGCTCGTTGCAAACGGCCAACGATCGTGTCGTCGATCGCTCTGCGTAACGAGTCCCCCTAGGCAAGCTTGAGCGTCAGGATTCAACCCCACGTCCGTCGCCGCGAGGGCCTGCGACGAAGCATTCCGCATGCTCGAAATTCCCCCAACGATTTGGCCCTCACGTAGCATGCATCATCGTTAGCTTCACCGCCCACACGGTCGAGCTTGTGTAGCCACATCCCAGCTCATTATGCCACGATTTTTCTCATTTCGTAGCCCATGTTTTTCCCATCGATGAGGCCTTGGCAACAGTGGTGTCACGGCTTGCCCAGGCCGGTCGTGTGGCTTGCTCGTTGCTAACGGTCGACGATCGTGTCATCGATCGCGCTATGCAATGAGCCCGCCTAGGCAAGCCTGATCATCGGGATTCAACCCCACATCCACCGCCTCGAGGGCCTGCGACGAAGCACTCTGCATGCTTAAAATTCCCCCCAACGATTTGGTCGTCGTGTAGCATTCATCATCGTTAGCTTCACCGCCCACACCATCGAGCTTGTGTAGCCACATTCCAGTACATTATCTGACGATTCTTCTCATTTCATTGCCCACGTTTTTCCCATCGATGAGGCCTTGGCAGCAGGGGTGTCACGCCTTACCCAGGCTGGCCGTGTGGCTCGCTTGTTGCTAACGGTCACGATCGTGTCGTCGATCGCGCTGTGCAACGAGTCTGCCTAGGCAAGACTTAGCGACGGGATCTAACCCGACGTTCGTCGCCTCGAGGGACTGCGATGAAGCACCCGCATGCTCGAAATTCCCCAAAACGATTTGGGCCTCGCATAGCATGCATCATCGTTAGCTTCACCGGCCACACCGTCGAGCTTGTGTAGCCACATCTCAGCTCATTATTACACAATTTTCCTCATTTTGTTGCCCATGTTTTTTCCATCGATGAGGCCTTGGCAGCAGGGGTGTCACGCCTTGCCCAGGCTGGCAGTGTGGCTTGCTTATTGCTAACGGTCAACGATCGCGTCGTCGATCGCGCTGCGCAACGAGTCCGCTTGGGCAAGCCTGAGCGTCGGAATCTAACCCCACGTCCACCGCCTCGAGGGCCTGCGAGGAAGCACTCCGCATGCTCGAAATTCTCCCCAACGATTTGGCCCTGGCGTAGCATGCATCATCGTTAGCTTCACCGGCCACACAGTCGAGCTTGTGTAGCCACATCCCAGCTCATTATACCACGATTTTTCTCATTTCATTGCCCACGTTTTTTCCATCGATGAGGCCTTGGCAGCAGGGGTGTCACCCCTTGCCCAAGCTGGCCGTGTGGCTCACTCATTGCTAACGGTCGGTGATGGTGTCATCGATCGTGCTGCGCAACGAGACCGCCTAGGCAAGCCTGGGCGTCGGGATCCAGCCCCGCGTCCACCGCCTTGAGGGCCTGCGACGAAGCACTTCGCATGCTCAAAATTCCCCCAGCGATTTAGCCCTCGCGTGGCATGCATCATCGTTAGCTTCGTCGCCCATACCGTTGAGTTTGTCTAGCCACATCCCAGCTCATTATCCCACAATTTCTCTCGTTTCGTTGCCCACAGTTTTCCCACCGATGAGGCCTTGGCAGCAGGGGTGTCACGCCTTGCCCAGGCTAGTTGTGTGGCTCGCTCGTTGCTAACGGTCGACGATCGTGTCATCGATCGCACTGCGCAACGAGTCTGCCTAGGGAAGCCTGAGCTTTGGGATCTAACCCGACTTCCGTCGCCTCGAGGGACTGCGATGAAGCACTCCGCATGCTCGAAATTCCCACAAACAAATTCGCCCTCGCGTAGAATGCATCATCGTTTGCTTCACCGGCCACACAGTCGAGCTTGTGTAGCCACATCCCAGCTCATTATACCATGATTTTTCTCATTTCGTTGCCCATGCTTTTACCATCGATCAGGCCTTGGCAGCAGGGGTGTCACGCCTTGCCCAGGCCGGCCGTGTGGCTCGCTCGTTCCTAACGGTTGACGATCGTGTTGTCGATCGCGCTACGCAACGAGCTCGCCTAGGCATGCCTGATCATCGGGATTTAACCCCACGTCCACCGCCTCGAGGGCCTGCGACGAAGCACTCCGCATGCTCAAAATTCCCCCCAACGATTTGGCCCTCGCGTAGCATGCATCATCGTTAGCTTCACCGCCCACACCGTCATGCTTGTGTAGCCATATCCCAGTACATTATCCCACGATTTTTTTCATTTCGTTGCCCATGTTTTTCCCATCGATCAGGCCTTGGCAGCAGGGGTGTCACGCCTTGCCCAGGCTGGCCGTGTGGCTCGCTCGTTGCCAACGGTCGACGATCGTGTAGTCGATCGCGCTGCGCAACGAGTCCACCTAGGCAAGCCTAAGCGTCGGGATCTAACCCGACGTCCGTCGCGATCTAACCCGACGTCCGTCGCCTCGAGGGACTGCGATGAAGCACCCGCATGCTCGAAATTTGCCCACACGATTTGGCCCTCGTGTAGCGTGCATCATTGTTAGCTTCACCGGCCACACCATTGAGCTTGTGTAGCCACATCCCAGCTCATTATCCCATGATTTTTCTCATTTCGTTGCCCATGTTTTTCCCATCGATCAGGCCTTGGCAGCAGGGGAGTCACTCCTTGCCTAGGTTGGCTGTGTGGCTCGCTCATTGCTAACGGCCGAGGATCATGTCGTCGATCGCTCTGCGTAACGAGTCCCCCTAGGCAAGCCTGAGCGTCGGGATTCAACCCCACGTCCGTCGCCGCGAGGGCCTGCGACGAAGCATTCCGCAGGCTCGAAATTCCCCCAACGATTTGGCCCTCACGTAGCATGCATCATCGTTAGCTTCACCGCCCACACGGTCGAGCTTGTGTAGCCACATCCCAGCTCAATATGCCACGATTTTTCTCATTTCGTAGCCCATGTTTTTCCCATCGATGAGGCCTTGGCAACAGTGGTGTCACGCCTTGCCCAGGCCGGTCGTGTGGCTCGCTCGTTGCTAACGGTCGACGATCGTGTCATCGATCGCGCTATGCAATGAGCCCGCCTAGGCAAGCCTGATCATCGGGATTCAACCCCACATCCACCGCCTCGAGGGCCTGCGACGAAGCACTCTGCATGCTTAAAATTCCCCCCAACGATTTGGTCGTCGTGTAGCATTCATCATCGTTAGCTTCACCGCCCACACTGTCGAGCTTGTGTAGCCACATCCCAGTACATTATCTGACGATTCTTCTCATTTCATTGCCAATGTTTTTCCCATCGATAAGGCCTTGGCAGCAGGGGTGTCACACCTTACCCAGGCTGGCCGTGTGGCTCGCTTGTTGCTAACGGTCGACGATTGTGTCATCGATCACGCTGTGCAACGAGTCCGCCTAGGCAAGACTTAGCGTTGGGATCTAACCCGACGTCTGTCGCCTCGAGGGACTGCGTTGAAGCACCCCGCAAGCTCGAAATTCCCCCAAACGATTTGGGCCTCGCGTAGCATGCATCATCGTTAGCTTCATCGGCCACACCGTCGAGCTTGTGTAGCCACATCCCAGCTCATTATTACACAATTTTTCTCATTTTGTTGCCCATGTTTTTCCCATAGATCAGGCCTTGGCAGCAGGGGTGTCACGCCTTACCCAGGCTGGCCGTATGGCTTGCTTATTGCTAACGGCCGACGATCGTGTCGTCGATCGCGCTGCGTAACAAGTCTGCCAAGGCAAGCCTGGGCATCGGGATCCAGCCACGCGTCCGCCACCTCGAGGGCCTGCGACGAAGCACTCCGCATGCTGGAAATCCACCCACCGATTTGGCCCTCGCGTAGCATGCATCATTGTTAGCTTCGCCGTCCACACCGTCGAGTTTGTCTAGCCACATCCCAGCTCATTATCCCACAATTTCACTCGTTTCGTTGCCCACATTTTACCCACCGATGAGTCCTTGGCAGCAGCGGTGTCATGCCTTGCCCAGGCTGGCCGTGTGGCTCGCTCGTTGCTACCGGCCGACGATCGTGTTGTCAATTGCGCTGCGCAACGAGACTGCCTAGGCAAGCCGGGGCGTCGGGATCCAGCCCCGCGTCCACCGCCTCGAGGGCCTGCGACAAAGCACTCCGCATGCTCAAAATCCCCTTAGTGATTTAGCCCTCGCGTAGCATGCATCATCGTTAGCTTCGCCGCCCACACCGTCGAGTTTGTCTAGCCACATCCCAGCTCATTATCCCACAATTTCTCTCGTTTTGTTGCCCATATTTTTCCCACCGATGAGGCCTTGGCAG